>VMOF01000388.1:12382368-12755203 GCA_011764245.1 Trialeurodes vaporariorum
CAAAAAAAAAACCAAAAATAGAGAAATATAAAACTCTCGGTATGGTTTCTAGACAACAGAGCAGAGCTGTCGTTTTGTGTAGAATGAATGGTATTTTTCAATTCTCACCGATGATTCCACCGGTTGAGAAAAGATTACACAGTTCAGTTCAGTGTATGAATGTACTGCACAAAAATACTCCGATCTGTAGTATTTTCTCGGTCGGTGGAAACGCTGTTAATTTATTAAAATACCCGCAAGTTTTTTAAAGTCGTCGCGGATTGAGATAAGATTACAGATGCAAGCATTTTCGAGCGTTACATTCATTCTATTGAACTAAACTGTGTAATCTTTTCTCAACCTGTGGAATCATCGGTGAATTGAAAAAATGTCATCCAGAGGGACCAGAGGAAGCAACTAGTGCACGTCGAACGATCCCCCCCCCCTTCCAATATTAATAAGCACCTGAAAATAACGATTGTTCCCTTTGTTACAGTCATTTGTATTACTTACTTGTTAATCTTTGCGTGCAATATGAACTTAATTGCTGTTCATGCAAGGAAAAAAATAAACAAAAAAATGAAAACAAAAAAGGAACAAAAAATTGCCGAGGAAAGGTAAAAAGAGAATCCAAAGTAAAAAATAATGAAGGTGCAAATAGCTTTTATTACGAAGAAGGGAGGGCGGGCATAAGGAGCCAGGGGCACAACGTTGGAAAAACTCCTTTAATTGCTCGAGAACCTTCTCCTCGAAATGTGTGGGAGACATGCATACTTCATACCATTCACCAACAAGCACGTTATTATATTTTCCGTTCAGTTTCATCATTTATGGCTCCTTCCACTCATTCTTCACATCACCAATGAAAAATGATTTAATCATCTTTTCCTCCTCATTAGAGTGCTTTTTCTACTTGTTTCTCTTGAAAAGCTGCTCACGATGAGCTATTTTATACAAACGTCGGGAAAATCATTGGATTATTTTGCCCCTCCAAACATAATTATGGATTCTCACTCAATCAGTGGCAAAGCGTGAAATTTGGCAACAATGTACTTTCTCCATTTAAATTCATTAAAAAAGTCGAACGGTTCATTCATCGGCGATGACCAGGATTTCGACCTTTCTATTGTGTCTAAATGGGAGAAAGGAACGTTGTCAAATCGCACGCCTCGCCACTGCACTCAATACACGGGGGGAGAAAAAGAATTTGTTCGCCCGACTAATTATATTAGTGAAATTTGCGCAATCAAATTTATCCAGTATCGTCATAGATCGAGGGAAATCTCAAATTCCCGGATTCCCCGCGATCAGGGGAAAATACGATATTTAATTACCGAGAAGTCATGATTTCACCTGGCTCGGAAAATTTTTTGACTTGACGAAGTGACATGAATTTTTTTTACATATTGAATGGATAGTACTCAACCAGATTTGGGGGGAAGGGGGTCGCTAATCCCCAAAGGAGGGTCAAGTTTCGTCATAGATCGAAGAAAGTTTCAAATTCCCGGATTCTCCGCGCGTAGGGGAAAATGCGATATTCAATATCGTATTCTGCGCGACGTCGAAAAAACTCCTTCATTTTTTGTAGATACCTAAAGCATTACACTCAAGTAGTAATAGTTGCTCCGTCGTGTCTTGAGCACGTCGTGTCTCATGAATAGCCTTTATAAAACGAGACTCTTAACGATGGTTACCATATAGAAACAGCCAAGTTTTACAATTTTCGACCAATAGCATCACTCGTAGAAAGTTTTAACGATCGATTTAAGGATAAAGTGAATGATCGGCCCGCTGGTTATGATTTCGCATCGAAGTTCGATGTCCAAAAAAACACAGACATTTTATCGATGCATCGAAACAAATCTTAACGTGTCAAAAATGAGAGACCACTGAAAATCATGATACTTTTTTATGCTTTTGAGATGGTCTAAGAGGAAAAAATGACGTTTATAGGTCTGTTTTCAGGGGAAATGTCGATAAATAACGAGTTTCAATGGATCGATTGACACCAACTTTAGCATCGAACCCATTCAATGTCAGATAAACATCGAAACTAACTTCAGTCGATGCATCAAACATCGCATAGGTCTACAAGCAGTGCCTTACCGTGGTGGTGTTGCACTTCCCCGCAAGGAAAATTTTGCCCCCCCCCATGAGTCGAAATTAGAAACCCCCTTCATTTCACACCCTCTTCTCTCTTACCCCTTCCTTCCCTTTTCACCATATTTAATCAACTTTTCCCGGTTCCAATTTCACTTCAGAGATTATGTATAGAATCAGTCAGAGGACGCGTTTGATTTAAACCCTTTTAAAAATACATTTGCTGACTGACATGTATTTTCTTGGTGATTCAGAGAACATTTTGGCACTTCCTATTGCCCATGAACTGTGTCATTCGATGATAACTGGAGGACAGTTATTGTTCCAATACTTTACCTTCTCGTTCCTCTTCCTTTTTTCTCTGTAGCTCGTTTATAATTCATTTATTTTTCTCGATCAAATTGCGCCCCAAAATGCCTTGCTCCTCCCCGCAGTTGCACTCTGCCGTGTTACCGGAAAGAGCAGTAAGAGTAAAATCGACATTTTGAGAAAACTGACCATGAAGTTTCAAACCTAAAATTAATGAGTTCAGAATTCTCCGTTTTTCATGAAACTTTCATAAAACATCACTCAGGGTGTTTGAAATCGCTGAGATGATAAAAAACCGACAGATTTTGTCTTCAACGATTTTTCGTTTCATGTTACGCAAGACAGCAGTAAGTCCTATAAAACCATTGGAAAAATCAAGGTAGATGATGCTGCGTTCGCGCTCTTACTGCTCTCTTCCGTGACAGTGGAATACGCCAAAATACACGGCAGGAGCAAGCTGCAGGAGCGCGACTTACCTACTGCTGTACGCAAAACGTAGACTTATTGCTCTCTTGCTTAACTTAACTGCAATTTTTACTATACTTACTGCTTTTCGACAGCTCTTGTTTATTGCGACAAAGGCACATTTTCAAACATTCTTTAGGTTCAATAGATTCTACAGACTTAAATGCATTGATTATTGAAGAAAACTCAATTTCGAAAATTTGGACCTTGCTGCTCTTTCCGGTAACACGGCAGCATGCCCTCTGCCTTCAAGGACCCCATTTTAGAATTCAATCGTCCGCACAGTTTCGAGTCACTCTCTTCCGTTCGTGACGTCAGCATTGAATCAATCAAATGCTTCCTATTGTTATAAATCGGATCCATCCGGCAACGTTGAAAACGAGCTGATATCCGAGGGAAACGCTTCTCGTAAAAATCGCGCTCTCCGTGCGGCAAAACACGGACGGCGCGATGTAAGGCGGCAATCGGCTACGGCGCGGCATCGAGGAAGTATCGCATCGCATGCAGAGCGTCACGCGCGCGCGTTCATGTCGACGTCGAACCCCGCCGAGTCTCGCCGCCGCTTAAAAATTCGCGGCATGACACTTCCCGCCTTTGCAAATGCCAGTTCAGGAATCGTTTCAAACTGTCTTCTGTCTTTAACTGCGGAGCCGAATTCCTTCCTGAAAAATAAAGTGTGTGATGCTCAGTTGGATCGAGTGGGTAGGGTACTTGATATATATATAAAAAAAAAAAAAAAAAAAAAAAAAAAAAAAAAAAAAAAAAAAAAAAAAAAAAGTATGTGAAAAAAAAGTAATAATCAATCAAGTTAAACGTTGAAATGGAAAACCCGTATTATTCATTAAAAGAACTTGTTGTGGCACAAGGTTTAATCACAGACAGTGGTATATGCACGCACAATGGGGCTCTTGCAAACTTTTGCTACAGGGTATTGAAGAGTTGATTCTTGTATAAAAACCTGTAAACGTGACACTGGCGGCTCGTGGAGGTGAGGCGACGAAAATGAGAGGGGCACAGGATTTTCTTTGAAACGCTCTTCATATTAATTTTTTTGAAAATTTTATGTTCCATTTTTGGACTATTGAAACAAAGGATGATGGAATAATAACCATTTCAACCTTTATATGTTATTTTTTTAATTTTTTTTTCTTTCTCCAACTTCAAAAAATGTGAGGCGATGGCTCACTGTCGCCTCACTTGCCTCACCTGGCGAGCCGCCACTGAAACGTGACGATGAGTACAAGCAGAGCCAATAGTCCTGTGTCGACGATTCGACGCAACCCGCACTACACGTAGCCCAAACCTCTCTCGGTCTTGAGAGAACAAAAGAAAAGAAAGGTAAGAGAGCGTTAATTGTACGTGTAATGCGGGATGCGTGAAATCTTCGACGCAGGACTTATGGCTTTGCTTGTACACTAAAAAAATCACCAAATTCACTCTCAGAATCGGGCGTTCTAAATTGAGACATATCTCTGTGTTTCCGGAGAGAAAGTGACGTAATAGACAGGCATCTCCCATGATACCTGCGTTAAGCCGCCATCACAAACGTGCCGTCGTAGCAGTTATGTGAGTTTGTTACTGAATTTGAGACTTTCTCGGTATGATTTTTGTGATTTTCGCTGGTTTCTACATCACAATTGACTTTTCATTTGCTCAAAGCAAAAGTTTGCAAGAGCCCCATTGATTAGTTCTTTAGAGTGACCGCGAATGAAACAGTGATATATACTGGTCCTCAAAAGTGCATAGTTCAAAGAGTTATTGTCTGTACTTCTATTGAGTTGAATAGGTTTGTTATTTTTCACTAACAGAATTCCACAAGTATAGCCCGAAAATTCACAATATAAAAAAGAACAAAACAGGATCAAAGCTAAAATATCAATTAAAATAAAATGAAATGATCGTGGGATGTTTCGATGCTCAAACACTTCTTTGATATTTTAGCTTTGATCCTGTTTTGTTCTTTTAAGCGTGCCCATGGAACATGGCACGCTTATTCCGATCGTTTTGCTGCTAACAATATAATACAATGTATACAATGTAATAAGGCAGCCTATGCTTTCCACGTGTATTCCTATGCTGAGTGGCCTAAAGTTGAAAATCGGCTGTTTTTGAATTTTGTGATTTTTTCCTGTCGTGTCTGTTGCGTTTTGAGGATTGCAATGGTACAATTATGAAATCGTACCTTCTAAAGTTTGCAGCAAAAATAGTTGGATTCATTTTAATGCTTTAGTTTTTTTATAATTCCAATTAAACGACGGACTCACCACTTTTAAGGGGTAAGTGGAGTGCGGTGAGGTAATATTTTGCGTTTTATGTTGCCAACTTTGTTGTAATTTTACTCTGCTGTGTTGGTTTTACGATGAATAAATTTTTGTTTGTTTTTATGATTAATTTGTTATGTTGGACATTGTTTTTGGGTTATTTTGTTACGTTTTTTGAATATATAATTGATTTTAAAGTACATTCGGGGTTTTTTCGTACGGGCGGCCGATAACGAGTCGTTGTGTGATGTTTTTTTTATTTATTTATTATTGTTTTGCAGCCGGTGATTGTTTGGCTGCATTGGCTGCACTGCGGCTCACCTGTTCACTAATTTGATAATCTTTCTCTGTGAAAGTCTAGAGTCAGCTGATATTTTCGAATAGAAGGCGCGAAATAAAACCGATACAGATCATGGTTTTACTTATAGGATACCTTCTCACAAAAGTAAAGCTTCAAGAAGAACCCGCTAGAGAGCGCGGAATGAAGTAGTCACGTTTCTTTGCCTTTATTCGATCAGCTGATAAATGTTTTTTTTTTTTTTTTTTTTTTTTTTTTTTTTTTTTTTTTTTTTTTTTTAAGCGCAATTTTTAACATTCAATCTTTTATGGGTTGAAAATGGATCTCATTAAAATAAACAAATTAGATCAGTATTCTTTTAATTTTTTAGTTTCGGGAATTGTTACAACATTAACGCCTGTTTGAAAGTGTAGGCGAAGTTATGGTTTTTGTATTATTTTTTTAGAGGACGAGACAGGCTCAATTAATGGTGTTTGTTTTGATGAAAAAGGGTCCATCCAGCTACCATTAGGAGTGCCCCCCCCTCAAAAATGAATGAAACTTTCAGGGATGATAGAGCTAAGCATCATCTTTCAGAATATCTGCAGTTTTTTTAATTTGGTCAACTGGAAGCGGGAGTGCAGGGGGTCAAAGTCAAAACCTCCAATGCTCCATAACTTTTGAACGAAAATAGATATTGACGTGAACTTTGCACCAAAAGATGCGTATTTTAAAGATCTTTCGATTATTGTGCTACAGTGTTTAGTTCAAAAATATTTGACCCTTTTTTTGCATTTTGTTTTACTTTTGAAGTTTCCAAAAATCCGTTTTTTGAGTTTGAAAAATAGGCGCAATGAAGGAATCTGAACGAAAAACTATGGCGGCCATATATGATTTGAGAATTTTGAAAAACTTATGTCAAAAATAAATTCAGCGCCCCAAAAAAACCCCGCTTCCACCAAGTTTCAATGAATTTCATCGATTATTGGTGGAGCAACAAATTTTTTTGTAGAATCGAAAGTCGGAACCCTATTTTTGGCCTAGATTTGAAACTTTGCGCGGTCATAACTCTTGAACGAAATGTTTTTCGGCATCGCGGTTTGCGCCATCTGAAAGCTTATAAAATCAGCTTTCTTCACAGAAGTTTTTTGTTCAGATTCCTACGTTGCGCCTATTTTTCAAACTTATAAAACGAATTTTTTTCTCTACTTTTAGATTATAAATGAATTTTTACATCTGCATTGAGGGTTTTTTCGAGAAAAGTTGAAAAATGTGTTTGAACCCCCCAGAATACACCCCAAGAGGTTGTCAGGAGCTTATGAAAATATCAGAAATAAAAATTTGGAGTCAATTTTCCGTCTGATTGTTTTGTTTCAAATCATTTGTTTCAGTAATTTTCGAGAAAAATGCCAGCAACGGATGCTCTGGCTCACTTTGTATATAAAATATAGTAGACTTCTTTTATTCTATTCAGGTCCTCTGATATTTAATCACTGTCCGATGAGTAAAATAGTTGAAATATCATGCGCTGAGTCCAGACTATACTTGCTCTCTTTGAGAGAATCCAAAAATTAAATATAATCATCAAAGGTACCACTATACGGCCAATTTTGTAAAATAAGCACATGTATGGAGAGGGGGGAGGGGTGGAAGCTTTTATATGCGTAACTTTTTTTGCTTCTCATTGATAGAATGTCATCGAATGAAAGGCTAGAAACTCTGCAACTCTGGTAAGCAACTCTGTTTACTTGAAGGGACGCATCGCAATGAAGTAGGGGACTACACTAATTATAGTTGTCAAAGTTGATGCATAAATTATTAATACTTCAATTAGTATGTACGTCTGTAATGTTTTTACTGGATGCTAATCATAGCATTTTTTCCAAGTAGATAATTCAGCCTAATTTTATCTTGAGTATTCACCATAAGGTTTCTCTGTACAGTAAAGCCTTTAATGAAAACATAGCAGGAATTGCTTTTATTGACATTAATTGTAATTGTTTAATTTTCAGATCCAAATCGGCCAATACTGTGTCTAAAAATTCAGATATTAAAAGGAATGACTATATTTCGTCTCTATCAATATGTAGACATTTATTAATTACCTTCTTTTACCTTTCATCACCATATTCCACCAACAAAACCATGGCCTACCTATCTTTTCTTTCTCATTTTATTAAATTATAAATAGAATCTTTTACATCCATTCAACGCAGAATCGAATCATTTAAACTTCAAATACTCTATAATCAGTGATTTCATCCAAATTTTCATTATTGAATCATTCATGTATATTATAAATCTATTTATTCAATTCATATGTTAGTTACATACTACAATGTCTCCTTAAGAATTGCTGATGCATTTCAAACAGCTGTAATCCACAAATGAACAAAACATTGAACCAATTGTAATGTGTCGCTGCAAAAACAACGGATCAAAAATATTTTTTTCAAATATACGTCTCAAATGCATATACATTGTCATATTTTCTTAATCAAAGCTCCAACAGCACTTCCTGTACCTTAAATAATATACAATAAATTGACAAATCTTCTCCCATGAACTACATTATAATAAATATATTTAAACCATGTATGCGTAAGCCTTTATGCAAAACTTACTTCTGCAAAACCCAGCAGAGCAGAAGACCAAATGAAACAACTTATGCGCAGATTTTTATGTTTACAATTCACAGGCACGCTTTTCCAATACATGCAATGTATCGGAGCTTCCCTGCTTGTTTTATATTCTTTATCACCTATGCCAATTAGAGCTTAGTTTATTTGTCAGATAGGGGGAGTTCTAGAGCTCTTTTTTCCTGAAAAATAAAGTGTGATGTTCAGTTGGATCGAGATTCGAGTGGGTAGGGTACTTGATAAAAAAAAATAGGTATGAAAAGAAAAAGGTAAAAATAATCAATCAAGTTAAACGTAAAATGAAAGAAACGAAAAAGGGAAAACCCGTATTATTCATTAAAAAGACTTGTTGAACACGTATGAGACTGCTTCGGAAGACTGCGGAAAAATAGTTGAGAGCCTTCATTCTAAGGCGACGCAATTTGATAATCATGGAAATCAAAGCGTGCAGTACAGCCAACGGAAGAGGATAGATTCAAATAAAAGAATTGAAACGAGAGCAGTTAAATAGAAAATAATCAACGAAAGTGGTGGATTGTAAATTAATTGTTACGTATCAAATAAATAAATAATTAATGAAATTAAATCAATAAATATCGATGGATAATAAAGAAGAAAAATACCTCCAATCGGTGGCGGCTCGTGCAATGTAGCCACAACGTAATTTATCTATTTAAACATATGTAAAACAATCGACCTTCAGGAGAATTGCACCCTCAAGATATCGATACCTTTGCTTAGGTTTAATTGGGAAATAAACAAGGTTACCAAATTGGACAAGCCGCCACTGGATCGATATGCGTTTTTGCGTGAGGTAATGCTCTATACATAATTTGCATCAATCACTTGGTTGCCAAATTGCACGAGCCGCCACTGCCTCCATTTCATGAACCACTACGTTGATAGACGCACCAAAACACAGTGGCGAGGCGTGACATTTGGCAACAATGTACTTTCTCCATTTAAATTCATTAAAAAAGTCGAACGCTTTAGTCATCGGCGCTGACCAGGCATTTCGACCTTTCTAATGTGTTTAAATAGGAAAAAGGAACGTTACCAAATCGCACGCCTCGCCACTGCCAAAACAGGATTAAGAATCAAATGAACAAGGCAATCTGTTTACTCTTCAATAACCTCCAAAACATTCGTAATAGGTTGTATACTTTATTAGACTACTTATTAGGTAGACCCTTTCACGTCATCACCTCACTTTTAGCCTTGTTTTGACTGCTTAAATTCCTCCACTTAGGTTTTGTGGTTTGTATGTTATGGTTATAGCGCGTTGCATCAACTCACATTGAAGGCGCGCTATACTTTTTATTTTTTTCACTAAACGATTAAGTTCGGAGTACCTTATTATGTTGGTAGTCGTTGGGGACGTTGGGAAGAAATTATTGCTGGTCTTCCTTTGAGGCCATGCAGCCCGCCCACTCCCTTGATGGCCTTTGACATCGAAATTTTCCCTAAAACTTTTTTCCTTCTCGTCTTCGGTTCTATTGGATGCGTTGTCCTGTCTTTTCGTCCACTGGTCAATGGTTGTTTCGTCCTATAGTATTTGGGTCTCGAAATTATATGAGATTTAACGTAGTCAATGCTGATAAGAGTCGGCTTTTGCTGAGCTGGAAATGGAGGGAATATTTGCACATATTCGTACTTTTCAACTGAGACAGTCTTTTCGAATTTTCAATAAACTGGGACTTATGACCTATCAATTTGTTGAGAAAATTCTTCTAAATCGACTCGTATTATTGTGACTTATCAATTTTGCACAAGTTTCGAGATAAACGGCCCGGAACGAAAACCCCTTGTTAATTTCCGTAAGGCCAAAAAAAAAGTTTTGACCCACGCTTACATGCAATCAGAGTCCAGCCCGCCTTTCCGATCCCTAATCTGCGTTGACCACGCAGGCCTTCTATTCAATGGGGCTCTTGCAAACTTTTGCTACAGGGGATTGAATAATTGATTCTCGCGTAAAAACCTGTAAAAATGACGATGAGTACACTAAAAAATCACGAAATTTACTCTCAGAATCGGGCTTAGTGGCGGAGAGACGCAGGCATCTTGGGACATTCCTATCTAATTTGAGACATATCTCTGTGTTTCCGTAGATAAAGTGACAAATTCGACAGAAATCTCCAATTCTACCTGCGTTGACCCGCCATAACGATCATTACTTACGTCATTGAATTTTTGTGAGTTTATTACTGACTGTTAGACTTCATCAGAGTGATTTTCATGATTTTTGCAGGTTTTTACATGAGATTGGACTAATCATATTTGCTCACAGCAGAGGTTTGCAAGACCCCCATTGCAACTCTTGTTTACTCTTTGGGTTAGACCAGCACGACACCCACAATCAGTCGTCCACCAGAGGGCCGATCATTTACTTCATCGTTAAACCGATCGATAAGACTGTCTATGAGTGATGCTATTGGTCGAAAATTGTAAAACTTGGCTGTTGCTATGGTAACCATCGTTATAGTGTCCGTTTTTTAAAGCTTACTCATGAGTAGCCTTTATAAAACGAGACTCTTACCGATGGTTACCATAGCAACAGCCAAGTTTTACAATTTTCGACCAATAGCATCACTCATAGACAGTCTTATCGATCGGTTTAACGATGAAGTAAATGATCGGCCCTCAGGACACACATGAGTGATGAGACTGGCCAGCTGATTGCAGTTAGTGGCAATTGCCCTCTTGTCCCCTCCACCCGATTGAGGTCCACAGTTTAAATTCGAGCGGCGAATAAAGCCGCAATGGTGTGAAAGAATCGTCTGGTGGTGGGGAACGGTTTCGTGGGGTGGGGGTGGGGGTGGGGAGGGGTTGGTGATAGCCGGTGGAGGACACACTACGGACGCCGCGCCGCGCCGACGCGACGCTCTGAATCCACGTCTGCATTAAATTCCCACTTCTGGTTTGTTGCCCTCAAAATTTAGAGAAAATTATGCGCCTCTTACCTCCAAGGCCTTTCACGGCTGCTCGTTGCGTATAAAACATCGCTTATCGTATTACAGAGCTAGATGGTTCTAGAAAATCGATGAACAAATAAGAATCTATACGCAGCAGGGCTGCCATTTTGCGTATAATCAATGCTATTTTTCAATTCACCGATGATTCCACCGGTTGAGAAAAGATTACTCAGTTCAGTTCAGTGCATGACTGTGATAAACTAAAATACTCGCATCTGTAATCTTTTCTCAACCGGTGGAGTCGTCAATGACTTTAAAAAACTTGCGGATATTTTAATTAATCAACGGAGTTTCCACCGATTAAGGAAAGATTACAAATCAGAGTATTTTCGTGCATTACAGTCATACGCTGAACTGAACTGTGTAATCTTTTCTCAACCGATGGAATCATCGGTGAGTAGAAAAATAGCATTGATTATACGCAAAACGGCAGCCCTGATACGCAGAGCCGCACCAATCCTACCATGGCCAACATAGCTAAATGTTTACACGCGCCCTTTGGGCGGTCCGTGGGTTCAAACGTGAGAGGGGGGCTTCAAAAAATGTGATTACCTTTATTTTCTTTTCTTCTTACTTCTCTACTAATCTCGAGCGTTTAGAGGCTTGAGAAGTTACGACACCCCCCCCCCCTCAATAAAAACTGCCCCTCGAAATTTTGTGCTTTTAAAAATTTTGCGCCCAGGGGCGTAGCTATAGATTTTTTTCTAGGGGGGGCAAATTTGGACACGGGGGGGGGGGGTTTCCCGCCCCGCGAAATTTTGCCAATGTAGCCGCCCTAAGACTTGATTTGAGATTATCTCCACCTCGCCAATGATGAGAAGATGAACGCGCGCGCAAAAAGTAATTTTATGTTCCTTTGCCATAAAATAAACTGATCTGATCAAATAAAACTAATGTTACTATTACTTTTATTTTTTGGTATTCGTGAATTCAAATATAATAAGAAATTTGTAGAACACAGAATAACGGAAAAAAGGAAAATAAGGACCTTTTGAACTGATTTACTCCCGACCCGATGTTTTCCGTTTAATCACCAAAAGTAAAAATGCTTCATACATGTTCGCTAGTGTTTTTTTTTTTGTTATTTTGCTTTATATTTTACAATTATTTTTTTCTTCTTTCAATTATTATTGTTGCATTTTTTTTTTTTTTCAACATAAGATTTTTATAAGATTTGAACTGCTGATTGCAGAAACCAAAAAGGTCCACAAAACTGAAGTTTACTGGATGAACAAGAAAACTGTTTTTAAGCCAAATAGATTGTTTTTAAAAGTTCAAAAAACGTGTTTTTTACTTCGAAAAACCACCAAAAAACAGATAAGATATTTTTCGACTTTTTTTTGAAACAACCTATTTGGCTTTCAAACGGTCTATTTTTTGTTTCTCCTGTGAAATTCAGTTTTGTGAACTCTCGGTTTTTTTAATTAGCCGTTCAAAGCGCATCGAGTACTTACTTTTACTTACTAAAAGAATATCAAAATTCAGACTCTCAATAAAATTGCATCCGTCCCATTCGATTGAATGCTGAATAGAAAAGTATCAATACGTTCGCAGATTTCTGTCGTGCGTCCATCGATTCCGATCACTCGGAGATTGATGAGTTGTCTTATTCATCAGTTGCGATCAATCTTTCCTTAATGGGCTTGGCGGCGGCTCGACGGCGCACTATGGTCTTCGATCGGAAAAAGAGTAGCCAAAAATCAGCGAAAAAAAGTCATCCAAAATTTTCATTTTCGACCATTTAAGCTTCAAATGAAATTTTTCTGTGACCTACACCTATAGAATTAAATTTCTTGTTAAAAGTGTACTCTGTGATTAAAGGTCCGTTCTTGATCGTCTATAAATGATAAATTGATGAAAATGTACTTCCTGATTTTTGGCCAATTTCGGCTCGACGGCGCACTATGGTCTCAGATCAGAAAAAGAGTGGTGGCTAAAAATCAGCGAAAAAAAGTCATCAAAAATTTTCATTTTTGACCATTTAAGCTTCAAATGAAATTTTTCTGTGACCTATACCTATAGGATTAAATTACTTGTTAAAAGTGTACTCTGTGATTAAAGTTCCGGTCTTGATCGTTTGTAAATGATAAAATGGTGAAAAATTTCATTTCTGAATTTTGGCCAATTTTGGATTGACGGCGCACTATATGGTCTCAGATCGGAAAAAGAGAAGCCAAAAATCAGCGAAAAAAAGTCATCCAAAATTATCATTTTCGACCAATTTAAGCTTCCCACTTGAAAAATTACTGTGACATACACCTATAGGATTAAATTACGTGTTTATAATGTACTCTGCGATTGAAGTTGCGTCGTCAATAAATGATAAATTGGTGAAAAATTTACTCTCTGATTTTTGACCAATTTTTGACGATCTCAGACCCACTGTGCGGCTGCGATACCTCACGAAAGAGGAACTTGCCTTTCGACAGCGTTCCTCTTTTCCTTTGCCTTTTGCTCTGATTTTATTCGCAGTTTGACATCGATGTATTGAAAGAACGAGTCGTCTGTCGACTCTCGACTTTATGTCGCACTATAGCCTGATTGTGAGATAAAAAAAAAAAAAAGGTGGCCAAAAATCAGTGTTAAAAAAGTCATCAAAAATATATATTCCCCCCCCCCCCCCCGATCTATTAAGCCCAATTTAAAACTTTTCATTGACATTTTATAGATTTTGGATTACTTGTTCAAAGTGTTCTCTATGTGATTTAAATTGGCCTTTGAAAGCTTAAAAAATGAGAAATTTATGAGAAATTTTCTTTCTGCACTGAAAAAAAAGAGTAGCTGATTTAGCAATAAAAATGTCAAAAACATGTGCGACACTTTCTAAATGTTAATTTTACATCATAAAAATGCTGATTGCACATCTGAAAATGCTCATTCAACTACGCCCATGGCTAAGTCAGAATTTTCATATTGCAAAATCAGCATGTAGAACTTGTCGCATATTTTTTTAACATTTAAATGTTAAATCAGTCCCCCCCCCAAGAGTGATTTTTGGCCACTTTTTGACGATCTCAGACTATATTGCGTCGCACAGCGGAGCCAGTCAATGGAAAAGGCTGGACATGTATTGGCGACTTTAACCCTTTACGGACCAGGTTAATTCGAAAGAACGCCAGTCTTCCGTTAGCACAGGGAAGGCAGCTAACTGTTCGTACTCAAGGGAGTTGGAATGGCCTGTACAATGAATTGAAGGCGCCCGACGAGACCTTATCTTGAAGTGTTTTCATCTATATTTGCGTTTTTCTGGAATGAAGTCTGAATCAATGTGAAACAGACTAGAGGCGGAAAACGAATATACTCGGGTCTGGCCCATAAGGGGTTAAATACTTATATCTTTGGTAATACCCAACATGAAAATTTAAAAGTGGTTTCATCGGTTTTATTGTAAAATTTACTACCAGAATCACCTTATACGGTTCATTTTTTTACTGTAAAAAAATTCAAATTTGTATTTTTAGTCATATAGTCTATGTCCAACCCTTCTCATTGACTCGCTCCACTGTGCGTCAGGTCGAACCAAAAGCAGCATAATCAAAGCGAGGATTGTAGTGAGTATATGTATACATATGTGTATGTGTCTGTTAGTGCGCGAGTGAGTGAGTGAGAGAGTGAATGTGTGAGTGAATGAGTGAGAGAGAGAGGGAGAGAGAGAGAGAGAGAGAGAGAGGGGGGACAGAGAGAGATCAGCAGAGCATTAAAAAAGTGATCTGACCTTGAGGGGGAAAAAAAGAAAAAAAACATCCTCGTCTGATTAGCCGACCTCAGACATCAGCACATCAGCTGCCGTTATTCCTTCTTCTATTATTTACATCAAAACCGTCAGCGAACGAGCTTGCAGCTTGTCGTTGTCGAGCTTTTGTCGGTCCCATAAAGTTCGTTGTGCTTTCGCAGAGCTTTTGATCTCCCCGCGATAGTGACGCGTGCCATCGGCCATCGCTTGCACCACCCAACGCTCACCGCGACCGGGCATCGTTCATCGAATCATCACTCTCCGGTGTTCAGGTAAACGAAACTTTTAAATTCAGATGCTTCCAACGTTTTTTTAACGATTGATCTAAAATTATTGTTTTGATAAAATGCGCCTGTTACATCATTGCTACACACCTCTTTGTTCCGTCAAGGCAGAAGTGGGCTTTTTTGTTTTTTATCGGTTAGAACTAAGGCTGATTTTGATTCGTTTGTCGTTTGAATCTTAACTCTCCTCCCCAACTCTTCAATTTATTGATTTTATCATTCGTTGATTTCCTGATTCCCCGATTTCCTGTTTTTGTGTATATGTCTATTTGTTTGCATGGGCGTAACTACTATGGAGCGAGGGGGGCCAGCCCCCCTCCAGAAAAGCTGATGTTGAAAAGAAGAAAATGCGGTACTAATTGAAAGAAAGAAAAAAATTGATTTTATATCGAAAAACGCAATAAAAAACATTGTTGACAGGCATGAAGTAGTTTTACTTTTAGTGATTAAACGGAGTACCTACATTTAGAGGAAAATCCGTTCAGAAGGTCCTTACATTTTCCTTCCTTCCATTACTTTGTGCTCTACGATGTTATTATTAATTGAATTTACGAGTAGCAAAAAATAAATTTGTTAGATTAGTTTTTCTAATTAGATCGATTCATTTATACAAAGGAACATAAATTACTTTTTGCGCTCGTGTTTATTTTCTCGTTATTTGCGAGGTGGAGATATCTTGAAATCACGTCTCAGAGCGGCTAAATTGGCAACATTCCCTAGTGGAGGAACCCCAGACATACCCCCCAGTGGGATTTCCAAACTTGCCCCCCCCCCCAGAAAAATTTTCTAGCTACGCCCATGTTTGTTTGTCTGTTATTTGTCAGTCTGTTTGCCTGCGTTTGTCTGTTTGTCTGTATTTGTATATTTGTCTGTCTGTAGATCATTTGCCTGTCTGTCTATATGTTAGTCTATTTGTTAGCCTATCTGTCTGCCTGTATGTTTGATCTTTCTTTTCTATAATTGATTTCCTGATTCTTTAATTATCTGACTCTCAAGATTTTCCGACCCTTTTTGTCTCTGATCTATGGATTGCAGATGATCATTCAATGAGGTTGAATTGATTCGTTTAAATCAGAGTTTTGTTCTATAACTTGTTTCCTTGAACTCGGTCAGAATTCACGCTGATTTTGATTCGTCTTTGTTTCATTTGAATATTCGCTCTCCAACTCTCTTCAATTTATTGATTTAATCATTCGCTGACTTCCTGATTCCAAGATTTCTTGATACTTCAATCCTCTAGCTGACAATCAAGACTTTCCGAATTTTTTTTATCTGTGATCTAGATTGTAGATGATCCTTTAACGCACTTGAATTTATTCCTCTAAATCAGAGTTTTGTTCGAACTTGTTTTCTTGAACTCGGTCAGAATTCACGCTGATTTTGACCTGTCTATGTTATTTGAATCTTTGCTCTCCAACTCTCTTCAATTTTGATTACCCAGGATTTCGGAAGTTTTTAGTGCTGCCATCGTTATTTTTGAAGGTTTTCACATTAGCAGCGGACCGATCATTCACTCCATCATTAAACTGATCGTTAAAACTGTCTACGAATGATGCTATTGGTCGACAATTGTAAAAATTGGCTGTTGCTATTGTAACCATCGTTAAGAGTCTCGTTTTATAAAGGCTATTCGAGAGTAACCTTTAAAAAACGGACACTATAACGATGGTTACCATAGCAACGGCTAAGTTTTACAATATTCGACCAATAGCATCACTCATGGACAGTCTTAACGATCAGTTTAACGATGAAGTAAATGATCGGCCCGAATCGACTATCAAATAGTTTATAGCAAAAATGTGCAACAGCCCCACTGAAAAATGTCATTGTACGCAAAACGGAAGCTCCGATTTCGGCAGGGTCCTGTTTTGACCTAAAATTCCTGCTTGCGCAGCATGAAGCAAAGGGGAGGGAAAAAGGAAAAGTAATCACAGTCGTGGAGATGGGAAATGATTGCCTATAGAAAAATGACCGTGCTTGCGGAAAAACTTCGCCTTGTGGAAGATTCTGCACCCCTGAAGTGATGAACGTCTAAATTAAATAATCACGTTTCCAAGCTTTGTTCATACTTGACACGTGCTTGCTTTTTATATCGCGCGTGGCTTCTCTCACAAAAGCCGAATAGAAGTCACAAGGACAAATTATTATACTTTGAACTTTAAGGAAGCGAGCGCTGATTGGTTTCCTCTCGTTACTTGATCCTCAGTTTTTTCAAAGTTTTGGGGGTCGCAGAAGTTTAAATCGTGGAACCAGGTTTAATGGGGCTGTCGCACAATTTTTCTATAAGCGATTTAATAGTCGATTCTAATGTAAAAACCTTCATACGATAACGATGACAGCACTAAAATTTCCCGAAATCCACTCCTAAACTCAATAAACGCTTTTATTTGCGCGAGTGTATAATGGTGGCTTAGGGCAGTAATAATGGGAGATTCCCATCTAACAACACTGTAACTCCATCAAGACGTGACCAATAAGAGACGACTTTCATTTGACACCGGTGCCACTAGATGTCACGATATCATTTTTAGAGAAGGATCACTACTCTGATGACTTATTACTCTGTGAATCATCCTTGTCAGCATAGAGAGAGTGATGAAATTAAGATAGGAATCTCCCAGTATTACTGCCCTAAGCTTCCATTACTGTCGCGCAAATAAAAGCGTTTATTAAGTTCAGGAGTGAATTTCAGAAGTTTTAAGTGCTGCCAACGTTATTTTAGGAGGTTTTTACTCCAGAATCGACTATTTAATTGCTTATAGCAAAAGTGTGCAACAACCCCATGCATTGAGCATTTTTGAGGAGTTAGAATTCCATAATCTCAAAAAAGTCGTATTAATTGTTTGATTTAATAGCCCACATTCCAGTTAAAAAATGCGCTTTTGTGGAAAATACATTGAATCGAAGTTTGTTACGAACGAGAGGTCCTCAGACAGCAATAATCTATACAGTATATCGCCCTACTAAAACAGTCTATTACAACGGAATGTATTGATAGTGATGCACTGGCGCAACCAGGATCTCTTCTATCTCTCTCATTTCCCATTTGAATGTATAAGTAGGAAAAGGACAGAAAGAGGGGGTTTAATCCCCTTGTCCATCCTTGTCTAACATACGTTTTTTAATGGAGAAAAGAGAGAGATGAAGAAACTCTGGGTGCGCTACTGTAGTGATGTATCTGCGATTTTTTAGAAACCAGACGGCGCGGTGGCTAGTTAACTGTTCCTACTTACGTGTTCTCTTATTGCATATGCATGATTTTTCAGGCGTTTTATAGGTCGTTCGCCCAGCCTCTTTAGTCTGTACTCAATGCGACGCGATGCGGTGGCCTCGGTGCGGTGTGATGCGGATTGCGGAGCCTCGGTCGGTAGAGCTAAGCGCTCGCGTACCGCGAACTATGAGCCATACTTTTTCTCAGGTTATCGAATAGACTGCTTTAAGATTTTTACGCCTTAACGAAATAGTGTGTCCGGCTATTATGAACGTAAAACCATGTTTTCTCATCATAAGATACCTCTTTCTCACCCCTCTCGCAAACTATTCCATATGCATTATGACCCGCTGATTTCAAATTCGGCCTTAGTTTTTACTCAAAACTCATATTTTTCCCAGAATTTCGAATATGTTGCTGAAAGGACGTAATTTTGAACGCACGTAAAATCTAGGCCAGTTTAATGAAAACTGATAGCATTTTTGAAATCAGCGTCTCAAAATACGTGAGATAGCGATGGTGAAGTGAAATTGTAGACATAGAATTATTCTAAATCATTAAACATTAGTAAAATTACCACTGATGGATGGTGAATGTCGCGGACACATTATGTCGTTTTTGATGCTTACTTCTGCTTTAATAGTGAGCGCTTCGTTTGAAATCGTCAATTCATATGCTAGTTTCGCGCTGATGCGTCAAATTTGGACAAATATCAGTGAATGGCGCGGCGCACTATGTGGTATTTGACCAAAAAAGCTGGCATAAACTAAAAAAAAAAAAAAGTCGCTATTGGGAAAAACTGTAATGATATTCGGAATCTACATAGATTTTTGCATTAGAAACTTGTATTTAGCGGGTCTAAACTAGATTAATTTAACTAGAATCCACCAGGGGAAAAATCATTTTTACCACCATTAAAAGCCTCAGCACGAGACTATAATCAAAGTAAAAAAAAAGTGTTTCAAATGAAGTCAGAACAAAATTTTTGTACATGGATCGTCTTCCTGAAGGTATTTACAATCAGTTTATGCCTATTTTATCCAATTTTAAGTTGAATTTGATATTTTTTTGCTATTTCAAAGTTTTTAGCTAAAAACGTAAATTTTCCGATTTTCAAGAGACTTAAGTTCAATTATCCTGCCACATCCCGCGGGTATATATATGAGAAATGGTAGTCCTTAGTGCGTACTAATAGGCCTTGAAGTCAGAAGTTGCGGAAAAATGCGGCTTTTCGGGGAAAATTAGTTCGAATTTGCGTTTTTGCACGAAATTCTCGTTTTTACGTGTTGTAAAGGCTACATCGCTACAAGAGTGAAATTTGGCAACACCGTCCAAATGACTTGAAACTCAGTATCCAAGGGTACTTTTTAACGCTGAATTCATATTTTGCATCAGTTTTTCAAAATTCGAAAATCCAAGACGGCTGCCGACCGATTAGCCAAAAAAATTGTCGGCGGCCATCTTGGATTTTCAAATTTTGAAAAACTGATGTGAAATTTGAATTCAGCGTTAAAAAGTACCCCCGAATACCAAATTTCAAGTTATTTGGACAGTAGAAACAGTTTATGCCAACTTTTTCGGTCAAATACCACATAGTGCGGCGCGGTGCGGCGTAGCGTGCAAACTGGGGACATGACGTTGCAATCTTCATTTAAATTCAAGGAAAAAGTCGAATTTGCGAGGGTATGCACTGCACATTCAATGGCTCGCTGTCTCTCATGAGTTTAAGTAGATAAAATGCAACGTTTCCTGATTGCACTATACGCCACTAGATCCTGAACCTCGATATTGATTCCAGTGACGTAGCGTGCAATTTGGCAATGTTGCAATTCGTCCATTTAAACCCATGAAAAATATCGAACTTGGTGAACACCTTCGTATTCGACCTTTCACATTTGTTTAAATGGACACAATTTAACGTTGCCAAATTGCACGCTACGCCACTGATTGATTCTGATGTAAACAAAGCTCAACGCATTTCAATTTTTAATAAATTACACTTTCTCCTGCTTTTAAGAGAGTTAGTTGATAATTTGGTTCCACGATAGATATCGCATCAAAACAGTTCACATACTTAGATCCTACCTCGAGTGAATGATAGATTTAGGAGCACATCCGAGAAACCGGGAGAAGATAAGAATTTGATGGTATTAGTTAGTCGCAACTTGATTACCTACGTTTTTTTTCAAGAACTTTTGCGACAGTGGCGAGGCGTGCGATTTGGCAACGTTCCTATTTCCCATTTAAACACACAAGAAAGATCGAAGTGCTTGGTCATTGCCGATGACTGAACCATTCGACTTTTTTGGTGAATTTAAATGGAGAGAATACATTGTTGCCAAGTTTCACGCCTCGCCACTGTTTTTAAATTATTTTTCTCAATCAGCAACCTCCAGAACGCAATCAGTGGCGAAGCGTGCAATCTGGCAACGTTGCATTTGGTTCATTTAAACTCACATAAAATATCGAACTATTTAGGGATCGGCGATGACCACTGAATTCGACCTTTTCTATGAGTTCAAATGGATTAAGTGATACGCTGCCGAACAGCTTACTTCGCCACTGCTCTCTAAACATCTTAGAAGTCTCAGGTTTCTTTCCGTTGTACTTTCCTTGTTTCACAGCTTTCATTTTAATACGGCTCGATTATTAGGTAGGTAGGTACTGTGGTTACTGATCGTCAGCAACTTTGAAACTTTGACATTGATGTCGAGTCTGCGAACTGGGCTTTGGGCAGAGTGGGCAGCGCCAGCTCGTTTCCCCCCCCTCCTCCACCCTTCCCAACCTCCCCCGCCTTCGTCAATTGCTCACCTCACACTTCTCTCTCCTCTCTCTCTCTCTCTCTCTCTCTCTCTCTCTCTCTCTCCGCTCTCGCCGTCCAGTCGCTTAAAATCCGTCGGCGCCGGCGCTAGCGCCTTTTGCGGAGGAAGTTCGCGTCAAATTATCAAAAGTTGTGCTGTCCACTGTTGTCATTGTAAATTACTAGAATTTAGAAACAATGACACTCCCAAAATTCTCGTGTTTTGTTAAATCTACTTCAACCTTTCAAAATTACGGGCAGCCGTTCTGTGATCTAGTGTTTTTGTCAGTTGTTTCGCCAAGAGTTTGCAACAGACATTGATCCCGTCCGCGTACAGTGGTCTCGTTTTAAGGTTAGAAATTAATGTGAAACCTGTGAGTATGCTAAAAACACTCAGTTTTCTATTTCTATTCTGTTATTTTTGCGCTGTTTTTTGCGTTATGGTTCTCTCATTTCATATATTCAGCTGTCATATTTATCTGACTTTATCTAAGAGCCCTATATCTCGTCCAAAACAAGGGTATAACACAGAATCAATACTAATTAATCTGTTGCACTAATAATTCTATCCCTTCCATTTTGCATTCAAACTTGTGGGTTTTGTTGTGAATTGCCAGGGGATAAATTCTCTGCTTTATGCTCCTCTTTGACCATTTTCTAGGCGGTGACTGGCTGTGAAGAAGTGTCCCTATTGCACGACTGTTAGCACTTTTTCATGGATTGGAACTACTTGTCACTAAGATCTCAACCATATGCCCGTAGGGAATCCTTTAAATGTCATATAGTAAGGTACTTCTAAATGAAGCTGGTTACTATTATTTAGCTGCATCAGAACTATGAAGCAACGCAGATTGTGGCAAGCGTTCGTATGTATATACTTGTTTTCGTGTTTATTGCTAGTTATCAACGGCTCTAATGACTGTCTCAGCAAAACAATCTTCATTTTTATTGAATTCCCCTGCAGTTTTCACTACCCATCTTTTGCTGAATATCTTATGTTTTGTTGATCTTGACGTAGGTCAGCCTTTCTGTAAAGTCATGTGTTCTAATCTGAATGTGACCGTACAAACTTTATCGTGTGTTTGTAAATTATTTAAGATAATGCAAATGCAAGTTTATGAAACATGATTACTATGAAATCAGTGTTGGCTCATAAATACAGTTCAACCATGCTAGCCACCTCACTGGTTTGTACCGTTGAAACAACAAATTGTTGAATATATTTGGTTTTCACATAACCTAATTTGATTGATGTATTCTGTGGTTTGAAACCACTCATTTCCTTGGTGGACTTTGCAAACTTTGTCCAATTAGATCTGAGTTTCCTTTGATATTACGAGGACTTTATACTCGGATCTTTTGTATGAAATGAAAGATCCTCCATGTGTGACAGATTGGATAATCGAGCGAATAATTGTGAACAGCTGTAAATTCTGTAATTGGGGCAATTGTTTCGTTTGTATTTTGATCGTGCATTATTGGGAGCAAGTATATTCAACAAATCAAACCAGCCATGTACCAGAAGATAGTCTTTTACAACTTAGAGTCTAGTTGGATAAACAAGTGTCGATCCTGGCTAAACAGTGGATACCACGGTCTTTCCGATTGAGACTTATTTGAGCGCTTGCGACTTATCATGGTCTCAGATGTTTCCGAAACGATATGCCTCATAAGAGGCAATTCTTTCCCATCATGAAATGTTTGTGTATCGGATGCGACTGTTTACATTCAGCTCTCAAGAAGTCTCACTGGCCTAGAATCGGCTTTAGTGAAGCCTGGTTGATATCTAAGTTTTAATCTAGTTACCTCCAAAGATTTTGCCATTAGTTGTGCATTTAATTATCACATCTGAACCTTTTGTTTGGCAATGATGCAGTACCTGAACCTCGGAATTTGTACCCATCCCGCGAAGTGGGGGATAACGAGTAACTAAACTGTGTGAGTCAACTATAAACAGCGGTCCTGATTGGCTAGAAACGGTTTTGTTGACTCCGGCATTGGGTGTCTCCTGAAAAGTTCCTAACTTCATAATAAAATTCACTTGTTGGCCTCTTTTCCCTCCTACCATCTGGTGCTCACTGTCACGCTTGTGAACTCAGTGGCTGTGCGGACTTTCAGGTGTGTTGCATTCTTTGCGTTAGCTTTTATTTACTTTTTTATGTTGCTCTTATTGTTAGTGGGAGTTCTTCAAATTGTTAGCTACTTAAAGTGCTAAGCGGAATGGAGGTTATTAGCTACTGACTGGTACTCTTAATTATTTAAGAACAGTATCAGTGTATCACCCGCTTTAACCGCAATTGACGCAACTCCTTTCAGAATTTATATCACTTCTTGTATAACATATCAATGGATGAAAACTGAAGAATTATACCAACTTCTTCAGCAATGCTTTCCGCTGGATTGGTTGACCTGATTATACTCTCACAACTTAAATTTTTTATATCAATTACTAAGACTGTTTATGTGTGACGCTATTGGTCAAGTATTGTAAGACTTAGCCGTTGCTACGGTAACCATCCTCAAGTCTTCGGTTCGTTACTGTTCATGTGTGACGCTATTGGTCAAGTATTGTAAGACTTAGCCGTTGCTACGGTAACCATCCTCAGGTCTTCGGTTAGTGTCAGCTTTATAATGACTACTAATGGGTAGCATATCGTAGCTGTCAGAAACAGGCAATTGAGCACTGAGCAGGTTTGCAGGGCCATTTTTAAGACCCTTCGTCCAACTGATGGTAGGTGACCGTCACCACTTTCACTACCCTTTTTTCTTGTATACGACAATATTTTTACATGTAACCCTCTGCAAGTTAAAAAACACGGATGTACACTTTTACTTTGGATAAGAAGTGTTTGTCTTGATCTCCACAGGGGGTCAAAAGTCTATCCGAGATGCTTGGAATAATTCTGTAGTGGAAAGGTCAATGCTTGATAAAGATAGAGAATAGCATTTTTTATACCTCCCTTCAGCCTTCCAGTTTCTATTGTCTTTCTGTTGACACTCTCCCTCTAAAGTGTCAGTTTGATTTGAGTCACTCTGACCTTGACTACAAGTCAGTGACCTTTAATAGTTGTAAGGAATTTTTTTTGGTTCTCATAAACAGTGGCGTATTGTGCTATGCGGCAGCAATGGGTTCTCTCCTTCAAAACCTACATAAAATAATCAATCCTCAGGGGATCTACTGAATCATGGAGAAATCGATACTTTTTCATTGGTTCAAATGGTGTAAAAACATGGTAAACCTAAGGTAGGTGACCCAAAGGTGGCCCGGCTCTTAAGGTGGCCCACCCCAGCTTATTTCAGTTAATTACACGAATTAACGATAGATGGCGTTAGTGCTGAGTAGCAGGATGCTATCGCTTCCCCCACTCCAAAAATCAAGAGCATCGGGCGATTCAGTCGGCGCGGAACAGTGAAACGTCATTTTCGCAGGTCTTCAGCTAATTTTCATGGAAGTAAACAATCATAGAAGCTAAGCCCTTAAATTGATTCCACCTTTGACTTTCAATTCGTCATAATCATTATTATTTCTGGTGTAACTAGGGTCTAGATTCCTTTTTTGAACTATAAAATAGCATTTGAATACTTATTAATGAGATTTAAAAGGGGGCGTTTACCTTTAGGTGCATCAAAAATATTAGGGGTGGTCACCTTAGGTGCATGTTTTGCGCGATGTCAAAACCCTACTTTTTTTCAAACGCAAAAAAAGCCTCAAAAACAAGCAAATTTTAAGAAAATGAAATTAACATATGATAGCCAACTGTCTTAATAGTAAATTGACATATTTAGTTTTTTTTTATTTCTCATGACTTATACGTGCATATTGGCCTCAAGCATAGGTATGGCCACCTTTGGGTCACTTACCTTACTTAAAATAATTAATCTTCAGGGGATTCACCGAACTACTGAGGAATCGATACTTTTTCATTAGTTCAAATGGTATAAAAACATGGTAAACCTACGTAAAATAATTCATCTTCAGGGGATTCACTGAACCACTGAGGAATCGATACTTTTTCATTGGTTCAAATGGTATAAAAACATGGTTGCCAAATAGCACAAGCTGCCAACACTGAGAAGTGATTCCTCAATAATAAAAATACCTTGACTTGCATGCTTAAGCTGCACTTAAATTGCCATTGAGTGCAACCCCATACAATCACATTACTGTGTATTGAAATTTTGGCCAGTTGTGAGTTTTCCCAGTTTCTTTTTGATTCATTCTTCCACTTAGGCTGCTTCAAAGAGGAAGTTCTCTTTCTTCAACACTCCATGTTGAACTAGCCAGCAAACTGGACCGGTTGCACTATGACCTTGAAAAGAAAGTTCTCTGATCGAAACCGCTCTTGATAATTTTGTCCACTTTTTTTTAACACATACTTTCCAGTGGCAATTCTGTCTGTCTCTGGAATACCTGAAAAATGCAAAAATCTTTAAAACTGTTCAAGGAATGGAGGAATGAAAATTTCCACCAGGACACTTTTTTATGAAAGTCATAGGACATTTATTGGCTTGGTACAGAGCTAGTGGGGAGGGAGGCATCTTTTGCCATGGATTTCTGCCTATCATTGAAGACGGGCATTCATTAAAGCTTAGAACTAGAGCATAATTACAAAGCAATTATGCACAATTTTTCTTTGTCATGAAATTAAGCAATTTGTCATGCTCATGCAATTGCATATTCCTGCTTACAGTATTCTCTGAGTCTGCAGGCCGTTCTTTGATATTCCTGACTTCAGAATAGACCGGATACGAATCAGTGGCGTAGCGTGTAAAGCGTATGCTGTAAAGTGTCCATTTAATCCCATGTAAAAGATCGAATGCGAAGGTGTTCACCGAACACCCAACAGTTTGATATTTTGCATGGGTTTAAATGGACGAACTACAATGTTGTCAAATTGCACGCTTCGCCACTGATAAGAATGGGAAGCAGTGATTGGCGAAGACTAGAGTCCCTATATGTAGAGAGTTAAGACAAGAGGGTAGTCAACTTCTGATTGGTCGATGAATTTTAGGCTCTACGGACGCCGCCATTGGATGCGATTTTGCACTTTTGTTTTGTTTACCAACGGTCTTTTACGGATAAAAGAGTTAATTTGGGACAAATCTGTTAATTTTAATCATAATGCACCACAAGAATGTCCATAAATCTCAAAAGAATCATCAAAAAGCGTTAATACATGTCGATCAACAAAAGCAGGGAAAGATTACATCGTTTCAAACTTAGCGGAACTGTAATCTTTGCTGTAGAGCAAAACACAACAACGGCCTCAGAATGTAAACAAATGTGCAAAATCGCATCCATTGGCGGCGCCCATGATTTCTCTTGTCTTAACTCTCTACACATAGGGACTCTAGCGAAGACAAATCACTTGGTTGCCAAGTCTAATCAAAGTACACATTTTATCGGATTGACTTGTCAGATGCTTAAAATTGTCCAATAACCATTTAAACATTTTCTGTCTTTTGATTAGAATTGGCAAACATGTGACACGTCTTCACCAGTCATAGTTCTCTACTCTTTTCCAGTCTGTTCAAAATTTAGCCTCAGCCTTATCGGCCAAATGCTTGTCGGACTCTTAATAGGAAATTTCAAGATTCTAGCTCGCCATGATGATTTGCATTAGCTGTGAGATCTCATACTTGTCTTCTATTTATCCGGCGAAAATAAATTTCTCTCAGGCAGTTTTACTCTTCAGGTAGTGACGGAATTTTTCTAACTCAGAGTCCCCCCCCCCATCCCAAGGTGGCGGCGAGTGCAATCCGGCAACGTTGCTTTCCGTCCACTTAAAGTCATTGAAACTATCAAAATATTTGGGTCTGTCCTCCCTCTAATCGATAATTTTCATTGGTTTTAATGGACAAATTGCAGCGTTGCTAGATTGCACGCGTCCTGTTCATCACTTTGATGTGCGGTCGGTGGTGGCACCACAGAATCTGACAACGAAAAAAAAAAATCTAGAAATCTGACAACGCTGCTTTTTGTCCATTTAAACCCATGTAAAATATCGATTGGAAGGTCCATCCAAGTCCACTGTGCCTCCCTAATATTTCGACTTATCAGACTGTAAAGACATTTTTCATTACTTTAAAAATGACTGAATACAACGTTGCCAGATTGCATACGCGCCGCTACATGAGCAGACCGATTTTTAGTACTTAAAACTTCCGAAGATGACTAATTGAGGAATATTTCATTTCTACATTTGACACCGTCAAAAGCAATGGGGCAGTTGCAAGGGTCTAAAATGTTGTGTTTTTTATGAAGAAAATTAAAGTATTTGATGAGCTGAGAACAAAGATGCCTTTGGTTTCTAGTTAAGTCCCATTGTTCCGGAGATGAGATTTTGGCCCAAAATACATTGTTTTAAATGGGAATTCCACGTAGTGACGTCACTACAGATCCGATTTTTGACAACTTTACACGTTTGTATCTCCGAAACCAAGACACCTAGGAAAAAACCAAAGGCACCATTGTTCTCAGCTCATCAAATACTATCATTTTCTTTATAAAAAAATACACAATTTCAGACCCTTGCAACCAAAGAGTAAACAAGAGTCGCAATTGAATGGAAGGCCTGCGTGGTCAACGTAGATAAGGGATCCGAACGCGGGCTGGCCTCTGGTTGGCTGCAACGGGTGGAGCAAAAATGACTCGGGGTATAGGGAAAATAACACGGGATTTTCGTTCCGGGGCGTTTATCTCGAAACCTAAGCAAAATAGCATCTAAACAATTTATACGAGTCGATTTAACAGATTTTTCCGAACAATTTGATAGGTCATAAGTGCCACTTTGTTGCAAATTCGAAAAGACTGTTTCAGTTTAAAAGTACGCACAATAGTGTGATTACATGCTTGGCGTGTGTTCGAGCAGTGTTTGAGTAACTCACTATTGTGCGTACTTTTTAACTGAAACAGGCTTTTCGAATTTGCAACAAAGTGGCACTTATGACCTATCAAATTGTTCGGAAAAATCTGTTAAATCGACTCGTATAAATTGTTTAGATGCTATTTTGCTTAGGTTTCGAGATAAACGCCCCGGAACGAAAATCCCGTGTTATTTTCCCTATACCCCGAGTCATTTTTGCTCCACCCGTTGCAGCCAATCAGAGGCCAGCCCGCGTTCGGATCCCTTATCTACGTTGACCACGCAGGCCTTCCATTCAATTGCGACTCTTGTTTACTCTTTGCTTGCAACTGCCCCATAGTGAGAAGATAAAGATTCTGTAAAAGCGTGGGCAAGCGAGTGAGCGGTGAGTCGTGAATTGTGAACTTCCGAGCCGTGGAAAAACATCCCACACGGATTCGAGGAAACCACCCTTCCTGGCCCGCAACTCCCTTCCTCTTCCTCTTCTCTCCTCTTGCTTCCCTCCTCGCATCTAGCCGATTTTTGGCAGGAAGACGCGGATTTCTCTTTGAAATACACAAAAGCATTGTTAAGCAGTGTCGCCAGATCTAAGACTAAAGACAATATGTATATACATTTTTTTTTTTTTTTTTTCTCATTTGAATCAATAAATAAACTGTTGGGAATACCCTACGAACACTTTCTCACATCACACTCAATCTGGGGAAGCCCCTCCAATATGTATATGTCGACCTTTTTCATGACTTTAAATGGTGCAACGTTGCCAGATTATACGCGCCGCCCCTAAAGGAAGGAATCGAAAAAATAGTTAAATCGGCTCCCCTCTCCTCGATCTTGCTGTGTAATCCGAGGCGGAAAGATTTCGTTTCCTGCTATGTATGGTTCGAAGCAGGGCTGCCGTTTTGCGTATAATCAATGCTATTTTTCAATTCACCGATGATTCCACCGGTTGAGGAAAGATTACACAGTTCAGTTCAGAGCATGACTGTAATAAACTAAAATACTCGCATCTGTAATCTTTTCTCAACCGGTGGAGTCGTCGATGACTTTAAAAAACTTGCGGATATTTTAATTAATCAACGGGGTTTCCACCGATTAAGGAAAGATTACAGATCATAGTATTTTCGTGCATTACAGTCATACACTGAACTGAACTGTGTAATCTTTTCTCAACCGGTGGAATCATCGGTGAATAGAAAAATAGCATTGATTACACGCAAAACGGCAGCCCTGGTTCGAAGTGGCCATCTATCGATTCAGCTTGGCGAATGGAGTCGATCGCTCTCAAGGGTTTTCTTATCTTTTGAAACTAGGGCCGCTTCACTGGCAACTCATGTCTATGTCACATGGGCGAAAAGGTGGTGTCGCCAAAACCCAGCTTGTGACCCCTCCATCGATTCAGCTTGGCAAATGGAGTCCATCGCTCTCAAGGGTTTTTATATCTTTTGCCTCTGGAGCCGCTTCACTGGCAACTCATGGCTGTGCAACATGGGCCAAAAGGTGGTGTCGCCAAAACCCAGCTTGTGACCTGTCTATCGATTCAGCTCCACAAATGGAGTTGATCACTCTCAAGGGTTTTCCATATCTTTTGAAACTGGAGCCGCTTCACTGTCAACTCAAGGATATGCAACATGGGCAAAAATTCGATTTCGCCAAAACCCAGCTTGTGACCCCTCTATTGGCGGTGACTTCGTCGAAGGCAACATCTGATTTTCTTAAATACACTGTACGTAAAATAATCGATTCTGGGTACTGCGACGTACCTCACCTCGTATCGACTTTTTAACATGGTTTCAAATGCAAAAAGCGTGGTCGCCAGATTGCACGAACCCCTGTTGATGGTGCAGGTCCGTCAATTTTGATGGTTCAATTGATCTTTGTGCCCACTCTGCGCAAAGAAGAGTAAGGGGCAGAGAGAGAGGAAGAGAGAGGAGAGAGAGGAAGAGAGAGGAGAGAGAGGAGAGAGAGAGAGGGAGGGAGAGAGAGAGAGAGAGCGAACAATGTCGCGCCTCAACTTCCAATACTGTAAGAAAGCTGACATGGACAAATTTTTCATAAGCCAAACATTCTTGGCCTCCAGCTACCCACTTAATTGACCAAGAACTTGATCTCACAATTTGTTTTGCCTTCGGCTGGAAAACAATTTTTCTTGCGCAAACATCGCGCTTGGTATTGATCACCGTCCACTCATTATTTGGAAAGTTTTCCATCCGTTTTATAATACCAAAGTTTTGGGGCAAGGTTCGTAGTCCGTATATAGGTTTGCTTACTTTGGTTATCGATCGGACACCCAATCAGAATGGAAAGTCTCGCGATTTGTGGAGTAACACGTCATCTTCCTTACAAAATTATTTGCATTGTAGAAAGGAAGGCGGCGGAGGTGGTCTCTGCTTGCGGGCTTGAAATGATATGTTTGACCCATCGTTTTTAAGACATCCGCCTTGCGTCAGTTTTCATTCATTGCTGTCCGAAGCTGTTGACAATCGTGCCCACGTTGGTTTTTACTTTTCTAAGGTTTAAGACTGCCTCAGACCTTCTAGTTTGTGATATTTTTTGTCGAGTGATGGGTTTTTTTGTGTGTGTATTATTCGTGAAAACGGTTCTTGAACGCGGTGTGGAAGCAAGATCAGCTAGGATGAATTAGAGTCCCTATATGTAGAGAGTTAAGACCTTTTTTTTTTTTTTTTTCGCTGTTTGTTTATAATACTACCAATATTTTGGTTTTTAATAAACTGAATCGCGGCGGAAATTGATGAATTATACGGCGGTTCCAGCGAACACCGTTTAATAGAATATAAATGCTTTAAAAATTACACAGATTACGCGCACTTGTGTAAATTTGATCACTTGGGGTATTGGGAGGTTAGGTGTTTAGGATGATTGAATGGGGGGGGGGGGGGAGGGTGGTGATTGGAAGTTGAGGTATGTGGTTTGAGGGTAGAGGAGGGAAGAAAGGTTCGGTAGGATCAGGCTAATCAGACTATAGACGGTTTTAGTGCAAAGTCAACGGTTAACCAACAACCACAACAATGCGCTCATCGGTTGCAATCGGTTGGGATAAAACCCGCGTAGCGTTCCAAACTATCTCACTCACTCTCCCGTGATCCCCATTTATATCCATCTCTTTCTAGTTCCGAAATTCGTATACAGGGCCTTGTTTCACTACATATTATTCTCAAAATCGCATTAAAATGCCTCGAGGAATTCATTTCTGCCATAAAATTTCACAAAATAAGTCTCTATATACGATTTTTGAAATTAGAGTGAGATGGCAGTACATGGGGGTCACGTGAGAGCGAGAGAGACAAACCGGCTTTGTTTGGAACGCTCATCACCGGCAGTCGCCATTACTAAAACCCTCTATAGAGAGTTAAGACAAGTAAAACCATGGGATGGACGCCGCCATTGGTTGCGATTTTGCACATTTGTTTACATTCTGAGGGCCGTTGTTGTGTTTTCGTCCACTGCAAAGATTACAGTGGCGCTGAGTTTCTAACGATATGATCTTTTACTGCTTTTGTGGATCGACATCTATTTACGCTTTGAAAGATTATTTTGGGATTTGTAGACATTCTTGAGGTGTATCATGATTGAAATTAACAGATTCGTCGAAAATTAACTCTTTATCCGTAAAATACCGTTGGTAAACAACTGCGATTGTAAACAAAAATGCAAAATCGCATCCAATGGCGGCATCCGTAGAGCCTAACACTCATTGACCAATCAGAAGTTGACTACCCTCTTGTTTTAACTCTCTACGTATAGGAACTCTAGGATGAATAGAGGTCCTTTCAGAAGTGTAGGCGCACCTAGACCGATAATCTTTGGAATATTCCAACGATCTTAATCTTATTACGTACTAAAAATGAATGAAAATTATTTTAAACTATGGCTTCTTATTGAGGAACGCTGAAAAAGTAAAAGGTCAAAGTTGCAGGCAAGTTTTTTTTCTTTGTTCGAACGAATGAAAATTGAAAAATCGCCAAAGATTATCGGTAAAGTGCGCCTACTTTAGAAGTTCCCAGTGGCGGCTCGTGCAATTTGGTAACTATGCTTTTTTGCCATTTAAACCTCTACAAAAGTATCGATATCTTGGGGGTGCAATTGAACCTCCTGAAGAAGATCGATTGCTCTACATAGGTTTAAATGGAGAGATTACGTTGTTGCCACATCGCATGAGCCTCCTTTGGAAGTTTCCATTATGATTGGTTGTAAGTAGGCTGTGCTTTCATGCCTCAATCGGTTAGTTTCGACGGTTAAGTTGTGATATGACACAACTCGGGGGTTTTTTTATCACACACATCTTGAAAACACTCGCGAAACTGGTCGTACGCTCGTAGTAATTTTGTCGTTCTTCAATCTTTAGCCTCTAGGTTGTTGAGTATTTGCTCTTTGAACCTAAAGAATTCACGTCAAGTGCCGATGACGTCACATTTAATGATTTCGCCCACTGTCTCCGAGATGCTCGTATAATAATTCAATTGACTAAAGTTTACGCAAATATATCGTAAACATAGATAGCGTGTTGTTTGAACATAAAAAAACAAAAAATGAAATTCTGTCTGAACTCTCCCGAGACCGGAATACGAACACAGCTAGTGTAAATGAATGCAAATCAAGTGTATAGATAAATTAAATATAAGTAGCGGCATCATGGTATAGTTTGTGACGTCGCCGCTGTTTGACGTGAATGACTCTGTTTTAGACGCGCGTCAATAATTTTACGTAACTTTGAGTTCTCTTTTCTCAATGAAAACGTGAGGATTTTTTTTCTTTCTTTCTTAAACGAATTTACTACTACTACTTTCTTTCTTTCTTTCTTCCTCGTTCATCAAGTCTTTTAAAAAATGCTTTGACTTTTTCTCTTTTTTCTTTTTTGTAACGGATTGATTAAAATGAGTATGAACCGACGATGCACAATAATCGTAGCTCTCATCACTCTACTGTGTATCTTTTGTTTTGGGGTTTTTATTTTCGTTTTTTGTTTTGTTTTGTTTTTAAATTCGTGGATACTTTTTTGACTTCAATATTGAGACACTTTAGCATATAAAGATCGATAGAATTTATTTCTGAATTTACTTTCTTGCTCCCCATTTAAGGTGGATCCTCAGCAACTAGTTTCATTTATGCTGCCATTACGTCGCGAAATGGAAACAAAATAATGGTAAACGCAAATAAATAGAAATAAACTGTAGGGAATATCCTACGAACACTTTCTCACACCATTTTTATCTGGGGGCGGCCCCCAGACCCCCCTTTGAAATGCGGGGGAGACCCCAGACCCCCTTTTAGAATTCTTGGGGGAGACCCCTGACCCCCCTTTAGAGTTAAAGCCATGCAAGTTGTAAAAGTCACAATGTTTTGGATTGTAAAATTTACTATTCAAATTGAAATATTTACAATCCAAATTGGAAAATAAATAAAACTTAAGCAAAATTTACAATTCAAAACGTGAAATTAGCTTAATACGAAATAAATTTTACCAGAAAAGACTGGTAAAAATTAGCATTTGCTTCATTTGACTGATTTTACAATTCTATTTATTTCCGTGTAGTGCTTAACATCGCTATTACGATCGTGCGTTTAAAAACGTATCATAGGTGTAGGTGTGGATTTCGTCAGTCTTTAGTGTTGCCATCCTTATTTTGGTATAAGTTTTTTTTTCATATGAGTCGACCCTTAAGATGATTCTTCAGCGTTTAGTGCCGATTTCTGCCGCCAGATCGCTAGCGTTCGATTAATGTCAAATTACAGGCCGAAAGTAATTTATATTTAAGAAAACGGAAGGTCATTTATACTAGATAATCATCTGAAGAACGTCTCTGCAAAATATCTCGTCAAGAACTTCAAAAATAAGACTAAAAGTACCAAAACATGAAATATCGCATTACAATACAAGAATCGATTTGCGGTATTCGTTTTTTGTTACTTTCAGTATTTTTGGAAGTTATTGACGAGATATTTTGCTCAGACATTCTGCAGATCCAGTAACTGACACTCCGTTTACTCAAATATAATATAGGATTACTTTCGGCCTGTAATTTCACATTAATCGGACGCAGTGGCGTACGCAGGGGGGGGGGGTCTAAGGGGGCTAAATCCCCCCAGACCTCCGATTTTTGGGGGTGGAGGGGAAGGGGGGAACAATTTACAGTCAAACGCTCATCAGTGCGAGCCCCTCCCAAAAAAAATCCTGTGTACGCCACTGATCGGACGGTAGCGCTCTGGTGGCAGAAATCGGCTCTAAACGCTGAAGAATCTCACCTTAAATCTTCTGAAGCAAAAGTTTACAGCAGCGCTATGGGCCATGCCCCACTCTGCTGCAATTCTCTCGAAATACGGAAAGAGCAACATAACCGCCACGACCGCGCACTATACGCAAATACACATACACAATACAGTTGAATACGCATACTACTGCATGTTGCATTATTCGCATTTGGCTCCGTAGACTGCGTTCATAAAGTCAAGCTTCATTTTGCATTCCTTTTGTTTTTAAATAAAGAAGAAGAAAAAATAAAAAGAAATTATAACGAGACCACCGAACCGCGCTCCGCCGTCCGTTCTATATCTATACATATGTATGTTGTTTCTCTTTCAAATTCAATATTTTTTTTCCAAGAATCTTTCTCGACGCCCGTCACGACTTTAAATGAATTTATTTGGCGAGAGTGCCAAATCATAGTGCCAACAACTCTATGTCTTGACTTTGAGCATCTCATTTGCGCGGTGGCTATAATTAATCATTATTATCACCATTTCGAAATGAAACGTGTGAATAAATGTGTATCAGTTCCCAAACTTTCTCGTCCTCGAAGAATGGCGAGACCTTGAATATAGTGGAAAGCGTCATCTCATTTCTGATAACAGAAGTAATGATTTGAGTTTAAAAGTGGAACTTAGGAATTGAGTCGTAACGAATATGTACAGGGTGTACCAGAGTTAAACCGACAAATTTTTATATAGGGTCAATGGATCTGTTGCACACTTCGGCTAGAACATTTTAAGGGGGGTTGGACGAGAATTTCGGTCAAAATTTTATAAAATTGTTTTTTCAGCTAATCTTGTTCCATATATCATCAGCTTTAATTTAAGACCAAGTTCACTTATTTTTGATAAGTAGTCTACTCTTTAAGAATAATTTCATTAAAAAAAGAAAAACAGAGTTAAGTGCATTATGCATTTAAAGTGTTTTTTTTTTCCCGGAATTTTTAAATTGTGTTTTCCCTTAGTTTGTGTTTTTTCACACAAGAGGTACATTTTCTCAGGACCTACTGAACCGATTTTGAAAAACTTAGGCTTGTTTAGGCGTCTTTACGCCCTGCACAATTTAACACGGGCTTTTTTCAAAATTCTGCTCGGCTCAACTTTTATGAGCTTCAAAGTGCCCAAAAATAATTAATTTTAGGAACTAAATTTTAAAAAATCATAACACTTACAAAATTCAACTTTTTTTTTAACCCCGTGTTAAAGTGTGCAGGACAAGAAGACAAATCAAACAAGCCCTAGTTTTTGAAAATTGGTTGAATAGTTCCTGAGAAAATGTTCCTTAAACATTGATGGTTTAACATGGGCTGAGATAGGCCGTCCGACTCCCCTTAAAGCATCAATGGGGGGGGGGGGGGGGGGCTCATGCAAACTTTTGCTATAAGCAAATAAATAGTCCAATCTTATTTAAAGACCAGCAAAAATCACGAAAATCACACTAAGTAAGTCTAAAATTCAGTAATAAACTCACATAACTGCTATAACGGCAAGATGGTAATGACGGTTCAACGCAGGTATCATGGGAGATTCCTGTCTATTGTTTCACTTTCTCTACGGAAACACAGAGATGTGTCACAATTTAAATAGGAATCTCCCATGATACCTGCGTCGAACCGCCATTAAGCCCGATTCTGAGAGTGAATTTCGTGATTTTTTAGTGTACTCATCGTCATTTTCACAGGTTTTTATGTAAGAATCAACTCTTTAACCTCCTATAGCAAAATTTTCCAAGAGCCCCATATCTGCGAAGAGCAGAATCAGCCCCCTGGTAGGTTGTCTGTTTAACCTTGGACCACCCTGTATAAAAGTCCGAAGTATAAAATATAAAATACTGAACATTGCGCGTCTATACATATGTGCGTTTGAACTACGTCAGAAAAATTTATTCGTCCTTTGATTTGAGACAATAAAAAGCATTTAAACGCAAAACCGCGTTAAGACGTTGTATGAGCGTAACGTGAGAAGTACTTTGTGTGGACGTCAGTCGTCTGTGATTATGATACTTACTCACTGTTGCCAGATGGGGTAAAAAAACCAATCAATTCCACATTAGAACCATTGCAATATCCAGTGATTTTTTTTACCTAACCTGGTGATTCTCTGCTTGTTCTGGCAACTATGGCTTATCACCTTTTATCCTTTCAACCGCCATTCACCCCTACACGGAGAAAACAAATTCGGTTATGAGAATCGAACTTCGGCTCCATTCGGTTACAGTAACCAAAGTTTTCGGTTGTTGGCCCCCTCAATTGGCACCACTGACTGGGAAACTTACAAAGAATGGAGAGGGACGCGGAAATGCTTGGTTGCGGGCGCGGCCTTGTGAGAGAAAATCTGGTGAAAGCGCCTTCATTTTGACGGTTATACTACACGAGCGCCGTCATGTACGAATAGTTACATAAAACAAGGTCCGCTGTAGCCACTCTCGTTTTGCATTTCATTTTCAACGAAGGCGCTCTTTTCATTTTTCCCAGTACGATTGTCTTTACATTTGTTTTTTTGTTTTTTGTTTGTTTTTTGTTGTTGTTATAAACAGTGGCGAGGCGTGCAATTTGGCAACATTTCTCTTTTCCCCTTTAAACACATTAGAAAGGTCGAAACATCTGGTCATCACCAATGACCGAAGCATTCGATTCTTTCAGTGAGTTTAAATGGAGAAAGTACATCGTTGTCAAATCTCACGCCTCACTCTACTGGTTATAAAATAAAATCCTTATCAAAAATTTTGATAAGGATTTTATTTTTTATAGAATTTTTTATTGGCCAAATTATTTCATCTTTATAGGTATTTCATTTTATGCAATTCTGCTAACTGCATCAACATGTTTGAGAATTTGAATATGTTTTCCTTTTAAAACTTAAATGAAACTTCACAGATATTTTGTTATTTATTTTGTTGCAGGTGTTGTGACGGTGTGAGAGTGGTCGATTCGGCGAGATTTGGTCGCCTGCAGTTTGCCTGCACTGCCCTGACGAGCTCTGCTAAGGCCGAGGATGTTGGACGCCCTGCAAGGCTCCCACAGTGGGGGCGGAAGCGTCACCCTGCACCGACTCTCGCTTCGCGGCAAGAAATGGAAGTACAGGGGAGAAGGGAACGCCAACCTCGTCATAGCACTTCCATCGGTAAGTTGTTCATCTCTCGTCTTTAAATATGAAAAGTCCAACTTGCAGTACTTGCAGCTGTTTAGCGTTAAATTTTACGATGTCAATGGAGCTTATGCAAACTTTTGCTACAGGTGATTGAAGAGTTGACTCTTGCATTAAAACCTATGTAAAAATGGCGATGAATACACTATAAAAAATCACAAAATTCACTCTCAGAATCGGGCTTAATGGCGGAGCGATGCATATGTGGGAGATTCCTATCTAATTTGAGATATATCTCTGTTTCCGTAGAGAAAGTGACAAATTAGACAGGAATCATGCATCATGGGAGATTCCTATCTAATTTGAGATATATTTCTGTGTTTCCGTAGAGAAAGTGACAAATTAGACAGGAATCATGCATCATGGGAGATTCCTATCTAATTTGAGATATATTTCTATGTTTCCGTAGAGAAAGTGACAAATTAGACAGGAATCTCCGATGATACTTGCGGAGCCCCGCCATTACGATCTTGGCGTTACAGCTGTTATTTGAGTTCATTACTGAATTTTAGATTTTATTAGTGTAATTTTCGTGATTTTCGCTGGATTTTACCTAGGATTTTACTATTCAGTTGCTTGTAGCTAAAGTTTGCAAGATCCCCATTCTGTCCGTTGAAACCCTCAAAAAAGATCGAACTTTTGAATGTGCGTGGTGAACACTCTCGAATTTGACCCTTTGCTTTGGTTCAAATAGACACTATAGAACGTTGCCAAATGGGGCTCTTGTCAATTTTTGCTATGAGCGATTTAATTCTTAATTCTTAAGAATAAAAACCAGCAAAAATTACAATGATTGTGCTACAAAATCACGAAATTTACTCATATACTCTCAAAATGACCTTGTAGTTTATTTTGCATATATTCTTCTCATATTGCAAGAATACTTCGGTAATCATAGCCGTACCCAAGATATTGTCCTCCTCTTTCTCAGCCCATTTGACTGCATGTGTTAGAAAAGGACAACAAAGGTGGGCTGAAGTCACTTAACAACCCCTATGGTCTATATCCATCCTTTTCTAACGCATGCATTCAAATGGGCCAAGACTGCGAAGAGAGAGAAAGACAATGGGGCTCTTGCAAACTTTTGCTGTCAACAAATGAATAGTCCAATCTAATGTTGAAACCAGCGAAAATCACGAAAATCACACTTAGAAAGGCTAAAATTCAGTAATAAACTCACGTAACTGCTATAAAGGCAAGTTCGTAATGGCGGTTCAATGCAGGTATCATGGGAGATTCCAGTCTGTTATGCCACTTTCTCTACGGAAAGACAGAGATATGTCTCAATCTAGATGGGAATCTCCCATGATACCTGCGTCCGTCCCCCATTCAGCCCGATTCTGAGAGTGAATTTTGTGGTTTTTTAGGGAACTCATCTTCATTTTTACAGGTTTTTGTGCAAGAATCAACCAATGAGCTATAACTTTAGAGTGGCAGCAGGCTGGTCCACCTTGTGCCACACAGGGTAAAAGGAATCCCGGGAAAATGCGGAATTTGGACGGCAGATTCCAAGGTTTGAGGTTAAATTTTGTAGGTCGTTCGGAATTTGGCGGGAATTTGGACGGCAGATTCCAAGGTTTGAAGTTAAGTTTTGCAGGTCGTTTCCGGCGATGCCCGAGTTTGTTAACGAAACGACCGGAAACAACCTACAAAATTTAACCTCAAAATCGATTTTTACGGCAAGATGGCGGCGCCCTAGGTGACAACAATGAACCAGCGGAACGTTCCTTGATGTGCCACCCTAAAGTTATAGCTCGTTGGAATCAACTCTTCAATCCCATGTAGCAAAAGTTTGCAAGAGCCCCATTTCCTGGCTACGGCTGTACCGGTGATAGTTTGTCGTCAGCGTTTCCAGACACCCTATAGCTCAACTTCATATTAGTTTCCAACTTCGTATTTAAAAGCTACGTGTTTCAATCGATTACCAAAGTCGTAGACGATTTCGCGATTCGGATGTGTGAAACTGCTTGTTCATGTGTGTGTGCACTGTTCATGTATGTGTTTGTGTGTGCGTGGTTGTGTCTCCATAAATAGCCACGATGACGATTAGCGATTACGATCAGTCAGTGATCACCTTCCTTTCTAAAAACCATCGCATCTCATGATCATCGTCAGATGGCCTATGAGGATAAACGCGAACGCAATGATGGCCTAATGGGCCGATGTCAATGAGCTGTTGACTGCGTTGAGCAATTAGTGAGACGAGTCGCCACTCGCAACAACTCACTAGAGAACGCATCAATAAGAGGCTAACAAACTTGTGACCTAAGCTGCTAAGCCAAAGATTTTAGCGCGAGGGGGGGGGGGGGGGGGGGGGTTGACTTTTGTGGGTGAGGCTGCGATCATTCAGCAACAAACAACGATCATCGATGCTCGATTGACGATTGTTTGCCGTCGCGCGTTTGAGTTTAGTTTGCAGCTTGCTCTGTCACGTGCAGACCTATTATTATTGAAGTGTGGTGTACTTACTGTATGTATGATCCAGGGTCGATTAGTTCAAACCGTTGACACCGTGCCGCGCTGCTCAAAAAGTCAAACGACAGTCGGGGACAAACAGAGTGTCAGACGACTCCTTGAGGTAGGCCACCTGCAATGCTTAAATTCATTGAGATGAGTATATGAGTCTGTTGCACACTTCTGCTGTAAGCGATTTGATAGTTGAATCTGGTGTAAAAACCTCCAAAAATAACGATGACAGCACTAAAAACTTCCGAAATTCACTCCTAAACTCAATGATCGTTTTTATTTGTGCGAGCGTAATGGTGGCTTAGGACAGCAATAATGGGAGATTCCCATCTAACAATACTGTAACTCCATCAATAATGGGAGATTCCCATCTAACAATACTGTAACTCCATCAAGAAATTACCAATAAGAGACCACTTCCATTTGACACCGGTGTCATTAGGTGTCACGGTACCATTCATCGGATGTGGATCACTACTCTGTGAATCATCCTTGTCAGCATAGAGAGAGTGACGAAATTAAGATAGGAATATCCCATTATCACTGTCCTTTGCCACCATTACGCTCGTGCATTAATTAAAGCGTTTATTGAGTTTAGGAGTGGATTTCGGAAGTTTTTAGTGCTGCCATTGTTATTTTCGGAGATTTTTTTACCAGAATCAACTGTTAAATTGCTTGTAGCAAAAGTGTGAACAGCCCCATCGTGGGCGGCCTACTGGCCTACTTCAAGGAGACATCTGTCATTCTTTTTGTCCCTGACTTTTCAAAGAGGAACGTCGAGTTGACACCTGCGAGCATACTTCAGGAAGATACCCTGAAAGTTTCAAGCCAAAACATTCAGATACAAAGCTGGGATATTGGAAGTACGAAAATTTCCACAAAAGCCTCAATGAGTGCGAGTGAGGCAGATAGACGTAGTGTTGCTTGCACTCATTCGCACTCTCTAAGCGTATTGCAAAATGAATTTCCAATAATACGGCTTTAATTCTCAACCAATGGGGCAGGGGCTCTTGCAAACTTTTGCTGCAAGGGGTTGGAAAGTTGATTCTTGCTGAAATACTTGTAAAAATGACGATGAGTACACACTAAAAAATCACGAAATTCACTCTCAGAATCGGGCTTAATGGCGGAGAGACGCATGTATCACGGGAGATTCCTATCTTAATTGAGACGTATCTCTGTGTTTCCGTAGAGAAAGTGACAAATTAGACAGGAATCTCCCATGATAGAGGTAGTTTCAGAAGTGTAGGCGGACCTAGACCGATAATCTTTGGAATTTGTCAACATTATTTCTGATATTACTCGATGAAAAATGAAAATGAACGAAAATGAAATTGAGTGTTCACTTTTCAACGAGGAACGCTTTAAACGCAAAAGAACAAAGCCAGAGGCAAGTTTGGTTTTATTTTAATGGAATTAAATTTGAAAATTCGCCAAAGATTATGATTTAGGTCCGCCTACACTTCTGAAACGAGCTCTATCAGCGTTGAACCGCCAGTAAGATCTTGCCGTTGTAGCAGTTTTGTCAGTTTATTACTGAATTTTTGACTTTTTTATGGTGGGTTTCGTGATTTTCGCTGGTCTCAACATCAGATTGGACCGTTTATTTGCTTGTTGCAAAAGTTTGCAAGATCCCCACTGAAAAATGTCATTTTATAAATACATATAGTGCACGGTAACTCTAGACTTTATTAAGTGCACTGTATGCTCATTGTCTCCATTCTCGATAACGACCATCCTCGCTCGCAAAGCATTCAATTCCGAATGAAGCAAACCACTAATTAATTGACGGTCAATGTTCGATTTCAACCAATTTTCAAAAGCTCATTACTTCCATTGAAATGGTCTCCGAGGAGGATCATTCTTTATGTTATTAGCGCTTGTATTCGTGTGTCACTCCTGCACATCCAGACTTACAAAGTCATTAGATTCCGAATGAAATAAATTACTGTATTATTTTTCAAGCCCCAGAGCCGCCAGTAGACCGCACGAACGTTTATGTTTACCCTGCATCCCCTTTACAACCCCCCCCCCCCCCTCTTGCCCACGTCTCAGGGCAATGGACTATCGCGACCGACAAATTACGAGTGTGACGACACATTGCATAGACTTTATGCGGAATGTTGCCAGGTGACGCAAATTGAATTTCGTATTCGAAGAAATTTTTAAAATCTGTTTACTTACCTTATTCCAAATCTCAAGCTGCTTTCAACACTGAAAAATAAGATTACTAGGAGCAGTGGCGTCGCGTGCCATCTGGCAACAATGCGACTGCTCCATTTAAACTCATTAAATATATCGAATTTTCCTTGTGCACTGTGAACCCCCTTGAATTCGATCTTTTACATGAGTTTAAATGGATAGAATACGTTGTTGCCAAATTGCACGCGACGACACTGACTAGGAGCATGACGATATGTGGTCGAATGTAAAGGATATAGTACAATGGGTCTATTGCAAACTTTTGCTACAGCGATATAGAGTATTAAATCTTTTAATCTTGAGCAAAATCACGTGAAAAGTCCATTGGTGGTATCAGGAAGTCATAAAATGCAGTATTAAACTCACAAGAGGCGTTTAACTGAAACCCAAGATGGCGGTAAAATATCGAGCAATCTAAGTGCACGCACCGTGAACATCCATGGTGGCCATGGCCAACGTTCACAACCTCACAGCATCAGAGGTTATGAGTTTGTTTGCGTTGTGATTGGTTGTGATCGATGTTGTGAGGTTGGCCGTCTTGGATGTTCATTGTTCATGGTGCTTGCATACAGGTTACTCGATATTTTACCGCCATCTTGGATTTCAGTTAAATGCCCCTTGTGAGTCTGTTATTGCATTTTATGACTTTCTGCTGCCACCAATGGACTTTTCACGCGATTTTACATGAGAATGGCCACTCTGTAGCTCTGTAGCAAAAGTTTGCAACAGACCCATTACCAGAATTCTTGAAAATGTTGAGGAAATTCTAGTTCTATTATGTGACCATATTCTAGTGTTACACAGAATTTTCCAGATTCAACCCATATCATGACGTAAAAATTGAGGGTTCCGAAAAAAAGACGCATTCGCAAACACTGAGGTTAGGTTGCCCCGCATCAGCAAACGATGTAAACCCTCGAAACTTGAAAGCCCAACATTTTTGAGGCCTGAGACGATGAATTCGGACTTTGATTCACGACTAACTATATATGTTATGGCTTTGAAAAATTTACTTTCTGAGTCATCGTCATGTCCAGTAGCAACCTTGTCAGCAGAACGTCATAGAAAAACAAACATGTTTTCAAACTTCAAGTCTCGTGATTTAATCGCTGAATCAGTTTGTCTATCGCCGCGCCGATCAGATTAATCTCTTGATCAGCGATTTGTGTCAGTTATGCACCTTGCACTTGCTTTGTATTAGCTCTGAACCAGTGGCGGCGCGTGCAATCTGGCAACAACGTATTCTCTCCATTTGAACTTATGTAAAATAATCGATCTTCAGGAGTTGAAATTGCACCCCCCAGTTATCGATACTTTTGCATAGATTTAAATGGAAGAATAGCATGGTTGCTAAATTGCACGAGCCGCTGCTCTGAACAATAGACTAGTGCCGAACCGAACGGAGCTACCCTAAATTCTCATTTCTTGACAAAGTTCCTAATTGGAGCTGCATTTCACCGATGCTTCTTCGATGAATTAAACCAATACGCTTATAGATGCTTAGTGACCTTAGTGACGTCATCCGGTGATGAGCGTTCCAAACAAAGACAAACTGTCTCTCTTGCTCTCACGTAACCCCCTTACTCCTATCTCACTCTCATTTCAAAAATCATATGTGGAGACATCTTTTGTGAAATTTTTTGGCTGGAATGAATTCCTCGAGGCATTTTAAAGCGATTTTGATAATAAAAAATAAGAAAAATAAAAAAATGTCGTAAAACAAGGCCCTGTATACAAATTTCGAAACTAGAAAGAGATGGCTATACCCGGGGGTCACGGGAGAGTGAGTGAGATAGTTTGGAACGCTACGCGAGTTTTGTCTCAACTAGAGTCCCTTGTATGTAGAGAGTTAAGACAAGTGAAATCATGGGCGCCGCCATTGGATGCTATTTTGCACATTTGTTTACATTCTGAGGCCGTTGTTGTGTTTTGCTCCACTGCAAAGATTACAGTTCCGCTAAGTTTGTAACGATGTAATCTTTCCCTGCTTTTGTTGATCGACATGTATAAACGCTTTTAATGAGTCTTTTGAAATTTATAGACATTCTTGTGATGCATCATGATTAAAATTAACAGATTGCTTTTATTCTACTGGCATTTCAGAATGAAGATTTCGTGGATCATGTCCGATATATTTTTTTTTTTTCGCGCGCGAATCCAGATGTAAACATCCTATATCCCAACATGGCGGACGCGGAATGAATTTGCCTCAAAATTCGACAGATTTTCCGTTCTGGTTGTATTATTCTGTGCTATAACTTTAGAAAGGCAAATCAAGGAACGTTCATTGTTGTCATCTAGGGGCGCCGCCGCCGCGCCGAGCCATCTTGCCGTAAAAATCGATTTTGAGTTTAAATTTTGTAGGTCGTTTCCGGTCGTTTCGTAAACGTGCTCGGGCATCGCCGGAAACGACCTACAAAATTTAACCTCAAATCTTCGAATCTTTCGTCCAAATTCCGCTTTTACCCGGGATCCCTTCAACCCCAGAGACAAATAGAGACGGATTACTACGTTAAAATACTTAGGGAAGATTTGAGGCACACTGAATTTTCGGGGATTCAACAAAATAACATGTGAAACAACAGTCAACACCTTGAGATGTCGCATGGTATTGAATGATGACATTCGGGAAACACGGGGGGATGGGCGGGAAGTGAAGAGGAGGGTGCTCACCATTCAACACCATGCGACGTTGACTGTTGCTTTGTTGAATCCGCGAGAATTCTGAGTGCCTCTGCTGCAGCCAGTTAGTGCTCCGTCTCTATTTGTCTCTGTTCTACCCTGTGTGGCACAAGGTGGACCAATCCGCTGCCACTCTAAAGTTATTGCTCATTGCTATTATCACGTTGAATCTTGGCGGGAAAAGCACATCCGTAAACGTGGCAACTGAGACCTCTCGAGTTCTTGCGAAGACACCGAAGTCGAATTCGCACGGGTTTGAAGTACGAATATGATTTCTACTGTCCAGCTTCAGCTTCAGTGTCCACTCCTTTCCTGTTGTCTGAACACTCTGAACCACGGACGAAGTTCAAAGCTCTTGGCGGTTGCGTCTAATGTCTATGTTTCTCGAGTCTTATTCTAAACTGTCTAAATAGATAAAAAGTAGATTGCATTGAGCAACCATGAGCATGAGCATGAGCTTGAGCTTGCGAGTGCGAGTGGAGCACAGTGAGTTCAATCAAAACAATTTTTGGACAACGTTAATTACAATAAAAAATGAACTGTAGGGAATACCCTACGAACACTTTCTCACACCATTTTTTCCGAAGGAGGCCCCCAGACCCCCTTTAAAATGCTGGAGCTACTGTTTTCCTTTAGTGCACCCTTAACCCTCTAAGGGCCAGGTTATTTCAAAAGGACGCCACCCTTCCGTTTTTAAAGGGAAGGTAGTTAACTGTTCGTACTCGGGGGAGTTGAAATTGCCTATATGATACATTGAAGGCACCCGAAGACATCTTATCTTGTACATGTTTTCATTAATCGTCGCGTTTATCCGGAATGAAGATTGAAACAATGTGAAGTAGACTAGAGAAGAAAAACGAGTATATTCGGGCTTGACCCTTGAATGGTTAAGTGAGAATCACCATGTGTTTTGTCTGCCTCCAGAAAATTAGTGAAAAAAAAAAAAGGCTATTTATTTGATTGTTGGAAGTCCTTATTGAAATCCCGTTAAAAGTTCTGGGCCCAATAAATGTACGGTACAAACGGGCTTTAGTTCGTACCTAAAAATGGCGATTCTAATGTCACATTTCTTCAACGGCACATCGGAATGTTGGGTGCACTCCCAACTTTACGTTACTTAGGGCGGGTTCAAGGTTATAGATTAAAGAGGTATGCTCATCTGACTTCGCGCCTCAAAGTCAGTAGCACGAAGTTCAAAATCCAGATCCAAGATGACCGACAAAAGCAGAAAACATTGTATACTCTTTTCAGCAAACATTGGGCTCCCTCTCCAGAAAAGCAGAAAATAGCTCGATGTTTTCTGGAAAGAGTATACAATGTTTTCTGCTTTTGTCGGCCATCTTGGATCTGGATTTTGAACTTCGCGCGACTGACTTTGAGGCGCGAAGTCAGATGAGCATACCTCTTTAATCTATAAACTTGGGGCGGGTTTAGAGCCTCTCGAACCCACCCTAAGTGCTATTTTGAGTTTAGTTTTGTGGTTTCGCCATGTTTAAACGGTCCGATGCGGTCCGTTGGCTGGTGGCCGATGCTTGTTGAAGTACTTAGGGCGGACATGGGGCCGAGGACCGTGTGTACCGTACATTTATTGGGCCCTTGAAAATCTCCGATTTTTTTAAAAAAAAAAAAAAATCTGCCTTTATGCCATGAACCATGAAATGTCAACCCTGAATCTTTTTGAAGGGATGAAGAAGGGGTAGGGGGAGGGTAAAATTTCATGTCTCGAAAAATCTCAATTCCGGTCCAGTGTACGACAGATATTAGAACATGTGTAAGTGTGTAAGAGTGGGAGATGAGAGTATTAGAGAGACCGGTAATTTTAATGGCGGTGCTTAGAATTGTTTTTTTGTCTTATCCGTTTAGCGTCACGCGTACGTTCGTGTATAATATTCGCAATCTCGATATTCTCCGCGTGTATAATTTTTCGCCGCTCTGTGCTCTCACTGATGTGAGTGACGTTGACTCATACATACGACATACGTGTGTGTGACGCGTTGCATTTGCCCGCTCTGTCGCATCAACGCAACGCAGAGACACGCTCACGCATGCACGACGCAAGACGCAACGCGCTTCGACGCACGCTCTTACGCCCCTGCTCGCTTCCGCTACTCGCGCATTTTTAGCGCTTCCAAGCAAATATGCCATTTTGCGTTTGCGTTTTGCGTTTGACATTTTTCCATTCATTGATAATGGGTCTGTTGCACACTTCGGCTAGAGCGTTTTAAATTATCAATGGGGCTGTTGCACACTTTTACTACAAGCAATTTAATAGTAGATTCTGGTGTAAAAACCTCCAAAGATAACGATGGCAACACAAAAAACTCCCAAAATCCACTCCGAAACTCAATAAACGCTTTTATTTGCGCGAGTGTAACAGTGGCACAGGGCAGTAGTAATGGGAGATTCCTATCTTAATTTCGTCACTCTCTCTACGCTGACAAGGATGATTCACTGAGTAAATTAGTCATCAGAGTAGTGATCCACATCCGATGAATGGTACCGTGACACCGAGTGACGCCGGTGTCAAATGAAAGCTGTATCTTATTGGTCACTTCTTGATGGAGTTAAAGTATTGTTAGATGGGAATCTCCCATTATTACTGCCCTAAGCCACCATTACGCTCGCTCAAATAAAAGCGTTTATTGAGTTTAGGAGTGGATTTGGGGAGTTTTTAGTGCTGCCATTGTTATTTGTGGATGTTTTTACTCTAGAATCGACGATTAAATCGCTTATACAGCAAAAGTGTGCGACAGTCCCATTCTTATGCAAGAAGCCGTAAAAATGACAATGGTATAGCATGGAGTTCCTGTATATTGTTAGATGGGAATCTCCCATTATTACTGCCCTAAGCCACCATTACGCTTGCTCAAAAAAAAAGCGTTTATTGAGTGTAGGAGTGTGGATTTCGGATGTTTTTAGTGCTGCCATTGTTATTTGTGGAGGTTTTTACACTAGAATCGACGATTAAATCGCTTATACAGCAAAAGTGTGCGACAGTCCCACTATTATGTAAAAAGCCGTAAAAATGACAAGGGTAGCATCAGATACCACCAAAATTCATTAATAAACTCACAAATTGCTATAAGAACCAGACAGCCAGACACTATTCACCCCTGTATCTTTCCACCAACGGCACGATATATCGCGGAGTTAGCGCGGCACTTTCAAATAATCATGGCCGACTTGTCGCGTCATCATGCATCATGCCCTATGTTTGCGGAAAGCCGAGTTGTTGTGAAATTTCGAATGCAATTTTAAGACGACGATAAAATTCCTTGTGTGTCATTGATTTTAATGAAGATTAATTCTTTAATCTTAATTTCAAGCCCCCCCCAGGATATTTTTACAAAGGTTTATTATTAAAGTATTTTGAGGGGGGAGGGAATTTGCTAGCTGCCTAGGATAATTTTATGATAAAGCGAACTGATTTTTGTATTTTTTTTTTTTTATTATTTATTTTAATGGAAGACCTAGCTTGGACATGTTGTGTTTTTGGTGTTCTTCACACGCACGTCGCACATACATGGTGTAACAAAAGTAACCTCCCCCCTCCCTCAACTCTCAATTTTGAACGAGTTGAGATAATAAATTGCAGTTTGATCGCTTGAAGAAATCTTCGTTCTTTGGGGGTAAAGAAATGATTTTTTGGGTTCCGACCTCCCTATTCCGAGTGCACAGGGGCTATCTCAAAAAGTTCAATTTACAACTCCTATCTTGTGATACATTGTTTGATAGCGCACAAAAGTCTAAGACTTTTCGCATAAACCGGAGGTTGATATCATTTTTCGTTTTTGATATATCGAAGGTCAAAGTTCGATGAATTTTTTGGACTCATTTTCAAAAAATCATTATTCCTATTTGAAAAGTTGGAAATTAAGAAACTAAGAGTCCAAATTACTCCACAAAGCAATTCTTTAAAAAAAAAAAAAATGCGTTTTTGATACTTTTGTCAAACCTAGGTTCTAGGGCATCCAAAGATTGTTAACGTTTTTGCCCTTCCGGGAGGGGTTGGGGGGGACTATCTCAAAAATTTTGTTTGACAACCCTTATCTATTGATACATCAATCAAAGAAGTATACAAAACTGAGCATTTTGGCGATAATCAGAGATCGATATCATTTTTTGCATGCGAGATACCAATTGTCAAAGTTGGATCTACAAAGTTGGACCATATGCGTTGAGAGATAAAGATTAATGAAAAAAATGGGAAGGTATAATTAAGAATTTTCTCTGACTTAGTTGATAGTGGATGCCTATAAAATAGAATTTCCTCAAACAATAAATTCTTGTGAAAGATGCTCTGCTGAAGATATCATGTGGTAAATTTTGATTAGAGATTTTCATCTCACAGGGCAGAGATTGATGGAGGAACTAAGGTATTTGTTAAATTTTCTATATAAATGGATTTGTTTAGATCGGAAGATGTTAATGATGACATTTTTTCTTTTGATCCGTTTTAGGACCGCCTGATCATCCGTTTGAGGAAACAGGAGAAAGCGAAACAGGTCACTGCGGAAGAGGAGCGCGCTCAGTTGAAACGAATGTGGCGAGAGGTCTTATTCTGTTGTAAAATGATGGTACCTTTGTTGGGGCGAGCATATATTCAACCGCCCATCCCAGCTTTCATGGACAAAGGAGAAGTCAACGAAATAGATGAGACTCTCATGACCCAGCGCCCTGGTTAGTATTGCATTTGCTCTTTGGCTACATCATTCATATCCAGCAACAGAGCTGCCGTTTTGCGTATAATTGATCGCATTTTTCAATTCACCGATGACTTCACTGGTTGAGAAAAGATTACACAGTTCAGTTCATCTTATTTCTTATGACTGTAATGCATGAAAATACACCCACATCTGTAATTTTTTCTAAACCGGTGAAGTCGTCGATGACTTTATAAAAATCGCGGATATTTTAATAACTAAGCGGCAATTGCACCGATAGAGACGAAAGCTCGATCTGGTTCTATGATTGTGGAAGAGAGAAACTGTTTGTGCCAAAAATGTGTCCGGTTTGTATTTTAATTTAACCTTAATCATATCTAATTTTATTGTGTACTTTAAATTCAGACTACTCTGAGAAAACATTTCCTGTTAATTTAACCAGAATGTCTTATAGGCATGTATTAAACAGAATTCCAGTTAAGGTGATTCCATGGCACGTGACCAAGGGGATCGATTACTTAGTCGATCAATTAATGGTCATTTACCGGACTTTATGGAGTTTTTTTGTAAAACGAGGATTTTCAGCATCTGTAGGTAGATCTAACAAAGATATCTGCCAAGTTTGGACGCACGAATCCGCAAATTAAGGACGTATTTATGGGAATTTGCAAAATCTCTGCTCGACCTCTCGTATCGCACTACGATAGCGCGAATTACCAATGCGTCCTTATTTTGCGGATTTGAGCTTCGAAACCTAGCAGATTTCTTCCTTAGACCCACCTAAGGTGCTTACAATCCTCGTTTTACAAAAAAACTCCATAGCATCCGGTAAATGACCATAAATCGATCAACTAATCGATTCCCTTGGTCACGTGCCATGGAATCACCTCAATGTATTTGGAAATTTTTTTCTGTTTACCACTTGTTTATTTGGCTTGAAACATTGACATTTTATCTTTAGTCTTCTTTCTTTAATAATTGTTTATCGAGAATTCTCTCTTTCTGTTGACAGTGTTCCGACGGCACAAAGGGATTAGACTTGGTCATCTCACTATCTATCCCGACTATGCTTTATTACCCATATATCTATCGGAGCGAAATCAACCTGCTAGTCCCCCAAAGTTGATACCCTCCAACAATCAAATCCATGACAAGAATACCGAGAATCTTCGCTCGGATTATTTTCGCAGCACATCGTTCCACGACCCTGTTTTCGATGAAAACAAAGAAGCAGTCAAAACGCTTTTAAAAATCTCTTCGTTGTACTCGCTGCATTTCGAGCAACATCAAAATGACAATGAAAACAATTTGAATATTCTCATGGAAAGGCCTAATTTTCCGATCGATTCTAGTCAAATTAGTTGTAGTGTAAATCGCTTAGATATGTTTTATGATAACGCAAGTCGAAAAGACATCAATGATTTTTCTACGCAAAATTATTCCTCCTCACTTGATTACTCGTCGCCTATTGCTTCTGTTATGAAACAGACGCCCTCGCCTCGACACAACTATCATTCGCAATTCTCCCAGGTGAAAAGGATCGTGGACTATTCAACGTATTGCGTCGAGTTGAAACCGAAACAAGGCTGGATCCCGCCAATCGATAGGCGATTCACAAAGTGCACTTTCTGTCTCAATCAATATCTCAAAGTAAGTTCTATGTTCATAATTGTAAAATGTTATCCAACCAAATTTATCTATTTTTATCTGAGGGGCAGGGGTGCGGGCAGAAGGGTGCTATAGGGGCAGTCTGCCCTACCCCCCCTTGGAATTTTGAAAACATCTATTTTCACGTCAATAAGAAGCTGTTGCTAACTTTTGCTACTGGCTCATTAATAGTTGACTAAAGGGCAAAACCCGGTACAAATGACGATGAGCTTACTAAAAAATCACGAAATTCACTCCGAAACTCATGAAATGCTTTTAAACGTGAGACCGTAATGGCGATGATTATCGCCTGGATCTTATGGCAATTGTTTGTTTCTTCTTCTTCTTGTGTGGTGTCGCAAGAACACCTCGTGAGGATGGAGCATATTGAAATAGGGAAACGCAATGTAAAAGGCGGTAATCACGGCCATTATGGTGTCGTGTTTGAAAGCATTTCATGAGTTTGGGTGGGCGACGAGATGAGAATTGTCGCTTGGAACTGTAACGGCTTGTTACGTCATAAGAACGATGTACAGGCTTTCCTCAATAACGAGAAAATTGACGTGTTTCTCTTTTCTGAAACACACTTTACGAGTGAATCATATTTCCGCATCCCGGGTTATAGTTTTTATCACGCTTCGCATCCTTCCGATAATTCGCGGGGGGGAGCAGGCTTGCTGGTGAGGACCAATATCACTCACCACCTAGAATTTCAGCGAATTACTGAAAGCATTCAGTCAGTTTGCGTCTCAGTCAAAACAGACATAGGCGAGCTAAAATTTGCGGGAGTCTATTGCCCCCCTAAACATCAAATTAAATTTGATGAATATTCCGAGTTTCTCCGGTCCCTTGGGGATAGATTTATTGTGGGCGGAGACTGGAATGCCAAACACTCTCGCTGGGGTTCGAGACTAGATAACACAAAAGGAAGAGAACTAGAGAGATCAGGAAGAGAGTTGAGCTGTGACTTTCCATCTTGCGGGACTCCGACTTATTGGCCCTCAGATCCGAATAAAACACCAGATGTTATTGACTTTTTCATCTCTAAAAATGTCGCATTGAACAGCATTGAGGCTGGCGCTATTGTCGACTTAGCCTCAGATCATATTCCAATCACACTATTATTAAGTATGACAGCGATTAAAAAAATCGGTAACCATTCTTTTACGAATAAAAATACCGATTGGAAGAAATTCAGGGGAATTCTGGGGAGTATGATTGAATTAGGGGCACCCATAAACTCCATTGAAGTACTAGACAAAGAAGCAGAAATTTTCGCTGCAAACGTGAAGAGTGCGGCTCAAATAGCGACTCCCACAATCAAGATGGTGAGTCACAGCTTTAGGATGCCTAATGATATTTTGGACATGATAAAAGAGAGGAGAAAAGCCAGAAACAAGTGGCATATGACTCGACATCTGGATGACAAGTCCAATTTTAACAGACTGTCTAATCAGCTAAAACGTCGGCTTGCCGTGATGCGCAACGAAAGGACCGAGAGATACCTTAGTGGACTTTCGGCTGATCGGAATACAGATTATTCATTATGGAAAGCTATCAAATACCTCAAAAAACCATCCAGCCACTCACCCCCTCTCAAAATGGCGGATGATCGCTGGGCTAAAAGTCCAGATGAAAAAGCAAATGTCTTTTGTGAACATTTAGCCACAGTTTTTACTCCAAACCCTCCTGAAGGGCCGGAACAACTGAACATCGAGGAGGAATTTGAAAAATCAAATCCCTTAGAGTCTGTTAAAATTGAAACTTTTTCTCCGGACGAAGTCAAAAACGAAATTAAATATCGTGTCAGGGTAAAAAAAGCGCCAGGGCTCGATGGTATCACCGGTGGTATTCTGAAAGAGCTTCCGGTTCGAGGAATAATGAAATTGGTCCAGATTTATAATGCTGTCACGCGACTTGAGCACATTCCTTCAGCCTGGAAGCAAGCTGAAGTAATAATGATACACAAAGCTGGGAAGCCGCCTAACGAAGCGTCCTCCTATAGGCCTATCTCATTGCTCTCTAGTATTGGGAAATTATTTGAAAGACTATATGTGAAACGTTTAAAAAAAATCGTTGAGGAGCGAAAAATTATTCCGGATCATCAGTTTGGTTTCAGAACTCAACACTCGACCATTGAGCAAGTGCATCGACTGACTGAGGTCATTGAAGAGACGTTAGAAAATAAAATGGTCTGCTCTGCTGTTTTTCTCGATGTAGCAAATGCTTTTGATAGAGTTTGGCACGAAGGGTTGTTGCTCAAACTGTACAGGCTTTTGCCAATAAACCATTACCGTCTTTTGAAGTCCTATTTGCAAAATAGGTCATTCAGAGTGCGATTTGACGGTGCTTTTTCTGTTTTCAGAGAAATCAAAGCAGGAGTCCCACAAGGCAGTGTTTTGGGACCAATTCTATTTAATATTTATACCAGTGATGTTCCTCAGACTCGTGGGACTCGCTTAATGAAATTCGCTGATGATACAGCCTATGGGGCCAAAGGTCGTGATCTGTATCTCGCAAATAGAAAGCTGCAAACGGCACTTAACAGATATTCTAGGTGGTACAGAAGGTGGCGATTTGCCCTTAACCGCCAGAAATCTGTGCATATCATATTCACAAACAGGGTTGTAGGCTACATGCCAATATTCTTAGGTCCCAATCCTGTTCCTTATTCAGACACGGCGAAGTATCTTGGCCTGACACTGGACACCAAATTAAGGTGGAGAGCTCATGTCAAGAAAAAACGGGCTGAGCTAGGTCTGAAATATAGGAAAATGTACTGGCTGTTAAGGCCAGACTCAAAACTATCCGTTGATAATAAGGTCCTACTCTATAAACAGGTGTTGAGACCAGTATGGGCGTACGGTTCCCAGCTTTGGGGGTGCACCGCAAATAGTAACCTGAGGCCTATTCAAACCTTCCAGAATATGGTCCTAAGGAAAATTGTTGGGGCGCCCTGGTATGTCAGAAATTCTGACATACACAGGGATCTAGGCGTCGATGACGTCAGAACCCACATTAAAAAAATAGCTGAGAGGTACGAAGCTCGGCTACACTCTCACCCGAACATAGAAGCTATTCGCCTTCTGGACAATAGCAATGTCCTGAGAAGGCTCAAACGGCGCAAGCCTTTTGAGCTGGCCTCGGATTATTATCATAAAATCTGAGGGACGGGGGTCAACTTTTTTCTCCTTTTTTCCCTCCTCCACTCAGAATTGTCTTTACCTTCACTTCACTTTCCTCCATCTTTTCATCCCTTCATTCCATATCATCATCGTCATCATTATCGTCATCATCATTTTTATCTCTCGTTCGTTTTTTTTTTTCAGGAACATAAAACTAAGAAAAATTTTACTATATCCATAAATATTTACAAAAAATCATACTGTAATTATTTTATACTATTTATCATAAGAAAAAAACAATTATTGTACTCATGTTGTATAGTCGTGTTAATAAAACTTGTATAAAAAAAAAAAAAAAATGAGTTTGGGAGTGGATTTCGTGATTTTTTAGTGTGCTAATCATAATTTTTACAGGGTTTTACCCCTAAACCAATTATCGAAAAGCCTGTAGCAAAAGTTTGCATCAGCTCCATTTTCTCAAAAACAAACTAAAAAGAAGCAAACATGGCAAATCATTGGTTTATGTAAACAAATGGTTCGCTCCCTCCTAAAATTTGGTTGTGAGGTTTTGCCCCTTCCCCCTTAGAAAACATTCTGTCTGAGCCCAAGTTGAGAGGGTAAGGGGGAGAGAAGATCTTAATCACAGCATTTGCCGTCTGTTTGATGAGTTTAACATGTTGGGTGGTTAGGAAAAATTTACTTACCCAATGATTCCAATTCAATGAAACTGCCTTTATTACTTTAAGCTTTGAGGGTCATCAGAAATTAATAGACTGTGCACAGTGGCGGATTCACGGAAGCACGTGCCCCCCCCCCCCAGAAGCCTCAAATTTTGACTTTTTTTTATAGAAAATAGCCCGCAATTGCTTCCACCAACGCTTCAAATTTCAAAATTTCACAGGCGTGCCCCTCCCCCCCAGAAAAATTTTCTGGATCCGCCACTGACTGTGCAGCAAACTGTTTTAAGATTTAATAGCTCTAAACCATGGAAATCCAAAGAAAAAATTAGAATCTGCAAAAGGTCTTTGCAGCAACGTAGACTCTCTCATAATAATTGAAGGCCCTACCACAGAAATAATCTGACATTTCTGAAGAGTCAAGCCATAATTAACTCTAAAGTTTTATCATATGCTTTTTTCAAATAATGATCAACAAATTATTTTCTGTTTCTCTTTATTCCTTTCTTCCATTTTTTTTCAGGTTTTAAATGGATCTGTCAAAACTCATAGTCTTTACTGCCCCTTGGACTTATTTTCAGGGTAAGTCAATCGAAGGAATTATCATTTTGAAAAAAGGAAAATGAAACTTTTATTTTGCTCAGAGAAACTCTATTAACAACTGTTCCTCTCTATCTAATTTTTTTATCAGCTCTCTATAATTTTAACCAATCTTCGGTTTTTAAGCCTTACCGCTCGAATTGTTTTGCACACTCACTTTGCTCCATTCGTTTTTAATTGGGGGTAATCGGGTTGAAAACCAGCATTGTAGCTTGCGTCTCTTGCTCTGTTGGCAAAAATAAGAACTATGTATGCACTAATAGTTCAGCATACTGCCGCTAAGGTGCAAAAGCGCTGTATTTATATGCCAAATGTTACAGCGCCTGATAGGAAGATACAAGAGTGCTACTAGAGTTTCTCAAGCTATGCTCGGTACATGAGCGAAATCTGTAAATTACGCAAAACGTAGAACATTGAGATGTTTTGATGCTCTTTGACATCTGTATAAACCTTAAAAGAAAGAGTAAAAGGAAAGCATTTTAAAGCCTAAACTGTCTAAAAAGGTTCAGGCAGGAATATTATACATTGCCTTAGCAACTTGATCAAACTGGGGTTAGAGCTGCAATCGAAGCATGCTAAGTTGCATCTTGTGCCAAAAAAATGCTCAAAAACGTTTATCAACACAACTGAGGAGCTAGTTGGCAAAACGGCCTTAGCCGGCTAAGGCCGTTTTTCCGGAGAACAACTTTTCTGAGAGAACATAGGCTCAATAATATCTCCACAAAATTTCATGACCGTTCGTCAAAAATTGAGTGAGATATGGGAGTTTATATGAGAAGAGGTTGCCACTTCTGCTGGCGACTATAATGACCATAATGGGGAAAATTGAAGATGGTGAAGAGGACTCGGGCAACAGTGAAAGCGAGAGTGAATACGAGGACGAATAATTTTATATTCTTTATTTTCTAATAAATTCGCCTCTTTTTTTGCAGATTTTTGGTTTTTTTTTTACATCTATCATGTAGTACATATGTTCCATACAGAAAGTCGTTCTCTGGAAAAACGGAATTAATACTCAGCGTTTAGTGAGGACTTGTCTCTGTGCAACAGGTCGTTCTATGGAAAAACGACCTTAGTAGACCTTTCGTATTTATCCAATTTCTTCTTTCCTTTACAGCTAAAGCATATTTCAATTGTACCAACTTCAACCTGAGGGTATGGATCAACTTTTTTGATCCAACCCAAGCCTGATTCTTCATCTATGTTAGATTGGCACTAAAATAAAAACTTTAACAGCCGTTTTCTCAGAACGCGATTTTGCTACTTAGGCCGTTTTTCCAGCTACCTCCTCAACTAGGAGATGCCTTTATACTTATTTGCGCTTGCAAATCATAGGGTGGCAGTTTGAAAAGAGCTTTTAGTATCTGTTCCAAAACTGCTCTTGTCCCACTATTTCAAGGTATGCATTTTCTCATACAGCGAGCTGCTTCATCCATCGATAATTTCATAGCCCAAATTTTATCTCTTTCTACCCTTCTATATTTTTCCAGAAACCGCATTAGAATGAAATCGGCTGTGAAATCTCTCCTAACTACTCCTCAAAATAATCTCAAAATCTTTAAAGTGAGTATGTTTTTGCTTATCCATCTGCAAATATTACAATTAATATTCTTGATGAACTTGAATAATTTTGAAAACAAAAATTGAAACACATATATAAACCTTGAGAAAAAAAAAAATGTAAAAATTGAAATTCATAGAAAATTGAGATGGCAAACCATTTGGTAGTCTTCATTTCAGAATTCAAAATTTTCTGATATCGTAGAGTGAGGTGAATTGGGACAGTGGGGTGATTTGAGACACTTTGGGGAAATTTTAGTTTTTCAATGTTATTAACTTTGAACTTCACGGGAGGTGTTTATTTTGAAGCAGAGACAACAGAGCCAAACTAGCCGATTGCACTGTGGACGAATAACATCCAACGGCTCCCATGTAGATTCCTGACTAATGACCAAAACATTAATGCTTCATTCTGTTTGGCCACTGACATCAACATCTTTGCTCAACAGTCCACATAGGAGCTGTTGGACGTTGCTTCGTTGCAACCCCAAAAAAAAAGAAGTTGCCACTATGGACGAGATAGGTAGTGCATGGTCTTTGTTGTCTCTGTATAAAACAGTGCTTTCACAGTGCCAACATAGAAACACTAAAATTCCCCCGAAGTGTCCCAAATCACCCCACACCGTCCCAGTTCATCCCACTCCACTGAAGGGGGGGAAAAAAAAAAATTTAAAATGCGTTTCTCAATATCCCTTAGCAACGAGCTGCTGCTTTTTCTGCAAGATTACCCCTCTAAGAGCCTTTGTTGCTTTAGTGCTTTGCTTTTTGCTTGAAAGGACCCTACACAGCACACCCAATCAAAACTATATTTCATCAAACAGAATATTACTACAATTAAGGCCTCTAGAAAAGGAGCCTATAATACAATGGGTTCGCTCTCTCTGAGTTGTCAGCATCGTGATTGAATATACTTTTGTCTGAAGAACGCAACCTTTTGTTTTCTGGGTTCTCCTCTTGGAAACAGCCTTATTTCAAGATTTTTCCAGTTACACATTCAACTGTACAATGGGGCTGTTGAACACTTTTGCTGTAAACAATTTGATTGTCGCTTCTGGTGCATAAACCTCCAAAAATAACAATGGCAGCACTATGAAAACTTCCGAAATTCACTCCTAAACTCAGTAAGCGCTTTTATTTGCGCAAGTGTAATGGTGGCATAGGGCAGTAATAATGGGAGATTCCCATCTGACAATACTGTGACTTCATCAAGAAGTGACCAATATAAGACAACTTTCCTTTGACACCGGTGTCACTAGATGTCAAGGTACCATCGGATGTGGATCACTACGCTGATGACTAATTACTCTGTGAATCATCCTTGTCAGCAGAGAGAGTGACAAAATTAAGATAGGAATCTCCCATTATTACTGCCCTATGCCACCATTATACTTGCGCAAATTAAAGCGTTTCTTGAGTTTATGAGTGGATTTCGGAAGTTTTTAGAGCTTCCATAGTTATTTTTGGAGGTTTTTACACCAGAATTGTCTATTAAATCGCGTAAATCAAAAGTGTCTAACAGCCCCATTGCTTTAATTGCTTCTGAATTACTAATTCTTGGATCCAAGATATTTTAGTGACAACTCCAGTAATATTCTCCATGTACCAAGAAACCCTCAACTTTGATGAGTCGTGAAGAATTAGGTCAAAATGTAACTGTATTCTTCAGAGATGATGCTTTTCATTCCTTGGTTGTAAACGGTATGTAACAATCTGAGAATAATCTTTGTTTTTAAACATACAACAACGGCTTGAATCTATTTCCAGCCAAGTGTTTTCAATTTCCTTAATTTTTCCTTTTTATTTTTTTAAGATGGTCAATCCTAAATATCTATCTATTTTTATTTTTTTAGGATGGTCAATTAGTCTTTGGAGACGAAACAAACTGTGATGTCTTTGGAATTTTGAAAAGCTGGTTGGACCCCTCGCCCGATGTCATCGAAAAAGAAGTTGATACTCAAAGGTAACTATGACTAAACAGTAAAAGTTCATTGTGTCCAATCGTAAGGGGCAGGAAAAAAGTTTGACTCAACAATCAATTTGGCAAAGGCCAAATACAGTGTAAGTCTAATTATCGACCAAATCCTACAAAGTTCGACACATCAAGCTTTTTTCGAAAAATATATATGTTTCAAGAGAAGCTCTGTTTATATCTGGATTAAAAAACCCTTTTTTCGTTAGTTCCGCCGTACTCCATGTTCCGATCTTCCACCAACAACCTGGACACTGATAACGAAAATCAGCACCTAATCGCGATCATACGCTGTGGGATCTCTGCCTGCCCAGGTTCCCATTTTAGTATTGTAATTTCCGCTTCCGGCCGATCCGCCACTGGATAGTCCGCCGCTGGCTAGGCCACTGCTGGCCGATCCGTCACTGGCTAGTCAGCTGCTAGCCGATCTGCCACTGGCTAGCCCTCCGCTGGCTGATCCGTCGCTGGGTGATCGTCAGTGGCGGACTAGCCGGTGGCGTATCATTAGTGGCGGATAGGTCAGCGGCGGACTAGTCATTGGCAGATCGTACAGTAGCCAGTGGTGAATCAGCCAGTGACGGACTAACCAGTGATTGATTGGCCAGAGACGGAAAATAACAAGACTTGCTCTTGTGGAAGAATTCACTGGACTGGAGGTTTTGTTCGACTTATGCATGGTTCGACTCAATGAATTTTTACTGTATATTGAAGAATTATCTTGGGTTATTCTCAATTACAAGATAGTTCATGAAATTGAACCAAGCAAATCGACGAACCAAATTTTTCTCAGTTCGCAACCCTTAAAGAGCAGGTCAATTCTTGATTCAGGTCAAAAAGTCTGTATTTATTTTGTGTATTTAATATATTATTTTAAACGTTGCGAACTATATATTTTGTGGACCAATCATTGGAGAGAGGAAAATAAATTGGATTAAATGCATAATGTGAGCAGTATGGGATCTGTTGAGTTCCAGGTGTGCAAAATGTGTGCGGTTGTGTGAAAAATGTGGAAAGGTCTTCTAAATGTTCAAAAATGAAGATTCAGATTGGTACATGAAGGGATTTCAATGTCGTATTCTTGACTTACTTGAAATTTTGAGATGCGCGGAGGAGCATAGGGCTTCAGAAAAGCCCCAAAAAAAAAAAAAAATAATGAGAACTGAAAAATATTATCAATTTTGTGAAATTTTTGTGGAACATATAAATTTTTTTGTGCAAGACCAGTTACTGGTTGTGAGAAAATTTGGAAAGCAGGGCACATTTTGCACCCCTGATGAGTTACTACTTCCAGCAATTAACAATAAAATGTTAGATTTTGAATTGCGCTACTTTGTGCATTTTGCACCTGCAATATCACTCAAAATGATCCTTTAAAGTGCTTAGGAGTGACGGCAAAATGCCATATTTTTTCCATTTTGGTTGTGTACTAAACATATCATTAGCTGGATGCAAGATGGCCAGTGAAACCTAACATGCACTAGCTAAACATGCCTAAATTTGGAAGAAGGCAAACCAAACATATCCAAATTAGGCGGAAACAAATAATTAAAACACAAGTTCTCTTTTTCAGAAAACACTTTACTATAGTGGAACTAAAATAATCACAAATTTTATCTTATTTTTGTCTCATTCCTGTTCTCAGGTTGGAAGAAAAATTTAGCAATCTGGTCGTGGATACCCTGACCAGAGATTTAACGGTGAATGAAAGCCGTCCTAGAATCTCGGATGACAATACCTTTGACGCCATGGAGTTCAAAGAAAATGTTCCAGAGAGAATTCCCTTAAGTCTGATATCTACCGTCGCTTCTCTTTTACCCAAGGAGTCGTGTGATTGGTCTGCTAAAGATTTACCGTCCAACTGCATACTCAAAAGGATTCTTGAAATCCAACAGCTTGAAAAATATGGAGCAGATGCCATCTATGATTTGTACAGGTGAGATTTCAAAAGCATCATTAGAATACAAAATCGAATATTTCTCTAAACCCCCTCCCCCGTCTCCCTTGATTAGCTCATTATGAATCAGGGAATATTGATTGTCAAAGGAATACGTATGTATCCGTTGTATTTAGCCAATAACGCTCACTACTAACACAGTTTTATATTTGTGCTTGAAACCTTTTTACTTTCTTTCTACTAACATAGTTTGAAATAGAGGAAGTATTGCAATGGCGCAGAGATTTTCAAGGTATTTTGTTTCGATACTTGGCCCACTACGACTAAGTAAACGATGATAATTATAAAATAATTGGCTCTCATCATGCCTAATACTATCCTAAAGAATATTCATCCATGAAGTTTTTAATATTATTAAACCATATGTGGCTTGGAGGTGTAAATGCACAAACTTTCTGTGGCGTCTGTCTGTCTGTCTGTAGCTGTAAAACGTGGAACCCAACATAACATTTTAGCTATTGATCCATATGCATCCAAATTTTACAGAGATGCTGCTTTTAACATTCCATAGAGGGACTTTTTTTGTTTTTTTAAAATTTTAAGTTAGTTATGGATGAAAAATGGTTTCCATTGAAATCAATGGGAAAATAGGTAAAAAAAAAAGGAAAGATCTAAATATTTCAAAAATGGATCTTTGAATGTGGATAAAAATATCAAAGGGGGCCTGAGGGGTCTCCCCCAGGATATTAACCCTTTCCACTCCACCATTTTTTGAGCTGAACCTTCCTGTACTCCGCTCACAAATGGGGAAAATGGGGGAAAGTGAGGTTAACAACTATAAACAAACATCAAAACAGGTGCTGCCTCGGACGCTTGTGAAGAAATGGTGAACTACAGCTTCGTTGGTAAGTTCAGAAGAAGCCCATCAGAGTGCAGCACTTCTCTGACACCTATTTTGTCAGTGATAGCGTCAATTTCTAGCTACAAAATTTTGTCGACCACAGCTCGACAGTGGAGTGGAAAGGGTTAAAGGGGGTCTGGGGGTTTCCCCCAGAATATTGAAGGGGGTCTGGGGGTCTCCCCCAGATTGGATTTGATGTGAGAAAGTGTTTTGAGGGTATTTCCTACAGTTAATTTGCTTTCTCACAAATTACAAAGTTAGAAATTGAGAAAGTATTGCGATGGTGCAGATGTCTGTCTGTGTCCCAGCATAACTTTTGAACCAATCGTCCATATGCATCAAAATTTTGCGGAGAAGTTGCTTTCACCATTCTCCAGAGGGGCTTTTCTTGTTTCTTCGAAATTGTAAATTGTAGGCAAGTTATGGATGCTAAGAAGTTTCCGTTAAAATCGATGGAAAAATGGGTAAAATGGGTGAACGTAGAGAAAAATTGGAATGTCTCAAATATAGCTGCTTGAAATTTGATAATGGGTCTGTTGCATACTTTTACTACAATAATATAGAACCTCGATTCTTATGCAAAATTTGGTGAAAATAAGGATGCGCACATTAAAAATGTTCAAAATCCACTCATTAACTCAGGAAATCACTTCCATTTCAAACAGCCCACGCTACATTAGACACTATTTGCACCGGTGTACTACTACATAGACGGAATCACCGTGCATAAGTAAACAACATCGTAACTACAAAATGATGGCATTTCCTTCTAAATACATGAACTATTGGCTGCATTTGCTGTCTGGTCTTTTCGATTTATCAAAGATTACAAAATAATATAAGAAATGCACGCATCTAAACGAAACATTCCAATGTTTGTAAGTTCTGTTCATGTTTAATTAAACGAGATGGTTCCATCTATGTAGTTATAAGTCGGTGATATAGTGTCTAGTGTAGCGCGGGTTGTTTGAAATGGAAGGTTTTTTCTGAGTTAATGAGTGGATTTTGAAAGTTTTTAATGTGCGCATCATTATTTTTGCCGAATTTTACGTTAGAAACAATGAGTTATATTGATGTAGCAAAAGTACGCAACAGACCCATTATTTGCAAAACCATTCTGCGCTCAGCCTGCTGTAAAAGTAACCCTGCGATCTGGGGGTCTCCCTCAGAATATTATAGGGGGTGTAAATAAGAACTTTTACCAACCTTGCTTTCATCTTGCATGGTAGTAGTCCTAACTGTCCTTGCATAGTTCTAGCTACTGGTAAGGCCTATTACTCGTAAGGCTTTGCAGTAGAATCAAACACTCAAAATAAAATTAGACAGAGAAATTGTGCTCCAAGAATGAAACTGATATCCAACCCCCTTGAATACATCAATTTTAATTTTTCAGGCGAGAACATTTCAACGAGATGGATGATTATGCTCATGTTAGAGCCATACAAGGCTCAGCCGAATCTGATGGTAGCTCGAAAAGTTTGTCATTCGATCCAATCCAGCGTTATCTACTCGCAACAACGGCCAAAGACTGCTCCATCCTCATATCATTTCAGAGATTACACAAACCATCCAAGTAAGTTGTTATCATCCTTTCTTATGTTAATGTAAGCAGTCTTTGCAACTATGGGGCTCTTGCTAACTTTTGCTATGAGTGTTGGAATAGATAATTCCTGAGTGAAATCCTGCGCAGTGATGGGCAAAAATCATTTTTTGAATAACCATGAATAATTCACTAAAATTATTCGCATTAATCTCATGTTATTCCTAATAGTAAATCAAAGTTTTGACATTACCAGCATATTCATCTGTCACAAGATGAATGACTGTTGTGTTAAAACTTTGATTCACTAAGGTAGATGTCCCAATTACCGCCACCCTAACCATTTATTCTTTAAAATAAGCCTACTTAGTGTTTTTCATAGGTTGGCTGAACTGGTGAAAAAAGTTTGAAGTTGATGTTTAGCAGCGTTGTGCCCTTAAAAAATCACAGAAGTGGACACCTGCCCAGCACCACCTGTTTGTGTCGATTTCTTACAGTAGTTACTGATTAAAAATCTGTTCTCTTTACTTTCTGCTTTTTAAATTAGAATAATTTCATTATTTTCTGAAAATAAACATAATTATTTGAATGAATAGCCAGTGAAAATATGTATGGCGATAATTAGGACAACTGGTATGACAATAATTGGGACGAAGGCACGTATGGCATGGCGGTAATTGGGACATGGGCCATTTTTTCGAGTTTTATTAATAATTTTTTCTCCTGATTACTCCAATTTCTTATTTTATTAATAAAACTGGAATGTATTTGAAGGGCCCTAGTGCAAACTGATCCTAGATTAAATAAAAATTGACACTTTTACAGGTATTTTATGGAAATTTTTTCTTAAGGGTGGCGGTAATTGGGACATCTACCTTAATAGGTGAAACTAAGTTTTTTGAGAAATGTTCTTGCACCCAACTCTGAAAATTTCTTCTTCTATTTACTCTTTTTTTTTCCTACAGAGAGAGGATTCCGAGCTGTCACGTTGTACAGGATTCTGACAACGATCTGCATGTATTTAACATAGGCGTCTCCGATTTGGATCCGAAACCAATGTCAAGCATTGAAAAGCATAAGAAGCGTGACTGTGATGTTATCTCCGCCTGCCTGAAACTTCTAAGCAGTTCTGCGGAAAGCTAGAATATATTTATTTCATGTGATGTCCTTTTTTTCTTGTTCTGTTTTATTTTTATACCTTGTTTTCTATTACTTCAATTTAAGAATCTTAATTTTATCTCTTCATGTCGTTGGATCATTAACTTATTTTATCCATTTGTACGTGGGTCGTCTCTTGTTTTTATCATTCCATTTTCTCTGTTGATTTTATATGATTGTTACTTTGGTTCTCTATCGTGAGAAAAATAATATTTTTTAGAAAAAAATTCTCGTTTATGAACTATCCGAATCATGCCTGTAAAATGATATGAGGGGTGATTCAGTGATACCTTCAGATTCTTCAAATTTATTAAGAAGATCCTCGAACTTCATCAGAATGATTCTTGTCTGGATCTTTTGAAAGCACCACTCAATTGTAATCTTGATTTTGGCTGTTGATCAATTGATTTGCTGAGAATGACAGGTTATCACCTTGGAATCATCTTATAGTACCTTTTATTATTTAAAATTTTAAGTCTGGAAAGAACCCTGCACATCCTTTTTGAAAAATCAATAAGATATCAAAACTCAGAAATGAGTTCATGAGCAGAGTCAAAAGGTAAGAGACTTGAGGAGCAACTCAAGTAAGCCAGATTGAACCAGAGTTGCTGTTTTGGGCATAATTAATGGCGTTTTTCAATTCATTGATGATTCCACCAGCTGAGAAAAGATTACACTGTTTAATTTAGTGTAAGACTGTACTGCATGGAAATACTCATATCTGTAATCTTTTCTCAACTGGTAGAGTCGTCGATGACTTTAAAAAAATTACAGATATTTTAATAAATCAACTGTTTTTCCACCAACTGAGAGAAGATTACAGATCAGAGTATTTTCGTGTAGCATACACAGAACTGGACTGTGTAATCTCTTCTCAACTGGTGGAATCATTAGTGAATTGAAAAATGCCATTAATTATATGCAAAATGACAGTTCTGGATTGAACATTTGTACTAGCAATGTAGTCAATAGTGATGAAAATATAATTAGTGATCATTATTGAGTGGTGTCACTTTGTAGCTGGTCCAGAGCATGGTTGCCGCTACCGGAGAAGTTGATTCGATTTTGAGTCGATGATTGGCTCGGAAGCATGTAACCGTATGATCTTGCTTCCGCGCATCTCTAAAGCGCAGTTAAACTCTTCAACACCGTTTCATACTTCATTTGAAAAGTGTTCCGATCAGTCTCAGCTCATCAAAGCCAATTCCAAATGAAATATAAAGAGTTGAGGAAGTGTTTACCTGCGCTTTCAAGATGCGCAGTAGCAAGCCCACTCGCAGTTACATACTTCCGATGATTGACTCACTATTGAATTGATTCGATCATTCATAATCGCTTCGCTGGACATGACCTCATGTCCATTTCTTGTTGGAAGTGTCACTAGGTCACAGAAGTGAATTTGAAGAAACAGATTCCAATCTTGCTTACTTGATATTAATTACACTCAACCTCTATTTTTTGAGATTTGTCTCCTTACTCATTTGAGGTAAAAGTCCATATGGATGCTGTGAACAATCTACGATCCATTTTTAAATTTTTCTAGCTCAAAATTTTTGCGGAATGGTAGATCTTGAAAAATCTGGTCAAATTATGCAATAAGCTCCCTAAATTGAAAACAGGAGACGTTTTAAGTACTTCTCTCACACATTTTTTAACATGATGCTTTCCGCGTCGGACCTATGGTTGGTAGTAGGGTTTTGCGGTACTGATTTCGGTATTTTTTCGGTACTTAGCTCTGTATTTGACTGCAGCCTCTAAATGAGTGAGATTGATAAAACTGCCGTGGGTGACGTAAGCCAGAAGCCAACTAAACACTATAAAACTGTCTAAGTATGGATACGTAGCATTCCCGCATCTTGTACCTTCGAATTCCCTAAAAGTTATGTAAAATACCGACAAAACCAGCCAGTTCGGTATTTTACATAACTTTAAGGGAATTCAAAGGTATTATGATGTAGAGCTGCTACTTTGACAGTTTCATAGTATTTAGTTGGCTTCTGACTTACATCACCCACGGCAGTTTTATCAGTCTCACTCGTTTAGAGGCTACAGTCAGAGATATAGCTAAATAACGAAAAAATATGGAAATCAGTACCGCACAACCCTAGTCGGTAGCTTGATATTAAGCGTTCCTGCAGCACTGCCGGTCCTTGGATCAATATATTTTAGTGCATGTCTGGGACTGGTGTGGCGTGCTGCGTAAAACACGCTCCAGAACTTTTCTAAACCACCAATCCCCCAACGCTTTTACCGCTGCACAGTGGAGTGAGGCAATAGAATAGGTCGGGCATGGAACAAATGACTAAAAATGCAAATTTGAAGGTAATTACAGTAAGAAACAGACTTCCAAGGGTGGTTCTTGTAGGATTTTTCGCAATAAAACCAATGAAACTACTCTGAAACTTCTATGTTGCGTGCTAACACTGATATACGCATTTAAAGCCGCCACGCTATGTCCTGCCTCTCCCATTGACTCGCTCCAGTGTGCGCCGGTAAAATCCGCCACGGCGCCGTAATTCAGATTTGCAGAAAACGCCATGGCATGCAACATGTTAATAGTGTGTTGCCTTACTTACTTGTAAACATGTATGCATGAATCCTTTCCTCCCCTCATCTCAGAACCAAATATGCAAGTAAAAATTTGATCAATATTGCGTGCGTTAAGTTTGGCAACAAGAACTTCTAACTTTTTTTTATCTCTGCAATTGCTCCAAAATATTAATAATTCATCAATACTTTTCGTTATTTCTTGGAGAGAATTTTTCTCTTCTTTAGGGGGTTTCAGATAAACCCTCTTTGATTGATTTCAGTGAGTTTGTGACCCTATGAAAATATTGAAAATCTCTTGGACTGAATTTCGCTGCATTGTCAAAAATAGCCGAAATTGACTGAAATAGGCAGGGATAAAAGTTTTAGTCAAGCTTCAGCAGAAAGATAGAAAACAAACATTTCTGGTCTTTTGCTGGTATTTGCCTTAATCAGTCTTGAACAATCTTTGTAAACCCCCATAATCATAAAAAATATTTTCAATTTTTTTTAAAGTACATTTTACATTTTAAAGCCATTTTGTCGGTTGTCAAATTTTTGCCTCAGAATGGAGCTTGAGCACTTATGTTTGGGACTGCGGAAGACATTTTTCTTTGACCAAGTGATCTGATCAGCTTTGTGTCCCCTTTGTGTCCCCTTTGTGTCCCCTTTGTGACCCCTTTGTGACCCCTTTGTGACCTTGCGAGGTATTCAAAGAACTTTTGCTGGGAATGATCAAAGGACTATGAATTCAAATTTTATTAAGAGTAGGAATGCGAGGTCCCTCGTCAATTTTTTTCAGTTATCTTAATGCTCATTTTTCTGAGCTCTTTTGTTACTTGGATTTCCAAGAATGGAGATGTGAATTGCTCTCTCTCTCTCAAAGACTCATTAACAAGATTAGCCAATCAGTTTTCATTTTTGTTCATAACCGCACTACTTTTCCATTGCAGGAAAGCTGCCCTGTAATTTTTCTACTTAGAACGTAAGGGAAAATTGACAGAAATTTTCTACCATTCAATTAGTCCTCTCTTGCTTGTCGAAATTCATTATAGCATCCTTTGACTTGCAAAATGTTGCGAGGGCCATTTTTTTACGAATCGAGTAGAAGAAATATTTTTTATTGTTAGCTGTGCACACATTCAGAGGGTACCCATCGTGTAGTTAGTTAGAAATTAAAAAGACTGAATTCCATTGTCCCAAGAGCAAGCACTGCTTGTACCAAGAATTTCAATAAATGCTAGGAACAAGTCACAGGAATTTCTGTTTTTTGCCTCGTCACAGTAAATTCATCAGCAGAGAGCTTTATTAAACAACAATCAATGTTTGTTGGTGGTAAATGATAAAAGATGCGTTTAAAAAACAATGTCTTAGAAACACAAATTAACTTGTTCATTCTGTGGTAATCGCCAAGCAGCCTCTAAAGGGACTTACTGTTACGCCATTCCCTACTAAGTCAAATTACAAATTACGATCCACTCTTAATTTTTTGGCAGACCTGCTTTTGCATGTTTATTTTGTACAATTAAACTTCACAAGAAGTCATTTTGACTATGGTTATGGATGGACTTTTACATTTTAATTATAATATTTGAAAGGAAATGTTTAAAAAATTCAAAACTGTACCTTAGGACTATTGCTCAGAAGAACTATTCCTTGGAAAGAATCGACTCACATGATTCTTGAATCTCAGGAATCCCATTAAGATGAATTGTTCATTTGATTCATCCCGTCTGATGAAATTTGTGTTTTGGAACGACTCAATATATCAAGATCAAGATTCAACGGAACGAATTGTTTTAAGACCATCCGATCGAAAAGAAACGTCATTCACAGAAGCAAAAATTGTATGATTCTTCTGAGCACTACTCAGAATGTCAGGTGGCGCTATGGAAAGGAGAAAAAAAAAGGTCATTATCGGAGGTCATTAGGTTTGAAGTCATAGTGCTCTTTTGTCGACAATTTCCCTTTGTTGATTCATCTTGAACTTGACAATTATTCTCTTTGCTTTAAATCAAAATTACTTTTGCTTGAGTGGAAAATATGAGGTTATTATTACCTTTATCTAAAGTCTCAGAAAAAATTATTAATCCATTTTTATGTGCAATGTTCATAATTTTTCATGGTAGCTTTTTCAATCAACCCATGAGTTTTATTCATTCTAGTAAAGATAGTTTTTGTAACAGATTAAAATCTATACCCCAATATCTCATCCATTTTCTTCATTAATAATACTCAACAGCTGAGTGCAAAAGCTTTTGAGTAGGTTGTATTGATTTACAATTGAAACAAATTAATAACCAACATTTTCTTCACAGCTATACTCATCCTATACAGTAGCGAAACTCTATAAGAGCGTTTTTGCGATTGTCATTTTTCAATGTAATGAAAAGGGAAAATTGTGTTGTAACCTTCCGACTATTTGGGGGCGCCATCGTCGTGTCCAATGCAAATCAAATGGAAGATGTTAGTTTAACCTTCCGACCATCAGGGAAGCATTGGCCTTTTTTCTAACATTGAGTTCCGCTACTGTGTAAGATAAGTACACTGTGGTTCTCTTGTCTTTTTGCCCACTTCTTTTATTGCTCAAACTTTTTCAACTGTCAATTTCTTGTTAGGTACAGTTTCATGTTTGTACGATTTCTCTGAAGTAAAAAGCAGTGTTTGAACTGTGACACAACTGTGTTTCAAGCTGTTTTCAAAGGATCGTTTGTGCCTTTATTCTAGATTTTTTATCAGTCCTAAGAGACTGTTGGAAGTGAGGTTTGATTGAAAATAAATGACATTTTCGAAGGCCGGCTTGCCAACAGGGGCGTTTTTGTGCGATTGCCTAGTTGAAGAATCCAGGAGCGGAATCAAGTTGGAACTCTTGACGCAGACTTAAGGTGATTCCAGGCAAAGCTTGTTCAGATTCCAATCCAACAGATAGCGCCACTAGTCATTTTTGGTATTTTAAATTGAAACCAAAGAAACAACGCAAAACCCAATCAAGTAAGCTCCTGCAAAATCTTTTTATGGATATCTTGAGCCCAAAAGGAGCAAAATTGGTTGAAAATTAAAGCGGTAAATTATGAATTTTTTTTTGCCGTAAGCTTAGTGAGTGCGAGTGAGTGTAAGTGATAGTATGTATATCTGCCTCACTCGCACTCATTGAGGCTTATGGGAATTTTTGTAAAGCCTAATTTCTGGCTTTATTTTTGAGTATTTCAGCTTGAAACTTACAGGATCTCTCAGCGTAAATGCATCAATTTCAGCCAAAAAATGTTGACTTTTTGAGCAGTGTCAGTGGCGACATTCGTCGGATCGAAATCTGGACAAGCTTCGCCTGTAGTTCACCTTAAGTTTCACCTTAAGTTCAACTGATACCACAATGCCATTGTCACTGAAACCAATCAGGTTCAAGGATTCTCATAAAGTGAGGTTATACTAACCTTCGTAAGTTGGACTTTCCTCCAAATTGATTAGGCTCCAGGGGAGTAAATGCTTTAATTCACTAACGCCCATTTTCGTTTTTAAGGTGAAGGAAAGGAGGAAATTAGGTTTAGAGGTTATTCTTCCCAAAAAGCAATACCATTTCCATTCCCCGAAATTGATTGTCTTACGCCTTTATTGATCTTTATTCAATTTGTGCTTTTGTTTCCCATCAGATGACCTTAAAAACTTTTATTCAAGGTGATTCTTCAGCATTTAGTGCCGATTCCTGCCACCAGAGCGCTACCGTTCGATTTATATCAAATAACAGGCCGAAAGTAATTTATATTTGAGAAAACGGAGTGTCAGTTACTAGATAATCATCTGAAGAACGTCTCTGCAAAATATAACGTCAATAACTTCTAAAATAAGTCTGAAAGTACCAAAAAATGAAATATTGCATTTCGATACAAGAATCGATTTGCAATATTCCATTTTTTGGTTCTTACAGCCTTATTTTTGAAGTTATTGATGCAATATTTTGCAGAGACGTTCTTCAGATGATTATCTAGTAACTGACGCTCCGTTTTCTCAATATAAATTACTTTCAGCTTGTTATTTGGCATAAAACAAACAGTAGAGCTCTGGTGGCAGGAATCGGCACTAAACGCTGAAGAATCACTTCAAATTTTTGTGACTTTTATCATCTGTCCCCTGGACTCTTCAATTTCAGCGACTCAGTCTGTGTATCAGTGTGGGTTGCGTTGTAATGTATGCAGGTCATTGAACTTCACAAGTTGCTAAAAGATGTTTTGGAAGGTTTAAATTGACTTTTATTTATGCCTTTTGTAAATGCTTGAGGTTTAAAAAATGTAACTTTTTTTAATACCTACCCAATTAACATCAGTGACCCTGAGCCCAATCACTTTTTTTTTTTTTTTTTTTTTTTTTAAAGAAAATTAACACAAATGTAACAAAATCATTGCTGTAGTTGAAAAATTTTGCCAAATAGCAAGATTTAATTTAAAAAAATAAATAATTTGAAATCATGAAAAGTTAAAAAAAATGCTATTATTGCACATGAGTTGCGTGCTATTTAGCGAATAGATATCAAATTTTGTGTATTCTTACTGTGCCCTTGATGATAGGTTTATCTTAAAAGGCCAATGCCCTACTTGTAATGTAAGTAATAAATGTCTGTTAGGTACAGGATTATCTACTAATATCTTGAAAACTTCTTTTTTTAAATTAATTTCTATTCTATATTGTTGAAACCAATTCAAGTTGAATTACTGTCAACCAAATCAATCTTGAATGAAAGTTATTTTATTTTCAAACCTCAGCAATTGGTCTAACCAACCCGAAATCCTTTTTTTTATCTAATGTAAATTTTTATGTCTTATAATTGTTAATACCCTTCTGGAAGAGTTCTCAACAAAATACCTCAAACTGTCTTTCTATTCAATTTAAGAAGAAACTTGGTTAAACTTTTGAGGTATTAAATGTCTATCCATCTATGGAGCTCGATGACAGAAAGGGTTAAAGACATAGTCAGAAGCAACCACACTTTTTCTCCCATAGTCCATAAAAACATTGGTACCCAATGTTTCAGTGGACCAAATGAAATTTTCTACAGTTTTCAATAACCTTCTCCCCCTAATCTTTATGAATTTTTGCCATCAAGATTTTTACTTTTTTCTCTAATTTTTGGGTCAGCAGTCTTTGTTTTGTTTTGTTTTTTTTTTTTTAAAATTTGTTTTTATGTTTCAAATAGCCATCCCAACTTATTTTCAAATACTTGTTCAATTTTTTCAAATTTAGAATTTTTAATGATATTTTGCAATTTTTTAAGAACGTTCTTACTGAATGTGAAAATGACAACAAACCTTCCATTTTGCCACCATGCACTCTCTTATTTTTTCATGTTTTAAGTTTTGAAATTTCCGCTGGAGCCATAGTAGAAATGGTTTTCAGGACTGAAACTTGATCACCCTAGGTATTGAATCTCCTTGACATGTTGACGTCGAAAACTCTTTTTGACCTCATTCCTGTCGAATAGTCCTGGTGTCAGGCACTGGCACCTTATGTCATCTTAAAATCACTGTTTGTGCGCTACATTTTTACCAATATTTATTTTAGCAAAATCCTGTCGGAAAGATATTCTGTAAACATACATCAGAGACAATTCGAGAAGTGTGAAGGTCCTTATTCTAGACTTAACTGGTTATCTATCATATCTTCTACCATATACCCTGTTGGGCGGTGGCACCTGACGCTTTGTCAACGTATTAGTTTATTGGGGGATTTGAAACTTCCCTTTATCAAAGTTTGAATTGTATTGAAGGGTGTTGTATTGCCCAGTTTGTATCTCAGGCATTTCTGTGCAAATTTATGAAAAGGTGCAAAGGCCTTCGTACACGCTCGAACTAGGATCGTCAAAATAGCATCGTTGAGCCGACAAACGGCAGGTAAGCTAACTGTTGCATGTTTGGTTGATGTTCCGTTTGTCAAGCAACTTTGCAATTTGATTGCAAACTGCAGTGTTATTTGACGATGAATGGTGTGTCATCTGTTCACCGATCTACAGTCAACAAAACCAGTAAACCCGTTTTCGTAACGTATAGACTAATTTAAAGGTGTTTTGGTACTTATGGTCAAGGTTATGTTTGAATTTGAGGTATATCAGGTTGGCAATTCTTCAGTTTGATCAAATCCTTTTGAGCGTTTACGAAGGCCTCATGATTCAGCAATGCGATTCATCAGCTATCTCTCAATGTTTTGTTTCGGATCACATCTAACTGAAATGTTAACTGTTAAGTGCTGAAACCTTGAATGTGTCAGCTTCATCTCTCTGAATGTCATGGCTGATTCCAGTATGAACCATCTAATGTAATGTATGAATTCACTTCTGCATAATTATTTCTGAATAAAATTTTCATACTCCATCTTTGCTCCTAAGATTATTGTTTTTCTCTTATCCTCCTCAATAATTGCTCTTTTCTTTTGGTTCATACAGATGTATCTCCCGTGAACTTGTGCGTACAGTCCAATCTTGATGAGAGTCCATCGCTGGGTTTATTGTTCGCTCCCCTTTAGGGTTTCTTGTAGAGCTCGTTTCAGAAGTATATGCACACCTAAACCATAATCTTTGGCGAATTTTCAACTTTAATTCCTTCAAATCAAAACCGAATTTGCCTCTGACTTTATTCTTTGGCTTTCAAAGTGTTCCTCATTGAAAAGTAAACGCTCAATTTCATTTCCATTACTTAATTTTTGTCAAGTAGTAGCAGAAATAATGTTGAAAAATTCCAAAGATTATTGGTTTAGGTTTGCCTACACTTCTGAAACTACCTCTAGAGTCCCTATATGTAGAGAGTTAAGACAAGTGAAACCGTGGGCGCCGCCATTGGATGCGATTTTGCACATTTGTTTACATTCTGAGGGCCATTGTTGGGTTTCGGTCCACTGCAAAGATTACAGTGCCGCTGAGTTTCTAACTATGTAATCTTTCACTGATTTTGTTGACCGACATCTATTTACGCTTTGAAAGATTCTTTTGGGATTTTTAGACATTCCAGAGGTGTATCATGTTTCAAATTAACAGATTCATTGAAAATTAACTCTTTATCCGTAAAACACCGTTGGTAAGTAAACAACTGCAATTGTAAACAAAAGTGCAAAATCGCATCCAATGGCGGCATCCGTAGAGCCTAAAACTCATCGACCAATCCGAAGTTGACTACCCTCTTGTCTTAACTCTGTCCATATAGGGACTCTAACTACCTCTAGTGCTGCTCCAAAATTTCCATCATTCCATGATTGCTTGGAATCAGTGGCGGCTTGTGTCTAGTGTCTTTTTGGCAACCATATTTTTTGCCATTTGAATCTATGCAAAGGTATCGATTTCTCAGGGACTTCAGTGACTCCTCTGAAGATAGCTTATTTTACATAGATATAAATGGAGAGAATACATTGTTGACGTATTGCATGATCCCCCACTGCTTGGAATTATTTCAAAATATATGTGTCAATTCAGGGGGGCCGTTAATCCTAATTATTCTGCAGTATAACTTCTTAGTACGTACAAAAATACTAAGTTTATTTCTAAAAAATATGCATTAAATTACAGAAATGGATTTCTTCAGTTTCTTTAAATGCACTATTAGGTACTTACTTAAAACATGATGGCTGCGTTAAAAAGCTTTTAGGAACTCTTTGGATCTGCTGAAACAATCCACTGCAGACTTTAATCAGTAATTGAGTGCTTATTTTGCAGTCAGTATTATCACTAGTTTGATTGCAAAAATTGATCAATTAAAAACAAGATCAAACTATCTAGAGCCTGAGGAAATCAATACTGCTGAAATCCACCAAGTTTGGTGTTGAAAGATCAGTAACTTGAGTATAGGCGCTAACTTAAAAGTAATCAGAATTGATTGATTACCTGTACACACATCACCGATTAATCATTTTAATAAATTATAAAATATTCTCTCTTTGACTCTTGAAGATTTAATATTTTTCGTACATTCGACTGCACTTATCTGGCGATAAATATCACGAAAACCTCGGTAAATTAATTTGCTTGGCAAAACTGGTCAAGTACACTCACTCACGATGTTTAAAGCAAAGGACAATTATAATCTTCGGGAATAGATGACTTAAAGGTAGTTTCAGAAGTGTGGGCGCACCTAGACCTCGGAATTTGTCAACATTATTTCTCAGAATACAAAATAAAAATTAATAAAAATGAACAGGAGCATTGGATTTGCATCGCTTTAAAATCAAAAGTTTAAAGTTGGAGGCAAGTTTTGTTTTGATTTGAAGGAATGAAAATTGAAAATTTGCCAAAGATTATGGTCTAGGTGCACCTACACTTCTGAAATGAGCAAAGGAAAGGTGTTAGCTACATCAAAAAATGGTGCTTGATGTAAGTACATTATTCCTCTGTGATTGAATGAAACCCATTATCAAGGAATCGATGGCCTTAGAGATAGAGGTCATTGCAGACGTGCAGGGCGTTGGAATTTTCCAATGTTATTTTTCTTATTACATAATAAAAAGAAATGAATATAAATTTAAGTGTTGGATTTTTACAGAGGAACCAGTGGCGTAGCGTGCCATTTGGCAACGATGTATTTTGTCCATTTAAACCAATGTAACAGGTCTGTCAGGCAGCATGCCAGTGGCGGATCGTGTAATGGGGCAACAACGTACTTTTCCATTTAAACCTATGTGAAACAATCGATCTTCGATCAATTGGACCCTTAAGAAATCGATACTTTTGTGTAGGTTTCAATGGCAATAAAGCATGGTTGCCAAATTTTACGAGCTGCCACTGAAGTCTAGAGGAGAAATGGATGACACTTGTGACTCCAACTTCCAAGCATTTACTTACTCTCCTATAAACTGGTTTTTTTTTTTTTACTGATAAATAATGTGTCGTCTATCAAGGAGCACCTGAAAAGCAAGAATCTGTGCTTTGCTGAACTTCGTCAAAAATTGCGCTCGTGATAATTAATTTACCCGTGTCAGATATCGATATGAATAGTTTTGTAAAGGAAGGACTCATCTGCTTATTGATTTCTTATGTAGTTCGTTCCTTTTTGCAGGGAGCTCAATTTGTCAGGTGTTGTGTGTGCGCATGCGCGCAATCGAAGTGGACTTCCGCTGAGTTCAGCGCGCCACGCAAGCGCATTCGTCATCGATCCGTGTTGCCACTTTTCAGCAGAGAACAATCTTAAAGAAATCGAAAATTGGGCGAAATACTCCAGAAAGTTTGGAAACTCGAGCAAAAAACTAAGCAAGTAGCTTTAGGAACTTATTTCAAGAAAATCTTCCTTCCTGGAGTCGTTTAAGTTTGATTTACTGTGATGATCTCCTTTGATTTGGCAACTCTGTAAGCAGTTACAGCTTGAATAGGAATCGCTCTTGGCGGCTTGGCGGGTTAACAAAGTGCTGCTCTCTAGTTGTACAACGTGAAAGTAGTCAACTTTACGTTCTGTAAAAAGTTCCAATAGCTCTTCAATGAGCGAATTCCCGACAATTTTCCAAGTTTGTCAGTATTCCACAACCTCGCGTCTGGCATCCACAGTCGCCTGGAAAGACCCAAAAGCGATGTGTTAATTTCGATCACTTCTTGTACAGAAGTTACGCCGCGAATAAAACCACGGGAGTGCAATTGTGATTGAAGCTAAACCTAATCAGTGTCTTCTAGCTCAATTTGACCTGTGTGAATAAATTCTAAAAGTGTGCGTGTCGTCGTGAAAGTGAATCTCGAGTTTAATTTTGTTATTGGTTCTGTGGTGCTCCCGATAAAGTCTGTCAAATTTCCCCCCTTGTATTTATTACTGTATTAGTGCCAGTTGTATTTCGTTAGTTCATTGTGTGATAAGCTGAATTTTGTGTGGATAACCATTCGTCTTGGAGTTTTTTACACCTTTCTTCTCTTACGATAACGAAGGTATGGACATGTTTTCTTGTTTCATCGAAATTAACGGTTGGGTTGGGACTTCGTGCTCTCATATTCTTCATTCCATGTGATGATGTGAGGCTGTTGACTGTCAACGGCCTTCGATTCTCTATCTTTAAGTGATGAATTTTTTTCTCACTCCGTTCATTCCAATCTCGAATTGTTCTATCCTTATTTTAATAACTATGTTTATCAAGTTTCATACCGAAAACTTGCTGTCAAACTAATCAAATTGAAGCTGCCATTTATTGCTTAGCTGGAAGAGCAAGTCTTTCCAATCTCTCCATATCAGTCCTGTACCTGGCCTGCCTCTTTGTTTCTTGTGTATACTTGTGGGGGGTCTTCTGTTTCTCCTGTTTATGTTTTATCTCTTATTTCTTACCAGATAATGGCAGTCTCAGCTTTTCTACAGTGTTACTATTACCTGAGATTGCCCCGTGGCATTTTTATATTTTTTCATTAATTAAAATAAGTTCAAATCCCAATTAGAGGCACCTGCAATTTGTCAGTATCAATAATGTTGAGTGAAAGTAGTGTCCTTTTTCTTTGATCTGAAATGTCGGTGCATATCTTGCTTCAGAAGTTGCCAGCCGCACCAAATGCTTGAAACACGACTTTATACTGAAACGGCACTTTAACCGCACCTACTACAAGTTTGTTGATGTTTTGCGATTAACCAAATATGACATTGATTTACCTACTGTATGAGGAGATTGCTAATGAAGGTTACTTTTTTATGTTAAATTAACTTGAGGTTGTAGTTAAATTTCAATATTTGGTTGAGTCTGAGTGTGCAAGCCTTCTTCAAAAATTGCCACATTACCCTGAAAGACGGTGATTCTCCGTCCTGCATTACTTTTCAGTAAAGAGTACGAAATGAAATGATAGTGGGATTGTTTTAGATGAGTTGGCTGATAACAGTTGTCATGTGATAAGCGTTCAAGCGCTTTTGACTGGGGGAGACGTTGATCTTGATCCACGTAATAGTCACGTGCTTGTTGACATTGTTGACTGCAAACAAACGTTACAAACTGCCACCGGCCAACTTAGGTGTAATAATCTCCACTGCCATATAAATAAAAAATTTATTTTAGTGACCAGGTCACGCTTTAGGTGACCAGCTATCGACAACCGATAGTTACCGAAATTTTATTATTCCTTTCCTGTCCAAAGCATGGTAGGAAAAAGTGACCACGAACCGCTTGGTTCTGTTTTTGAGACCCACCCCCTAACTTGGGTCATCAGGAAACTATCTGAAAGAAAAATTTGAATCTTAAATAACCTTGTTTGTGATTGGCTCACGGGAGTTAAGGTGCTTTTGAAACCTAGTCTGCCTAGTCACTTTAAAGGTGACCTAGTTACTAAATAAAATTTTCTCTGTGTGAAACAGTCTCTAGCAGTAACCGAGCGTGATGTCTAAACATGAAGGTGAAGATCGCACTTTCTGAACTTTTAGCAGTTATCCTACTTCTCCATGAGTATTTGAATTCTAGATTGCAGTGCAACTCTAGTTGAAATGCTTCATTGATGCAGAGTATTCAACTGAAGTTCAGATTTTATCCCTCTGTCTTCGTTGTTATGATCCAAAGTTAGTCTGTTACTTGTCAGATGCATCGTGTGTGTCTTTAACGCGGTCTCCTATTAGTGATATCAATGCTTGTCAATCAGAATTGAGTTAAATTTCTGATGAAACAATCTCTTCTTTTTTTCCTCTATTTGAACTTGTTTAAGTGGATCAGGGACCAATAAATGTTTGGTACACACGGTCCCCAAAAGACATTGGCTGGTGAGCGTATACACGTGTGTATTTAAATGGCCTTAGGTGCTCACCAATCATCTGCAGGCAGGAGCGTTTATACCGAACATTTATTGGTCCCAGATTTAAGTAAAAGATTAAAGATTAAAGGTTTAAATGGAGAACTATTACTCAATATCAATTTCAGTATTTTTACTTACTTACCTTGGACACAAAAGCTCGTTATGTAGAGCAGATGTACTTTCAATGTCAGATTCAGATAGATAGATTTATATATTTGCAAAGAAGAAAATTTGTGCAAGCAATAAAAAAAACTGCTCCACTTGCCAAAAGTCAGACTTGTCCGGATAAGTATCATGGAGTCACTGACAATTCATCAGAACTCATCAAAGAAAAGTTGGTTTGCAAAACCTTGAGGCTTGTTGTGAACCAACTGCTCACCAATGTGTTTTGATGAGTTTAAAACCACTACTTATCAGGACCTGATACACATTGTGCATCTGCTCCTGACAGTTGGCTGACTATTATGAAGGGATTAAATGGATGTAAAAGCTGACTGAGAAAGCTTTTTGTTAAAAGTTTCAGGAAGAATTAAACTGGGTGAGTTTACGTAGCTCACAGATGTTTGTATTTGCTAACCCATCTTGATTTTCTGGATTAGAGTCATCGATTTTAAGAGACTTGGATCTCAGTGATGGGTAGCCGTCAGGTTTTAGGGTTGTTTGTGTGCGATTTATTTATTTATGTATTTATTTCATGCACCACCAAACAATGAACTTAATGCACACCCATGAGCAATGCCTCTTATGAGATGCGTTGATTTGGAAAAAGTATCTTTCTCTCGTGTGTTTCTGACCTTGTCAAAGTGAAATGTCAAACTCCACGATCCCCATAATGTGGCAACTTCTGCTGAATGCATCTAGATTTTGAGAAATTCTCGAGCGTCCTCTTGATTCTAGAGCTCAACGGTTAATCTTTGGAATTTTTGTCACCGTTAATTCTCGTATAACATGATGAAAATGCACTATGATAAAAATTAAATGAAGTGAATTTGTCAATTTGAGCCTTTGCTTTTCATTAAAAACGGTTTTAAATTACAGATTCTAAGTCTCCGATAAGTTTTGTTTTGATTTGAAAGTGTGAAAATTGACAGTTCTCCAAAGATTATTGCCGAGCTCCACCACCCCTTCTTAAATGAGCTCTCTGAATGCTTGATTCCTATAGTTCTTTAGTAAGGTAGAGAAATTTGGACAAAATTTTGCATGCAATTTGTCTGAACTCTGAAGCCTCCGCATATCCTACTTTGATCACCCAAATCAATGCCCCTGGGCTTGGGCACCAAAGATCTTGAGATCCTGAAACAATACAGGGTCTTTTCTTTTCACCTTTAAGTACATGCAATTTTCAAAACTATCATTTTCATAGCATTGGTAAAATTTTCAACAGCAGCTCTGCCACAATTTTTTCTAGTTTTTCTACTTTTTAAGATCAACATCAATTTAAACTTTCGCATCCAAACAACAATTTATTTTTAAACATATCAGTCGGGAGTCACAATATTTCACAGTTGGTGCCTTTTCTAACTGTTTACTAAATTGAAACTCCTTAAGAATGATATGTCTCCCTAAAAACCTTTTAAAAAAACCTTACAAATTTATTGTTTTGAGTGTTCAAAACATTTATTACTGCTATCAACAAGTTACGAATCACTGTTAAAATGTCTCTCAATTTTTTGTTTCTTCAACCATTCTGTCCCTACTTCAGATTTTGATCTCCAAGCCAGAATCACAATTTTAGGAACTAAAATCGTACAGAGTTTTGTCGAAATTTTTTCCGGTTTTGGTCAGATCGAAATCATCAGGATGTCCATTTCTGCGCCCAAATCGACTTCGTAGTTCTGCTTCTGCGGTGACATGAAGTACTTCCAGTGATGTCGCCTGCAATCACGCAACGCTGCATTTCGGCTTCTTAAACCATTATAACATATCGATTCGAGGCAGTGTATTGTGCACCTACGAATGTTCGATATTTTACAAGTGTTTGAATGGCCTATTACAATTACAGCGTTGACAGATTGCACGCGACGCCACTGATTGTGAGTATACCTCGTATAGTTTGAACCAACCAACCGTCCAACCTACACAAGTAAGCGGCATACATAGATATGCGCAATTTTAACCGCTGACAAAGCGGAGGGTTCTCCTGTCTCAAAACGTCCGCTGTGCTCTTCCGGGGCACCGCCAATGTTATTTCAAATTGGAAAACAGACTTACGAGCAGGCCTGTCTTTCTGATGGGCTTTGAATCGCTGACAAGGCGCAGGGCTCACAGAACATCCCCTCTGCTCTTCCTGGGTACCGCCAATGTTATTTAAATGGAAAAACAGAATTACGAGCAGACCTGTCTTTCTGGTAGGCTTTGAATCGCTGACAAGGCGCAGGGCTCACGAAACGTCCCCTCTGCTCTTCCGGGGTACCGCCAATGTTATTTCAAATGGGAAAGCGGACTTACGAGCAAACCTGTAACTCTGGTGGGCTTTGAATCGCTGACAAGGTGGAGGGCTCACGAAACGTCCCCTCTGCTCTTACGGGGTACCGCCAATGTTATTTCAAATGGGAAAGCGGACTTACGAGCAAACCTGTCACTCTGGTGGGCTTTGAATCGCTGACAAGGCGCAGGGCTCACGAAACGTCCCCTCTGCTCTTCCGGGGTACCGCCAATGTTATTTCAAATAGGAAAGCGGACTTACGAGCAAACCTGTCACTTTGGTGGGCTTTGAATCGCTGACAAGGCGCAGGGCTCACGAAACGTCCCCTCTGCTCTTCCGGGGTACCGCCAATGTTATTTCAAATGGGAAAGCGGACTTACGAGCAAACCTGTCATTCTGGTGGGCTTTGAATCGCTAACAAGGCGCAGGGCTCACAAAACGTCCCTTCTGCTCTTCCGGGGTACCACCAATGTTTTTTCAATGGGGAAATAGACTTACAAGCAGGCCTGTCTTTCTGATGGGCTTTGAATCGCTGACAAGGCGCAGGGCTCACAAAACGTCCCCTCTGCTCTTCCGGGGTACCGCCAATGTTATTTCAAATGGAAAAACAGACTTACGAGCAGGCCTGTCTTTCTGATGGGCTTTGAATCGCTGACAAGGCGCAGGGCTCACAAAATGTCCCCTCTGCTCTTCCGGGGTACCGCCAATGTTATTTCAAATGGGAAAGCGGACTTACGAGCAAACCTGTCACTCTGGTGGGCTTTGAATCGCTGACAAGGCGCAGGGCTCACGAAACGTCCCCTCTGCTCTTCCGGGGTACCGCCAATGTTATTTCAAATAGGAAAGCGGACTTACGAGCAAACCTGTCACTTTGGTGGGCTTTGAATCGCTGACAAGGCGCAGGGCTCACGAAACGTCCCCTCTGCTCTTCCGGGGTACCGCCAATGTTATTTCAAATGGGAAAGCGGACTTACGAGCAAACCTGTCATTCTGGTGGGCTTTGAATCGCTAACAAGGCGCAGGGCTCACAAAACGTCCCTTCTGCTCTTCCGGGGTACCACCAATGTTTTTTCAATGGGGAAATAGACTTACAAGCAGGCCTGTCTTTCTGATGGGCTTTGAATCGCTGACAAGGCGCAGGGCTCACAAAACGTCCCCTCTGCTCTTCCGGATTACCGCCAATGTTATTTCAAATGGAAAAACAGACTTACGAGCAGGCCTGTCTTTCTGATGGGCTTTGAATCGCTGACAAGGCGCAGGGCTCACAAAACGTCCCCTCTGCTCTTCCGGGGTACCACCAATGTTTTTTCAATGGGGAAATAGACTTACAAGCAGGCCTGTCTTTCTGATGGGCTTTGAATCGCTGACAAGGCGCAGGGCTCACAAAACGTCCCCTCTGCTCTTCCGGGGTACCGCCAATGTTATTTCAAATGGAAAAACAGACTTACGAGCAGGCCTGTCTTTCTGATGGGCTTTGAATCGCTGACAAGGCGCAGGGCTCACAAAATGTCCCCTCTGCTCTTCCGGGGTACCGCCAATGTTATTTCAAATGGGAAATCGGACTTACGAGCAAACCTGTCATTCTGGTGGGCTTTGAATCGCTGACAAGGCGCAGGGCTCACAAAACGTCCCCTCTGCTCTTCCGGGGTACCGCCAATGTTATTTCAAATTGGAAAGCGGACTTACGAGCAAACCTGTCACTCTGGTGGGCTTTGAATCGCTGACAAGGCGCAGGGCTCACAAAACGTCTCCTCTGCTCTTCCGGGGTACCGCCAATGTTATTTCAAATTGGAAAACAGAATTACGAGCGGACCTGTCTTTCTGGTGGGCTTTGAGTCGCTGAGAAGGCGCAGGGCTCACAAAACGTCCCTTCTGCTCTTCCGGGGTACCGCCAATGTTATTTCAAATGGGAAAACAGACTTACGAGCAGACCTGTCTTTCTGGTGGGCTTTGAGTCGCTGAGAAGGCGCAGGGCTCACAAAACGTCCCTTCTGCTCTTCCGGGGTACCGCCAATGTTATTTCAAATGGGAAAACAGACTTACGAGCAAACCTGTCTTTCTGGTGGGCTTTTACCGCTGACAAGGCGCAGGGCTCTAAAAACGTCCCCTCTGCTCTTCTAGGGCACTGCCAATGTTATTTCAAATGGGGAAACAGACTTACTTTCAGACCTTCCGTTTTGGTGGGCTTTAAACAGCCTACATGGCGCAGGGCTCTCGAAACGTCCGCTGTGCTCTTCCGGGGCACCGCCAATGTTATTTTTAAAGGAGAAACAGACTCACGAGGAGACCTGTCATTCTGGTGGGCTTTGAATCGCTGACAAGGCGCAGGATTTGAACCCACCTCAACTGTTACAGATGATGAGACGCTCAGAGCTGTAAATATTCTTTGATCGCCGAGCAGATTTTATCCATGAAAACAAAAAGCATCGCGTTTGTCCCAAGTCCATTCAAGTCAATTTTGTGAACGCGTCGCGTCTCGTCACTGCCTTTTAAAACGTAGTTTGATGTCACTTTTTTACTTCTCCATTTTTACACTTGCGCATTTGATAGCAATCTAGAATTCAACTATTTACTGCATCCGTGCAACAAAGATTACATTATCCTGTGATGAAGTATATCTATGTGTATTGAAAAATCCTGCTATTCATAATCTTTTCTGCATTGAGACAATAATGGGACGAATTCTAGAACGCTACCTTTGTTGCTTCTCGACGCAGTGTACTGCAGCACGTCTCAAAAAAATGGGGGGGGGGGGGGTAGAGATATGTATACGGTATCAATCAAGAAGATGATGAGGGAGAAATGGAGAGAGGAAAAAAGTGAGAAGGAAAAAAGTATGATAGCTATAGCTGTTGAAGAGAAATAAGTGAAAGCGCTAATAGGTGAAGAAGAATGACGTTTTGCTCAATTTAGCGAGATAGTGAGGTGGAGTAGTTATAGTCCGTTTCATTTAAATAGAAGCTTGAGCTCGACTCTTTCCCCTACGAGTTTTACCCTCTCTCTCGTACCTGTGATGACTCGAAACCTGCCCCATCGGTCGGGGATTCCGTCCGTCACAATGGACAGTCAGATATCCAAAGGACAGTCCATTGTGACTGACGGAATCCCTGACCGATGGGGCAGGTCTCGAGTCATCACAGGTACGAGAGAGAGGGTAAAACTCGTAGGGGAAAGAGTCGAGCTCAAGCTTCTATTTAAATGAAACGGACTATAGTTTCTAACCACTGTAGCTGGTAGCTGTTTAGGGAGGGGGAGGGGGATTGTCAACCAGAGCTCATAGATTCGGTCTCTCAACCGCGTCAAACAATGAGTCGTGAGGGACATCAGTCGAGTTGAGAAAAGCTGGGAGAAAATATGCCCATCAGAGCAGAGCTTAAATCGTCAATCAATTCGCAAGCCAACAGGTTTATTTTTTGTGGGCAGGAACCGCAGTGGCGTATTCAATACTTCTGTCAAAAATAATTTCTAGACCTTGTTTTAGCTGTGGAGGTTTGTTTGCCGTGTCATGTAATCTTTGGTAAAATTCGATCATTTTTACTTTCGCAATAGACATGGAAATGAAATGAATGGACAATTAAGCTTACATTTGACGTTACAAACGGTTTGAAATCAGCTGGAACTATGGAAGTATGTTTTATAGAGGGTTTTAGTAATGGCGACTGCCGGTGATGAGCGTTCCAAACAAAGCCGGTTTGTCTCTCTCGCTCTCACGTGATCCCTATGCACTGCCATCTCACTCTAATTTCAAAAATCGTATATAAAGACTTATTTTGTGAAATTTTATGGCAGAAATGAATTCCTCGAGGCATTTTAATGCGATTTTGAGAATAATATGTTGTGAAACAAGGCCCTGTATACGAATTTCGGAACTAGAAAGAGATGGATATAAATGGGGATCACGGGAGAGTGAGTGAGATAGTTTGGAACGCTACGCGGGTTTTATCACAACCGATTGCGACCGATGAGTGCATTGTTGTGGTTGTTGGCTAACCGTTGACTTTGCACTAAAACCGTCTATTGCAAGTTGATCTGTGCGCCATTAACACCGACCTCCCCCCCCCTCCCCCCACTTCCCTTACAATTTATTATACATTCAACCAAAAAAGTAGATCGTAAGGGTCTTTGAACCCAACTTTTGCCCGGGCCCCCAATCCAAGGGAGCTCGGAACGCCCGTCGCCCGGGTGCTTTACACCTCCGTTGCTGCGGTGGCGCGGCGCCCCCTCGCGTGCCCCCCCCCCCCGCCAAAATTGAATTTCTGGCTATGTCGCTGCGTCAATTGACGTCCCATCACGTCTCGTCGGCTTTGGTGTGGCGTTAAGAGACAAGGCAGACGATTGCCATTCATAGGCCAGTCGTCAGGTACTTTAGAAAGGAAGTAATTGCTGGAAAGCTGGGAATTTTTTTAAAACGTTTCTTATGACCTCACGAATCACCACCTAAGTTTGCACCATTTTTCTGACACGGCTAACGCCGCCATATTGGTTTTTCCAGCCAAAAATCGCTCTTTTTTCGGTTTTTCACTTGTATCTCGGCTAATAATGGTTTTTTGACCAAAATACCTGAGTATGAAAATAAAGTTAACGGTATGTTCTATAAAAAAGGTTCTTATCAATTTTCTTCAAAGATAATTTTTCTCGGAGTTATGAGCGGTTCAAAAATCGGGTTTTCCGCAAAGTTTCCCAAATACCTGTTTTATCAGCGGTAGAGAGCTCAAAATTACCTCGTAATAACTGAGCTATGAGAAAAATCAATTTTTTGTCACTCTATCATAGTAATATAACTTCTCGGAGAAGAGAGAGGGGGATGCCAAGTTCGGGGGGCCCTCCCCCCCTCCCAAATGTTAGGGGAAAATATAGCCCAAATAAGGGGCTAACCCAGAATGAATTCAACCAGAAGCTTTTAAGTATGGCTGGAAATTGTTTATTGGTACTATCTAAGTAACATGTAAAAAGTTCGAGAAAATCCGAGGACAGGAAGGGGGTTTCGCCCCCCCCCCCGAATTAGAGGATTTATATACGTCTTTTCACACGGTTTTCCTCAATTTGCGTCCAAACAACCACTTTAACGCTAAAATTTGACTCAACCAATTTTAAAAAGTATTAAATTTCCTACCATATGAGATAATCAGATCAAAATTTCATTCACTGAGCGGTCGGAAAATAGCTGACTTTCATTTCGCGGAGAAACGCAAATTCGTGGAAAAAAACTCGTTTTTCTGCGATTTCTCGAGTAATTGAAAGTTCGCAGCAACTACTGTGGAATAATCGTATACTGGGCTTCAAATGAGTATTATGGAGGTCTATATTTGAGTATAGTGGAGGTGCGAAGGGGAGAGGACCCACCTCCCCCTGACCCGCCCACTCATAATACAGACTAATTAGAGAGAAAATGCTCAATAAATCGGTGAAATAGTTCATTTGTTTCTCGGCAAAAAACGTCTTGTTCATTTCTGGACTTTACGTTTTTTTGGATCAACTACCGACACCCTCTCCCCCCCCCCCCCCCCAAGGGGAACATAGAGTCCATGAATTCTTGGTAATCAATTATGGTTATATCTGAATCAAACATATATTGTACGAAGTCTAAGTATGGAGAAGCGACAGTTATGTTTGACGGATACGATATAGATATACTTCAACCGTCTGTGCACTCATGATCGAAAACGAAGCATGACAGCTAAATCCACACTTTTGATCAAGTTATCGCCAAAGACGACATTTACTGGAAAGGAGGACAATTTTTTGGCAAATCCTACAAATAAGAATCAAATCATTCGGCTGATCGGTGAAGCATTATAAAAATGGTAGGTTTCCGTGTCGTTTACGCTAAAGGTGGTGTTGACGTAGACATTATCAACGAAGGCTTCAAATCATGTTCCATGGATGATACCATCGTATAATTGGCGAAGATTCAGATCTACTTTTGTTATTGCTCCATAGATCCTTAGATAGTAGTTTTCGATTGCACTTAAAAAATGACATTCAACGTCAAAAACACCATTCGTGGTACATGACATGTACGTAAAATTGGAGCCAATCTTTGCAAGCATCTCATTTTCCTCCATGCTTTCACAGGTTGTGACTCTACATCACACATTTTTGGAATAGAAAAATTTCCGTTTTTCTATTACTTGATGTGACTAACAAAGAGCTGCAAAAACAACCAGATGTATTTTGTGCCCCGAAAAAACCCCATTCGGATATTGGAAATGCAAGTAAATTAATGATTCTTTACTTTGCTGCAGGCAACGAATATACGACACACTAGAGGTAGAGGTTCTTTGTTTTCATCTCTTTAAAGAAAAAGTCGCCTCAAAATAGACTTTCGTCAAACTTAAAAAAGGTATTACTCATTCCACTGGACGTCTAATGTTAAAGAAACTACATCACTCGTCTAATATCACTCTTGTCGAGCTTATTTTCAATTTCAGGAGTGGATGAACACAAACGACCCGGATGCTACCGTGCCACCTCATAAGGATGGTTCACCAAGGGAAAAGAATACCTACCTAGACTCACGGGTTGACCTCTTAATCCTCAATCTCTTCTCTCATAGTCGTCCGCTGTCAAACACAGGACGACACAATACGTTCACGATGTTTGATGCGTTGCAAATGAAGAAAGACAAGTGAACTATTTCACCGATTTATTGAGCATTTTCTCTCTAATTAGTCTGTATTATGAGTGGGCGGGTCAGGGGGAGGTGGGTCCTCTCCCCTTCGCACCTCCACTATACTCAAATATAGACCTCCATAATACTCATTTGAAGCCCAGTATACGATTATTCCACAGTAGTTGCTGCGAACTTTCAATTACTCGAGAAATCGCAGAAAAACGAGTTTTTTTCCACGAATTTGCGTTTCTCCGCGAAATGAAAGTCAGCTATTTTCCGACCGCTCAGTGAATGAAATTTTGATCTGATTATCTCATATGGTAGGAAATTTAATACTTTTTAAAATTGGTTGAGTCAAATTTTAGCGTTAAAGTGGTTGTTTGGACGCAAATTGAGGAAAACCGTGTGAAAAGACGTATATAAATCCTCTAATTCGGGGGGGGGGCGAAACCCCCCTTCCTGTCCTCGGATTTTCTCGAACTTTTTACATGTTACTTAGATAGTACCAATAAACAATTTCCAGCCATACTTAAAAGCTTCTGGTTGAATTCATTCTGGGTTAGCCCCTTATTTGGGCTATATTTTCCCCTAACATTTGGGAGGGGGGGAGGGCCCCCCGAACTTGGCATCCCCCTCTCTCTTCTCCGAGAAGTTATATTACTATGATAGAGTGACAAAAAATTGATTTTTCTCATAGCTCAGTTATTACGAGGTAATTTTGAGCTCTCTACCGCTGATAAAACAGGTATTTGGGAAACTTTGCGGAAAACCCGATTTTTGAACCGCTCATAACTCCGAGAAAAATTATCTTTGAAGAAAATTGGTAAGAACCTTTTTTATAGAACATACCGTTAACTTTATTTTCATACTCAGGTATTTTGGTCAAAAAACCATTATTAGCCGAGATACAAGTGAAAAACCGAAAAAAGAGCGATTTTTGGCTGGAAAAACCAATATGGCGGCGTTAGCCGTGTCAGAAAAATGGTGCAAACTTAGGTGGTGATTCGTGAGGTCATAAGAAACGTTTTAAAAAAATTCCCAGCTTTCCAGCAATTACTTCCTTTCTTTGCCTTTTTTGACGACGCGACGACTGGCCTATCATGGCTCGACGGCGCGGCGCGCGGCCAGGTTGGTGGTCACAAAGAAGGGGTCCAGGGTGGGGGTGGGGGGGTGGGTGGGGGCTAGAAGGGGGCCTAAGGGCGTGGGTCTGTTAACTGTATGAGTCCGATGGCTCGGCGGCCGGCGCGGTGCATCTTGCGGAAGTGAGTGTCGGTGTCACGTCGATGCCGGTCTCCATCGGAGTTGAGTTGAGTTGAGTGTTGAGCCGGACCGGAAGCGAGGTGCAAGGGATTGATGAACCGTTTAATTACCAAGAGCCGTGTGTACATGTGTGCGTTCGGTCGCTCCGCAGGGGTACATTTCGGTTTGACGCACGCTGCTCGTGTTTCTATCGAACATAGAGCTCGTTTCAGAAGTGTAGGCGCACTTAAGGTGATTCTATGGCAAACTCCCGAAAATTTTAATCCGATAGATGGCGTTACTTGTCGCTGGCTTCAAAAGTAGCCGTTTTTTGACGGTTTTCGGCTGTTTTCTCTGAACAGACGAATGAGAGACAAAAAATCGGAATGTCAGTTAATTTTTTGCTTGATTTTTTCAGCCATAAACGGGCCAAATTGGTTCTGAAATAAAGGCGAAACTATGCAAAGAAAAAATCATGTGTAATTTAGAGTTTTATCAGCAAAGATTACAGGTTTCTGTTTCACCTGTAATCTTTACTGATAAACCTCCAAAGGGTCATTCCAGATTAACGGAGGTTACAGTCGTACACCTAAAAATCAAGTTTTAAGTACTTTCTTTTCCCCAAATACATTTTTTAATAGCATGAAACTAAGCAGGCAAGTAAGAGCAATTTTTTGCATGGTTTCAAATCCAGGTTATTTTGTTTCTTCTTCATGCAAAACTCGATCAAAGTGTGTAACGGAGGTTACCTCAGATGGAAGTGGGTTTCAGATTCAGTAATCAATTGCAAAACTCAGTTCTCTATGAAGAGATAGAGTTCTGAAAAAAATTAGAGTGAAACCCAACAATATGTGCTTTGACCTCACATACCTAGAATTCTGTAAAAACTTGAAATTTGGGGCCAAAAAAAAATTATTTATTTTGAAACGGAGGTTACAACCATTTGTAACGGAGGTTACACAGTAAGTCTATACTCTGGTTTCTCATTCCAAATCAAATTGTACCGGCATTCCTTGCATGAATTATAACTTTAGCATGTCCCAGTAGCTGGGCTATACATTTTCCATTAATATATTTCTTTTTTTAACTCAAAATGCAGGAAATAATGGTTTTAATACTGTGAAAGTTTTTTTTTTTTAAATTTTCCCCCAAAATTGATTATTTTGACTCTAATTTAGTCTCTCCCTCTCCCCTAGAATTAAGCAGTATAGTTTAAGTTCAGGATAAAGTATTTAGACCGTTTTGTAGCTTATTTTGTACCTATTCAGATTCTGTGAATCACTTGGGATTTACAGTGGAAAGTTGGCAACACTTTATTCTGTGTTTGTTTACAATTAAAAGTTTTGAGATTTTGTGTGATAACAAAAGCATGCTCCAGAAACGTGGTCTCTGAGGTCCCAATTAAAGCTGGTAAGTCTTTCTTCATTTCATTATACATTAAAGATTTGGTGTGCTTAGTGTAACCTCCGTTACAATTATTAACGTTTTTTTAGATTATCTAAGAGAAAAAAAATTTTTTATAGATGATTTTTGTATTCACTGCAAGAATATGATTTCCTAACTTCCTGAATTTTCGTAGATTTTTCCCCCCATTTTAAAGCAGGAAAAAAGTGTAACGGAGGTTACATGCAACTGAACTTTCATGTAACCTCCGTGACAGGTAACCATATGACTCAGAGAGCTTACACAGAATTAATCTGTTCTAAGTGATATCATGCTTGATTTTATCACTTAGATCAGATTAATTCATTTAAGAACAAATAATATCAATTGTGTAAGCTCTCTGAGTCATATGGTTACCTGTCACGGAGGTTACATGAAAGTTCAGTTGCATGTAACCTCCGTTACATGTAACCTCCGGTACACTTTTTTCCTACTTTAAAATAGGGGGAAAAATCTGCAAAAATTCAGGAGGTTAGGAAATCATATTCTTGCAGTGAATACAAAAATCATCTTTAAAAAAATGTTTATTCTCTTAGATAATCAAAAAAAACGTTAATAATTGTAACGGAGGTTACACCAAGCACCCCAAAATCTTTAAAGTACAATGAAATAAAGAAATACTTACCAGTTTTAAATTTGGGGACCTCAGAGACCACGTTTCTGGAGCAGCTTTTGTTATCACACAAAACCTCAAAACTTTTAATTGTAAACAAACCCAGAATACAGTGTTGCCAATTTTCCACTGTAAATCGCGAGTGATTCACAGAATCTGGATAGGTACAAAATAAGCTACAAAACGGTCTTGAAATTTTTTTAAGGTATGAAAACTATATATTTTCGGAAACTTGAAGTTCTGCTGAGTCTAAAAATGTTAACAGAAACAGTTTTCCTTGAAATTTAAATTTTGACCCTCTGTTCCCTTTTAATCTGGAATGACCCCAAAGTACACATGCTTTTTTCCTTGCATAGTTTCGCCTTTATCTTAGAACCAATTTGGCCCGTTTATGGCTGAAAAAATCAAGCAAAAAATTAAGCAAGTACTGACATTCCGATTTTTTGCCTCTTATTCGTCTGTTCAGAGAAAACAGCCGAAAACCGTCAAAAAACGGCTACTTTTGAAGCCAGCGACAAGGAACGCCATCTATCGGATTAAAATTTTCGGGAGTTTGCCATAGAATCACCTTAAACCATAATCTTTGGCGAATTTTCAACTTGAATTCCTTCAGATACAAAACCGAACTTGCCTCCAACTTTATTCTTTGGCTTTTAAAGTGTTCGTCATTGAAGAATGAACACTCAACTTCATTTTCATTAATTTTATCGAGTAATATCAGAAATAATGTTGACAAATTCCAAAGATTACCGGTCTAGGTGCGCCTACACTTCTGAAACTACCCCTACCTTAGTAAACGGTAGGTTTCATCCGGATGAAATCTGCTACAGTATCTGCCTCTTTTCAAAAAATCTAGAACTTCATTTTCAGTAACATATAAGAGCAAAAACTGCCGAATTTCCTTTCACATAGTGTATTATGGAGTGTAGGGGAGTAGAGAGATCAAATTTACCTCCCACTCACTGAAGATTCACCTTGGAACAACACTGATTAGGGGGAAACAGACAGTCGAGGCGCAGGGCAGTGTTTTGGGGGGGGGGGGGTTACTTAATTGGCTGAACTTGAATCGAGAAAAGGGGGCGATAACGCGAAGTTGTGCACTGTGCCAGTCAACTTTTGAGGGGTGCTACAATGCTTCCACAGCTTCGGGGTCCCGCTGCCATGGAAACGACTTTTATCGCGGCCTCTAAGCCCCCGTGAAACGTCGAAGCCGTCGCATAGGCGTGAGGTTAGATATACCACGGCCGCGCTGCCCAAGATGATATTGGACATGATGGGTGCGTTTTGTTTTTTGTTTTGATTTTTATAAACCCACTGTTTTTTTATTTGCGTTTAATTGCTCACGGAAAAAAACTACGGTGAAAATAACCATACGGATACCTGATTTTGGTACCTGCTAGATGTTATGGTAATGTTAACCAGAAGTATACTACGTTTTGACTAGGTACTAGGTGATGTTACCTGATTGCATGTCGAATTTACTCAAAGTATCGGTAAATGTACCATACTTCTGGTCAAGTTTACCATAACATCTAGCAGGTGCCAAAATCAGGTATCCGTATGATTATTTTCACTAATCTTTTTTTTCGCGTGCTCAAGGGTGCTTATGTCAAGGCTGCCGTTTTGCGTATAATTAGTCGCATTTTTCAATTTACCGATGATTCCACCGGTTAAGAAAAGATTACGCAGTTCATTTCAGTGCATGACTATTATGCACGAAAATGCTCGCATTTGTAATCTTCTTTCAACCGGTAGAGTCATGGATGACTCTAAAAAACTTGCGCATATTTTAACTAATTAACGGAGTTTCCGCCGATTGAGAAAAGATTACAGATTATAGTATTTTTGTGCATTTCAGTCATAGATTGAATTGAATTGTGTAATCTTTTTTCAATCGGTGGAATCATCGGTGAATTGAAGAATGCAATTAATTATACGCAAAACGGCAGCCCTGGCTTTAGTAGTAGCAGTGCACTGGACTTCAGGATTGCCGTTTTGCGTATAATTAATGCTGTTTTTTAATTCGCTGATGATTCCACCGGTTGAGAAAAGATTGCACGGTTCAGTTCAGTGTATTACTGTAATGAACTAAAATACTCGCATCTGTAATCTTTTCTCAATCGGTGGAGTCGTCGATGACTTTAAAAAACTTGCGGATATTTTAATTAATTAACGGAGTTTTCCGCCGATTAAGGAAAGACTACAGATCAGGGTATTTTCGTGCATTACAGTCATATACTCTGAACTGAGCTGTGTAATCTTTTCTCAACCGGTGGAATCATCGGTGAATAGAAAAATAGCATAATAGAATAGAATTGGTTGAAAAAAGCAGAAGAATTATATATTTGCAGAAACAGTGGTTTATATTCTCAAGTATTATCCGAATGATTGATTTCTCCCCATAATGGGCCCGTGTTTAAGGTGTTGCGTTCATCAGAATGAAGGCACTCCTCAAATTTTAAATTTACGTCGTCTCTTGTCATACCTGGAGTCTTGGCTTGATTTTGTTTGACATGAACAGTGGCCGTAGCGTACAATTTGGCAACGTAGTATCTTGCCCATTGAAACCCATGTGAAAGGTCGAATGCGAAGATGTTCACCGAACACCCAGTTGTCCGATCTATTTCATGCTTTAAATGGACTAACTGCAACGTTGCCGAAATGCACGCTACGCCACTAGACGTGAAGTGGGCAGATTTTCGCTCAACATCTGGCAACGTTTGACGCGCACCGGCTCACCTTAATATTATATCACTCACCAGTCACCTGTTTCCGTTAATAAGATGCAGCGGCTCCGTTTCTCGTAGGCTCTCGGACGAACACCCCCCCCCCCCCCCCCCCCCGGTGGCTACCTGCCAACAGTACTTCACACGCCAACGCGCAATTTTCTAGCGCATCCATTCATAGAAAATTATTTTTTGAAGTATCGGATTCTATATGCTTGCAAAAGTTGCGGCCGTAGTCTTGGTATCCGTGACCACTTATGGGTTGAATCAATGTCTGAGTTTTTTTGTTTAATTATTTTGGTTTATTTACTGAATTATTAGTGAAATTTCATTTTTTCCAATGGCGCTGTTGCACTTTTTCGCTATAAGCGATGTAACAGTCGATTATGGTGTAAAAACCTCAAAAAATAACGATGGCAGCACTAAAAACTTCCGAAATCCACTCCTAAACTCAATAAACTTGTTATTTGCGCGGGCGTAATGGTGGCTGAGGGCAGTAAATCCACTCCTAAACTCAATAAACGTTTTTATTTGCGCGGGCGTAATGGTGGCTGAGGGCAGTAATAATGGGAGATTCTGATATCAATTTCGTCACTCTCTCTATGCTGACAAGGATGATTCGTAGAGTAATTAGTCATCAGAGTAATGATCCACATCTGCCGAATGGCACCGTGACACCTAGTGACACCGGTGTCAAATGAAAGTCGTCTCTTATTCATCACTTCTTGATGGAGTTACATAGTTTTGTCAGTTGGGAATCTCCCATTATTACTGCCCTAGGCCACCATTACGCTCGCGCAAATAAAAACGTTTATTGATGTTAAGGAGTGGATTTCGGAAGTTTTCAGTGCTACTATTGTTATTTTTAGAGGTTTTTACACCAGAATCGACTATTTAATCTCTTGTAGCTGTAGCAAAAGTGTGCAACATCCCCATTTAAGTAGGGTAAAATTTTAACTTATTAGTTTAAGTAATTTTTTAAAAAATTAAATATGAATTATTCCCCTTCAAATAATTTTATACTTTCGTAATACTCGACCATTTTCGCTCCGCAGCCCAGTTTCATTAATAAAATTAATTCAGATTGAAAAATGGACTAAAAATTTAATGAAGAACTACTTATTCAAAATTAGTTAAAGCATCCGCAAACACCATTCTCATCTATTGGACTAAAATGCAAAATGGACTGTAATAAAATTTTGGTCAAAAATATGGAATGGACAACATTATTAAATGTTCGCATTGTAACATTGGGCAAACGTAAATTTGACGAACGTTCCTGAAATCTTGGTCGCACATTATCTGTTCAAAATTATATACGCATATGAAAACGCGATTGTCGAAAATTTATTGCGCATTCGTGATGATCGTTAAATCTTCAAACTAACATCAAGTGAAGCTCATTCTTCAGTTTTATTTGCGGTCGTTATCAGGTACGACCTAATCTATTTATGTCTCAGAAAATTGATATCGTCCAATCTATTTTAATTGCTCGTTCAATATGTGTGGTGTCAAATTCTCAAGTCTCTTTGAAGGCGTCGTAGAGCCGCGGCTATCATTATCATCGTATGCAAAGCTCGTATTAACTGGCCATTTCTATGTTTATAAGTCTTCAAATTTTCGTTAAATTATTGAATATTTATAAGTATGAGCCGGACATTGGCGGATCCAGCAATCTGACAACAGTGTATTCTCCCCATTTAATTGCATGAGAAATAATCGATTTTTCATGGGGCTGTAGCCCCTCCAAGAATCGATTGTTTATTATACATTCAAATGAGAGGAATGCGCAGTTGCCAGATTGCTGGATCCTTTCTCCTTTAGATTTGTTATTAGCTGCCTCAAAAATTGAGTAACACACTAAAATACAGCCACCAAATTATGTCCGGCTCGTTCTTAAATACTTATCGACTTTCCTGATTTCGGGAAATTTGAAAACTTGATCAAATTCTATCAATTTAAGTACAATAATAGCAATATTGCATCTTGGCAACCTGCAAAACGTATGTCATGGGTTTACAGGTGGCCAGGTTGCAATATAAGCATACTGCATGGATATTAATCGAATTCGTTCAAGTTTTCCATTTTCACGAAATCAGAAAAGTTGCTATTTTAGTACGAGCCGGACATAGTTCGGTGACTATATTTCAATATGTTACTCATTTTTAGTAGCCCAATAACATATCTAATGGAGAAAACCGAACTATGTCCGGCTCACATCTAAATATTCAATATTCTAACGAAAAATAAGGCTTTTTCCGTGAAAAACACAAAACCGACCCACTTTGAGGTGATAAAATACACCATCAAGTTCGCAAATAACCCGTAAACACCATACTCTTGCGTACAATTATTAGCCTTTAAGAGTAAATAGAGCCATTTTACACGAAGTTTTTAACCATTTTAAATGTTGACCATTTTTGGGGCCAAGAACCGGCCTTTTTGACCTTCCTCCTCTAACTCCAAAACAATCTCGAAGATCGGTTTTTTAAAAGTTCGCTGTGGACACTTTGATAAATGGAATTTTATAAAACAGGGAAACAGTGCAGCGTGCGATTTGGCAACGCTCCTATTTCCCATTTAAAACACACAAGAAAGATCGTAGTGCTTGGTCATCGCCGATGACTGAACCGTTCGACTTTTTTGGTGAATTTAAATGGAGAAAATACATTATTGCCAAATTTCACGTCTTGCCACCGAAAGATCCCGTCGATTAAGTCAATCGACAACTTTGATTGAGAAGTTGAAGGAAAAGTTTGACGGTTTCACAACCATCAATGGTGCAACGCAAATCGGGAAGTAATGCTCGCGCATCACGTGACCACTTGACCTCCTTATCTCTTTCTGTATATTATTATTAGTCGGAAATGTTATCACTTATTATCAGTGGTATATAGTTTGTGAAACAAAAACATTATTCTGAATCGATCAAAAATTCTATCGCCTTCCCCGATTCCCCGCGAAACTTCCCCCCACGATCACTATACATATAGCGATTACCCGCAGTTGTTGGGAATGGAACGAGGCGAGGTCGCGATTCGCGTCGCGTCGCCCGTAGCCAACCGCCGGAGTGCGCGCGCATCTCGACTCTATGACTGGTACGAGAATGAGATGGAAGCTTTTCAATGCATCCGCACGCCATTCCTGGTGCACGTAAATCCATAACGACTCGCGAAAATGAATAGGTCAAAGGCAAAGCTAGCTATAACGATTCGATGTCTGCTCAAACCGTGTTTCGGAAAACAACGGGGGACTCGGTATATATATCTCTCGTGGCGCCTGGAAGAAATGAAAAAGTTGGAAACAACTCTTTTTGCTTCTCTAGAATGCAGACTGACGAATTGTGGAGAAAATACGACCCGTGATGGATCCTTTTTTCAGGTTTCTAGGTTTGGGGTCATGCAAATGCCAATGAAAGATAGGGGGAAACTAATATAGGAATTTGGACATTTTGGAATTTTGAAGTGAACATTTAAAAGCTGTTCTGTATCGAATTCTTAACTGCCAAAACATTAGCGTTTGATAGTCTACGGATTGACGAGTGATCGACCACCGTGAACAATGAAACGATAAGAATTTTCGTCGTTCTGGGGGTATTCTGGAGGAAAACAGGATAAAAATCGACAGTTTGACGAGAAATTCCCTGAATAAGTGCAATCTTGGTAATTATTCAGTTAGATTCATGATGATGCGCTCATCAGTGATAAAAAGGAACTCCTCTTTTTGTAAAACTCATCAAGACTTCGCGATCATCCCGACAATTCTTTTTTTCATCGTACAGTATAATCTTTGTTCTTGTATCGGTCTGCTCTAATCGCGTGTAGTTTTTTCCTTGAAATAAATTGAAAATGAAGATATCTAAGTATGAAGGCGATAGTCGTCAATTCCGCACATCGCAATCAAACTCGACATAATTATAAAGAAGAAAAAAAGTCACTAATTTCCGTAGCGCAGTCCCAAAGCGATCGACGAGGTGATCTCTGAAGGTTGCCAGGCCACCATTTTTTTTTTTTTTGCATTGCTCCCCATTTATTCTATTGTAAAAGCGGCAGAATTTTCCCGCAATCCGGCAACAGTGTATTCACCGTAAAGAGACACACAACTAATCGAAGTTGAGAGTTTTCTGGACATGAGAAGTTGTAGTTTTTTTGCTTTAAGGTGATTCTTCAGCATTTAGTGCCGATTTCTGCCACCAGAGCGCTACCGTTTGATTAATGTCAAATTACAGGCCGACAGCAATGGGGCTATTGCACACTTTTGCTATAAGCGATTTAATAGTCGATTATGGCGTAAAAACCTCAAAAAATAAGGATGGTGGCACTAAAAACTTCCAAAATCCCCTCCTAAACTCAATAAACGCAGTTATTTGCGCGAGCGTAATGGTGGCCGAAGGCACTAACAATGGGTGATTCCTATCTTAATTTCGTCACTCTTTCTATGCTGACAAGGATGATTCACAGAGTAATTAGTCATCAGAGTGATGATCCACATCCGATGAATGGTACCGCAACACCGAGTGACACCGGTGTCAAATGAAAGTAGTCTCTTATTGGTCACTTCTTGATGGAGTTTCAGAATTGTTAGATGGGAATCTCCCATTGTTAGTGCCTTCGGCCACCATTACGCTCCCGCAAATAACTGCGTTTATTGAGTTTAGGAGTGGATTTTGGAAGTTTTAAGTGCCGCCATCGTTATTTGTTGAGGTTTCTACGCCATAATCGACTATTAAATCGCTTATAGCAAAAGTGTGCAATAGCCCCATTTATAGATGTTTAAAAAAAACGGAGTGTCGGTTACTAGATAATCATCTGAAGAACGTCTCTGCGAAATATCTCGTCAATAACTTCAAAAATAAGGCTGAAAGTACCAATAAATTGAATATCGCAAATCGATTCTTGTATCGAAATGCGATATTTCATTTTTTTGTACTTTCAGCCTTATTTTTGAAGTAATTGACGAGATATTTCGCAGAGACGTTCTTCAGATGAGTATCTAGTAACTATGACACTCCGTTTTCTTAAATATAAATTGCTTTCGGCCTGTAATTTGACATATATAGAAAGGTAGCGTTTGGGTGGCCGAAATCGGCACTAAACGCTGGAAAATCACCTTAAAAACTTTTCGGTGTTGATATTTTCATGCTTAGACGATGTGATTTGACTCAATCTCAGCTTTAAAATGTATAATTTTAGTCATTTTTAAGTCGAGCTTGCTGATTTCTGTTAATAATCTTGATTTTTATTCGTTAAAATTATGTCCGGGAAATCCTTTTTTTTTTTGGCCTACCTTGCGACGAGTCGACGCGACGCAACGGCGAAGCGCCACGGGATGGACAAGACAAAAGGAATGCGCCAATGCAGTGTTGCCAGATCGAGGGTAAAAAGCCGTATCGTCCCCATTTAAATCAATGTAAAACGTACGGCTTTTTCACCCCAATCTGGCAACACTGCGCCAATGACTCAGAGTCAGGAGTCGGAATCAATTTGACCAATTTGTAAGCGACAAAGACGGCCAAGGTCAGGGAAACGCGTCTTTCTTTTATAGTTTTATGCCCGGAACAAAGCTCTTTGCTATGGCGGAAAGTTTCGGTGCGAAGGGAGGTGGGGAGGAAAAATAATCGCGGAACGGCCGGGCCGCGGCAGTATGTGATTTAATGCGAGAAGAGGGTATTATACGCATTACGCCAATATCATAGCTATAGTAAATATTGAAAGGTATCATGCACGGAAAAAAAAAGATTCGTGAAAATAACCATACGGATACCTGATTTTGGCACCTGCTAGATGTTATGGTAAACTTGAACAGAAGTATGGTACATTTACCGATACTTTGAGTAAATTCGACGTGCAATCAGGTAACATAACCTAGTACCTAGTCAAAACATAGCATCTGTTTAACATTACCATAACATCTAGCAGGTGCCAAAATCAGGTATCCGTATCGTTATTTTCACCGTAGTTTTTTTTTCAAGTGGTTGATTCCTATCTGTGTCACTTTCTCTGCGGAAACACAGAGATCTGTCTCAATTTAGATAGGAATCTCCCATTATACCTGCGTCTCTCCGACGTTAATTCCGATTCTGAGAGTGAAATTCGTGATTTTTTAGTGTACTCATCGTCATTTGTACAGGTTTTTATGCAAGAATCAACTCTTCAATCCTCGTAGGCTACGTAGCAAAAGTTTGCAAGAGCCCCATTGAAAGGAATGAAACTTGAAGTTTTGCACCAGTGGCGAGGCGTGCAATTTGGCAACGTTCCTTTTTCCCATATAAACACATTAGAAAGGTCGAAATGCCTGGTCATCGGCTATGACCAAAGTGTTCGATTTTTTGTGTGAATTTAAATGGAGAAAATTCATTGTTGCCAAATATCACGCCTCGCCACTGTTTTGCACGTGGTTATCGGTCTAAGGCCTGTGCCTACTCTTTTGATGAAACGACTTCTCTTTGGGCTTGAAAACGAAGGAATACAAACGCGGTCCTAACTCTCAAACCTACGATTATTATTATTAATTATTATTATTATTTTTTTTTAATACCGTATTGAAGGAATCATAAATTGAATCTTAATAATGAAAAACGATGTGCCCAGCCTTGTAGCAATGGGAGCATAGCTTTTAACAGACTATTAATGATGAACTAATTAAGGTTGACTGTTAATGATCACATTCGCGCTGCGACTGTCGAATCGTCGATTCCATGCCGCGATTCACGACCTGATCGCCGCCGCGCGCCGGGAGTTTGTCAAAGAAAATTGCTCCGCGTAAATTGTCGGCGATTATGTAAGAAGATGCGATATCAAGGATAGAATGTTCCAATTCCAAAATACGAGGATTCTGTGTCGTGTCGGTGAGATTTGCTAATTCTGACTGACAACGAAGGGTTAGTTGAGGTGGTTAAAACAAGGGGAGAGGGGACTGACTGGGGAGTCGAATATTACCACGCAAGAGTAAATAAACGTGCGTGGATATTTCGACAGATAACTGCGTAAAATGTCGTAAGCGCTGTTTTTGACGAAATTGAGATTGACATTTTTTGACATAAAATATGTCGCTTGTTGACGCGCAACCAACGAGCTGTTGCGATAGAGGGGTCATACATGTCATAAGTCCTGTCTCAAAGTGTGACAGTATGGCAGTGATGGGCAAAAATCATTTTTCGAATAACCATGAATACTAATGAACTAAAATTATTCGCATTATTCTCATGTTATTCTTATTAGTAAATCAAAGTTTTGCCTTTACCAGCATACTTATCTGCCATAAGATGAACGATTGGTGTTTAAACTTTGATTTACTAATAGGAAAAACATGAGAATAATGCGAATAATTTTAGTTATTTATTCATGATCATTCAAAAAATGATTTTTGCCAATCACTGCAGTATGGGCGATGTGAATTTGGTTTGTTTGCCTTACTTTTTTAACCTAAAATCAAAAAGTTGTAATTAATCCAGTGGAAATTGGTTTTTAAACAAAAGTGTAAGTTTTTAAGAGTGGCTATCTGGACACAGAATTCTAATGCAACTATCCAGGTGAGAAAATTTTTTCGTTTTTTTTTCTGTATTAAGCCAGTTTCCTTATCGTGCAAATCCTTCAAGACGCAAAAATTATATCAATTTCTGTGTCCAGATAGCCACTCTAAAACACTTGCACTTTCGTTTATGAAGAATTTCAAATGTGTTTATCACATTTTTTTGTAAAACTTTAAACAATAACAAAAGTTAGGCAAACAAACCAAGCCTGTGTGAAAAAAAATATCCTGGGGGAGACCCCCAGCCCCCCTTTGATATTTTTATCCTGATCTGAAGATTCATTCCATTTACCATTCACCCATGGTAGGATATCCCCTACCATTGCCGGATACAGGGAATGCTCTTTCTTTCTCCATTTGAACTTATGTGTTAGAAAAGGACAGCAGAGGGGGCCATCACGTGACTTTGGCCTTTCGTCCTTTTCTAACGCACGTTTTCAAATAAGAGGAGAGGGAGAAAGACAATTCCCTGTATCCGCCCATGTCCCCTACAGTGTTTTTAACTTCACTTTTTCCACTTTTTTTTTTTTTCGATCGCTCGCAGACCATAGTACGGCGAGAGCAAAAGAGAACTTTCCCCTCTGACTCTGGGTAAAAGTAATTCCTCTCTCGAATATGAGAGTGAACATATTTTTCGGGACGGCGCATTAAGACACCTGGACCAAAGTCAAAATGTCGAGTTTTACTGGCAACCGGTAAGTGTACGGCAGTTGACAATTTGGGCTTATTTATACAATTCGTTGAGAGGTAAACGGCCGCAAATTCTATACGCACGAGGAGATTAGAAATGAATGACCCGAACTTGGCTGCACTCAAAAAGAAACGTGGAGAGTGAAAGAAAGTTGGGACGCAGAGAATGAAAAGAAAGAAAACCCGAGAAGAAACTAAACTAAACTGTCGCGCAGTCACCTCTTTAACTATCCCTCGTGGCCAACGCCCGCTCAATACGTGGGCCGTGGGTGCAAAGCAGTATTGCCTGATTTGGCGGGAAATTTAAAAATTTTACGTTGAGTTAAATGCGGAAATAATTCGTATACAATGTTGTACAATGGGTCGTTGCACTTTTTTGCAAATAAAAAAATAAATTAACAAATAAATTTGCTTTTTTTTAATAGTCGACTCTGTTGTAAAGACAGTAAATGACAGCACTAAGAACTTCTAAAATCCACTCCTATACTCAATAAACTCTTTTATTTGCACGAGCGTATAAAGGTAGCATATAGAGAAGTAATAATGGGAGATTCCTATCTTAATTTCGTCACTCTCTCTCTGCTGACAATAGGATGATTCACAGAGTAATTAGTCATCAGAGTAGTGATCCACATCCGATGAATGGTGCGTTGACACCTGGTGGTCAAATGAAAGTCGTCTCTTATTGGTCACGTCTTGATGGAGTTAAAGTATTGTTAGATGGGAATCTCCCATTATTACTGCACTAAACCACCATTACGCTTGCGCAATTAAAAGCGTTTATTGAGTTTATGAGTGGATTTCGGAAGTTTTTAGTGCTATACCATCGTTATTTTAGGAGGTTTTTACACCAGAATCGACTTATCGACTATTATATCGGTTATAGCAAAAGTGTGCGCAACAGCCCTATTGCAGTAGCGGCCCGTGAGATTTGGCAACCATGCATTTTCCCCCCTTAAACTTGGGTAAAAAATCGATTCAAGCGGAGGCTGGCAGCCTCCTGGAGTTTCGATTGTTTTCCATGTATTTAAATGGGATAAAAACACTGTTGCCAAATCGCACGAGCCGCCACTGCCCTATTGTTGGATTGAGGAAATTCAAAAAAATTACATTGAGTTAAATGGGGTGAATTTTGATAATTATGTACGCAAAACGCCGCGCCGCACCATCTCTGTCGCGAAGCAGTGTTATCCGATTTTTCCTGTTTGACTTATTGTGAAATTTTTGAATTTCCCGTCAAATTTGGCAACATTGGTGCAAAGACATAAAGTTGGCGCTTGCTTTCGGCGCGGAGGTTTGGCTCGTGAGACACCTTGTTTTTTACGACCAAAAATTAGAGCTTATAAAGTGGTTATCGAGACCTATAGCCTCTAGATGTTGAATTTACTGCTTTAGTCTTCTGATGTTTGTTGTTATTAGGACTTTGATCCAAATAAAATAAGCTTTTCGACAGAGTTTTTCTTCTGAATTGCAAAATTTGACAAATGGAAATGATGTCTTCATTATTGGAAGTGGAAATTACTGTGACCTATTTTGGAGTAATTGATCTTACGCCTCTGAGAACTCTTCCAAGGAATATTTCAAAATCGCGCGAGCCATTACCGTCATCATTATAAATCGTGGCGGTCAAGTATTTGGTCAGTGAATTTGTAAACAATTAGGAAACATTGCATTTGTCCGTGTATACCCATAGAAATGTTTAATGAAAGACAAAATAAAATTAGAAAAACAAAAAACTGCAAATCAGGCACAAATGAATTACATAGGTGGTACTAATTAGACAGGAATATCTTATGACGCCTGCATAGCTCTGGCAGGTTTGCTCTTAAATGGCAGAGGTACACAGGTGTCATGGGAGATTCCTGTCCATAAAATTCGTCAATCTTTACCCTGTAAGTTTACGATTTTTTATTTGAGAGAAATTTGCACTAAAGCCACTAAAACATGCAAATACCGACGAATTTTCGAAAAATTTACACCCAGTTTGACCGTAATTTTGAGCTAAATTCATTTACGTTAAAAAAAAATGAGTGCGGAATACATAATGCAAATTTTCATAAATTGGCCTTCATACCTCCACTACTAAAAAAAAAAGAAAGAAAGGAGGGGAGGAGGAAGACGGGTAGCGGACCATTGACCGTGTGCTCGGGGTATACATACGTGTATTGCTATATAGTGAAATACAAAAGGCAACGAGAGAAGAGAGACATTTCACTGCCGAAAATCCCTCCGCGCAGTTGCCATTAGTGCACTAACTAACACGTTTTCTGATTTTATCCACCTATCTTCCGAAATTGAACAGACTATAATGTGTCAGTCTCTCTAGTCCCACTTTCTCAAAATTTAATGGAAGTCCTGGCCAACTCTAACCGCCAGGGACTTTCCATTTCAATAAATTTAAAGTAAAAAATACTAACCTTTTTTACTTTCATTAGATATACATGTTAGGTATTTTTGCCCATTTTTGTACCATTTTCTTTTGCCCATTTTTGTACCATCTTCTTTTGCCCATTTTTGTACCATTTTCTAATTTTCCGTTTTCAGCTTTTACCATTTTTCTATTCTAGTTTACCACCATCACTTTTCTTTTTTAAATCCGGCTTATATTTCTATTATTCTATTTTTTTTTTTTTTTTTTTCTCTCTCTTTTGTAATTCTGATTCACAGTTCTTTAAATTTGCTATATTTAATATGCGAATGACGAAATCTCTCTCCCTCTCTCTCTCTCTCTCTGTCTTAAAATGGATGTATATATGTGTCATACTTATATTTTAGTTAGTATAAGTTGAACTAAATGTAAAATTTTAAAGACTACATAGTCTGAAATTGTAATACGAATACTTTAATTTGTGTATTGTAATAAATAAAAAAAAATAAAAAAATAAAAAAAAAAAAAAAAAAAAAAAAAGTCTCTCTAGTATGGAAACAAAGGAAAGCCTCAATTTAGACAAGAATCTCTCATGGTACTGATAGCTCAAAACACTTTGAATTGCCCAATTTTTCTGCGTTTCTGTAAGTCTGCGTCATAAAAGGGGAATTTGAGAAAGTAGAGGTAGTTTCAGAAGTGTAGGCGGACCTAGACCAATAATCTTTGGAATTTGTCAACATTATTTCTGATATTACTCGATGAAAATGAATAAAAATGAAATTGAGTGTTCACTTTTCAATGAGGAAAACTTTAAACACAAAAGAATAAAGTCAGGGGCAAATTCGGTATTGATTTGAAGGAATGAAAGTTGAAAAGTCGCCAAAGATTATGGTTTTGGTCCGCCTACACTTCTGAAACTACCTCTACGTGCATAGCTCCGCCATAACTTAATAAAGACATTTTGTGAGTCTGCAAGTAAAGTTTTCGTAATTTTTGCTGATGGATTTTACTCATATTACATGCCCCTATCTTTCACTAATCGATTATTTTCATGCGCATTTAAATGAGAAGAATGCACTTTTGTCAGATTGCTACAAATAGACCCCCCTTTGTACGGGAATGTGTTCCTCAAATACATCAGAACTACCTCCCATCGTCAGAAATGGGGTCTAAGACTTTTTGCTTTTGGTTGCCCTTAAAACACATCGTGCGTCCGTAAGGAAAAGAATGGCGGATTACAAAACTATGGAACCTTACAATTTATACGCGAACAGCGGAATCTTGTCCGTTTTTATGGACGCCAGCCATATAGCCGTAGCCAGGATATTTTCCTTCTCTCTCTGAGTCCATTTGACTGCATGTGTTAGAAAAAGACAGAAAGAGGGGCTGAAGTCACGTGACAGCCCCTATATCCATCCTTTTCTAATACATACCTACAAATGGGCTAAGAGAGAGAGAAAGACTACATCCTAGCTACGGCTATGACTTTGTCTTTCTCTCTCTATGTCCATTTAAACGCATGTGTTAGAAAAGGACAGAAAGAGGGGCTGAAGTCACGTGACAGCCCCTATATCCATCCTTTTCTAATACATACCTACAAATGGGCTAAGAGAGAGAGAAAGACAATATCCTGGCTACGGCTATGACTTTGTCTTTCTCTCTCTATGTCCATTTAAACGCATGTGTTAGAAAAGGACAGAAAGAGGGGCTGAAGTCACGTGACAGCCCCTATATCCATCCTTTTCTAACATATGCGTTTAAATGGGCTAAGAGAGAGAAAGGCAATATCCTGGCTACGGCTATGACGCTAGCATTCACCGACGAAATCGCGATATACATCGACGACGATGACCCCGAATGAAACGCACGCTCATTCCCGTAATCTTCAACGATCCTGTCGATGATACTCAGAAAATCAGTTCATTGTATCGCGCATGCGCAATGCGCATGTGTCTTCATGCAGGTGGTATGAAGGATGGGGGGAAGGGGTGGGTGTGGATGTGGATGGTTCGGTGGTTCGGTGGTTTTATTGGGTGACCGTGAGCAGTGAACTGGATGCGTACATTTTGTTACCATGGATGCCAGATCAGGTTGTTCCTGATTCCTGGAATCAGCTGCGATCAGCGGAGCGATTGCGGTTGCGATTTTGCGAATCGCGATTTATCGAATCATTGATCGAAATAGTTATTACTGATAACCTTATGGGTGTTGACATCATCGCCCTAGGGTATAGGATTCCGACTGAAACCCTCCAGTGTCCTGACACCTGACCTCTTGACGGTACTTGTGAACGAACGTAACTTGTGGCGTCCAAAAACTCCGTATCAATCGTGGGTTAGCAGTCAACAATTCACTTTAACCCTATAAGGGCCAGGATATTTCAAAAGGACGCCACTCTTCCGTTTATAAAGGGAAGGTAGTTAACTGTTCGTACTCGGGGGTGTTGAAATTGCCTATACGATACATTGAAGGCGCTGGAAGACATCTTATTTTGTACATGTTTTCATCAATAGTCGCGTTTATCCGGAATGAAGACTGAAACAATGTGAAGGAGCCTAGACAAGAAAAACGAGTATACTCGGGCTTGGCCCGTAAAAGGTTAAAGCCCATCTTGGAACGGTACTTTTTTTCGGGAAAAAATTGAGGTTATATATATCGGATGGGTGTTTTGAATTTTTACGCCTGTGGGACGTATAGGGGTCCGACTAATGAACGTAAAACTAGAATCAATTGACACTAAACTAAGTTGGTTTCCAACGATTAGACCTCAGTACTCGTGGATTCTGGTGTAAATTGACCTGCCAAGTTTGAATTTAGCCTTAATTTTGATCGAAATATCCTCGTTTGTATGTACACGAGCTGCTATTGATTATTAAGAATCTTAAGTTTAAGAAACTTCCGCGAGTCGTTAGTCGTTCGAGTCACTTATACCCTGCATTGTTTCCTGCTGATCGCTACGTCGCGTCAGGTGCATGTGAACCGCAAACCGGCAAACACCTTAACTTATCTAAACTCGGTCGGTGGACCATAAACTGTTATTGAAGGTGGTCAGCAATCAGCGACCAAGAGGCGCATACTCATGCAGGGGTCAGCGCCACGCTGCTCAGTGGATGGGAATTTGGAATTTTACGGAAATAATTTTACGACTAAAAATCAAGATTATGTCATCATGAACAGTAAATAGCTTGATAACTAAAAAATGTATGAAAATGTATTGAAACTTAAGGTACGACATTTCTCATTAACTTACCATCTATGAAGTTTCTATGCCAATTTTTATGACAAAGAATACATTAAACTCGGAATTGAAACCGTGAAAGGACGTGGAAAGTTTTAACTTTCGCTGAAAAGGTCGACAAAGATTATTTTTAATTACTCTTTCTCACCGTTTTTTTTTGCTTTTTTTACTTCCTCACTACTAACAAAGTTAGAAATAGAGAAAGTATTGCAATTGCGCAGAGATTTTCAAGGTATTTTGTTTCAATACTTGGCCCACTACGACTAAGCAAACCATGATAATTATAAAATAATTGGCTCTCATCATGTCTAATACTATCCTAAAGAATAAATTAATCCATTAAGTTTCAATATTATTTAACGATATGTGGCTTGAAGCAGTGGCGGCTCGTGACTGAAAAATTAGGTGTAGTTGTGAGGGGCCTGTGAGGACGCTCCCAGTAGGAGGGGGGTTTGGGGCAGTGGCGTAGCGTGCGATTTGGCAACGTTGTTATGATTCCATTTAAACTCATGAAAAATATCGAACTATTAGTTGTTCGGTGAACACCTTCATATTCGACCTTTTACATGGGTTTAAATGTACATACATTACAACGTTGCCAATTTGCACGCTACGCCACTGGTTTGGGGGTCCTCTCGCGGAAAGTTCTCGAAAATTTGACCTGCTTCAGATTTAATTTTAGGGTAGTTTTAACTATTTCGTGACACGAAAGTTCTCCTGCGACAATATATTCAGTGCTCTTTACAACTCCTTTTTCTCTTTTGTCCCTTTAATTTCTCCGAAATCCCAACCATTTTTAATCAAGAGCGACCATTATTTTTGAAAATTTGAAAAGAAAAAAAATAAAAAAAACCTTGAAAAAGTAGGTGTAGTGCCACTACACTAACTACACCTGACGAGCCGCCACTGGCTTGAAGGTGTAAATGCACAAACTTTCTGTGACGTCTGTCTGTCTGTAGCCATAAAACGTGAAACCCAGCATAACTTTTTAACTATTGATCCGTATGCATCCAAATTTTGCAGTTATGTTGCGCTTTTAACCCCTTATGGGCCAAGCCTGAGTATACTCGTTTTATCCTTGCTAGTCTATTACGTATTGGTTTAGTGTTCATTTCGGATGGATAAGGTCTCGTGGATAAGGTCTCGTCGGGCGCCTTCAATTAGTCGTATATGCAATTCCAACTCCATCAAGTACGAACAGTTAACTACCTTCCCTGAAAAAACGGAGGAGTGGTGTTCACTTGAACTAACCTGGTCCTTAAAGGGTTAACATGCCTCAGAGGGACTTAATTTTTTGTTTTTTTGTTTTTTTTTTGTTTCTTTTTTTTTTTTTTTTTTTTTTTTAATTTCTAGGTTAATTATGGATGAAAAATGGTTTCCATTAAAATCAATGGGGAAAATAGGTAAAAAAAATGACAAATTTAAATATTTAAAAAAACGTATCTTTGGATCTGGATAAAAATATCAGACGGGGTCTGCCCCCCCCCCAGGATATTAAAGGTTGGTCTGTGGGTCTCCCTCAGATTAAATTTGATGCGAGAAAGTGTCCGTAGGGTACTCCCTATACAGTTTATTTTTATCTCGGAACATAGCAGGGCTGCCTTTTTTGCGAATAATCAATGCTCTTTTTCAATTCACCGATGATTTCGCCGGTTGAGAAAAGATTACACATTTCAGTTCGTGTATTACTGTAATGAACTAAAATACTCGCATCTGTAATATTTCCTCAACCGGTGGAGTCGTCGATGACTTTAAAAAAACTTGCGGATATTTTCATTAATTAACGGAGTTTCCACCGATTAAGGAAATATTACAGATCAGAGTCTTTTCGTGCATTACAGTCTTACACTGAACTGAACTGTGTAATCTTTTCTCAACCGGTGGAACCATCGGTGAATAGAAAAATAGCTTTGATTATACGCAAAACGGCATCTCTGGAAGAACATAGTTCACTGTGCGCCGAAGCAAGTGCGCCAGATATGGCGAGAAAGATACCACAAATTTGCCACAAATTTACCACCCCTATGATTTAATGTAAAATGCAGTAGCGCACCGAGAATTTCTTCATCTCTCTCTTTTCTCCATTAAAAAATGTATGTAAGACAAGGATGGGCAAGGGGATAAAACCCCCTCTTTCTGTCCTTTTCCTACTTATACATTCAAATGGGATATGATGGAGATGGAAGAGATCCTGATTGCGCCAGTTGTAAAGTGTGTTTCTTTTTTGCCAAATCTGGCAGCAATAGCCGAAGCGATGAACGTTGAGTATAGGATAGGCTCCTATACTCGGTCAGCTCGCCTCGTTGCGTTCGATTTTTTTTCTTTTTCTTTTTCTTTTTCTTTTTTTCTATATATATATGATTTCTATGTCGATCGGTCGTCAGCGCAGTAACAGCGGTATGACAGCGGTCAGCGTCATCGGAACGGAAAATGGGAAAAATGGAAAACAAACACGAAGATTGGTGGCATAGGTTTGCACCGCGCGTTGAAAAGTGACCGATCTCCAGCTCTGTTGCCAGCTCCATTTGTCCTCACAAAAGATTGAACAATATAGCATTCTCGCGACCATGAAAACTATACGCATCTTAACCCTTTAAGGACCAGGGAGCTGATCGGGGACTTCATAGTTAAACATATCGATAAAACTGAAAACAAGTGACACGATTGGGTGAAAGATCGATTCAGGGTGGATCTTTTTCGAAAACCATTGTCCAGTCGCTCGGTAAGTAAATGTTGCTCCGTAGACTCCTTTACATAACGAGCGACTGAACAATGGTTTTCAAAAGACTTCCGCCCCACATCGGTCTCCCACCCAATCGTGTCACTTGTATTCAGTTTTATCGATCTGTTTAACTATGAAGTCCCCGATCAGCTCGCTGGTTAGCTCAAGAGAACACCACTCCTCCGTTTCTAGATGGAAGGTAGTTCACTGTTCGTACTTAGTGGAGTTGGAATTGCCTATCCGGCGAATTGAAGGCGCCCGCCTGACGAGACCTTATCTATTCTAGTATTTTCATCTATATATTTGCATTTATTCGGAATGAATACTAAATAGACTAGAGGAGAAAACGAGTAAACTCGGGCTTGGTCCATAAGGGGTTAACTGGAAACAAAATATCTAAGGATCCATTTTTACAAATTAAACCATACCATCACACTGGAAAACATAATTCCTAAATTCTAATAATATCACCAGAAGTCCAGAAGCACGACCAAAGAGCAAACAAGAGTCGCAATTGAATAGAAGGCCTGCGGCCTGCGCGTGGTCAACGCAGGTAAGGGATCGGAAACGCGGGCAGGCCTCTGATTGGCTGTAAGCGTGGGTCTAAACTTTTTTTGGTCTCACGGGAATTAACACATGGTTTTCGTTTCAGGCCGTTTATGTCGAAACCCGTACAAAATTGATGCGTCGCAATTAGAGTCGATTTAGCAGAATTTTCACAAAAAACTGATAGGTCATAAGTACCAGTTTATCGAAAATTCGAAAAGACTGTCTCAGTTGAAAAGTACAAATAATAGTGTATTTTCATGCTTGGCGTAAGTTGAGTAACTAACTATTGTGTGTACTTTTCAACTGAGACAGTCTCTTTGAATTTTCAATAAACTCGTACTTATGACCTATCAATTTGTTGAACAAATTGTGCTAAATCGACTCGTATTATTTGCGAAGTCAATTTTGCACAGGTTTTGAGACAAACCGGCCCGGAAAGAAAACCCCGTGTTAATTTCCATAAGTTAAAAAAAAAAAAAAAAAAAAAATTAGGACCCATGGATTTCCCTCCATTTCCAGCCAATCAGAAGCCGACTTTTATCAGCATTGACCAGTGACCACGCTAGCTCTCAATGCGCAATTGCGACTCTAGTTTACTCTTTTGAGTCAACTTTGAAACTTTATTGTGCTAAGTGCTCTCAATGTTATTTCCAAGGGATTTTTCGCTAGCATAAACTCTCTGTACAGCTGGGACCAAATTTTGTGAGGTCCCGAGCGTAAGCTCTCTGATTAGTCGAAACCGCAAGCAAGATGCACGCAAGTCAACGCTCGGGACCTATATAATTTGGTCCCTGTAGCATAAAGTTAGCATCAGACCCATACTCTGATTTCGAGGCACTGCATGAAATATATATGTATTCTTCGTGAGATATATTTCAAGGATCCCTCATCAATCATAGGCTGCCATCACGCGATCAGATCTGCAACCGGAAATTCATCAACTTGGCATCCGAGCGAAGCGTTGACTGTTGAGTTGATGTGAGCCACTTTTAGTCACCGCTTTCGCAGACCGCGCTCCGCACATTGACAGAACTCATCACCCGCCTCTCGTCTACTCCTCCTCCTCCCAACCTCCCCCCCCCCCCCAATAATTCATCGCCAGTTTTCCATGAGTCGATTGGCTCGCAATTCGCAGCTGGACTACTTACTGACCCAGGGACTTTTCCGTTAGTTCCCCACCAGCTAGCACCATCGTATCCAGCCAGTTGTTCCATGCCTGCTATATAGACCGCTGTGGGTCATTGTCAATGATTTTTCTTACTTCGCGGGAAAAAAATCGAATAAATAAATAAATAAATAATAAATGGAAATAAAATAAAATTCTGCGTAAAAAAAGTAATCTATAGAAATCGACGTTTCCACATGTACGCAATGAAAATAAACGATTATCATAAGGTTAAAGGCAGAGTTGGGCAAATAGGAGTGTAATCGGTTGCACGATTACTTGGTAATCTGTAATCGTCAAATCTTTGGATGGGTAATTAAATGTTTTTTTCTCAAATAAATAGTAAACTTTAGGGTCTTTTCGATTAGACCTAATTCTTATTCTGGAACTAAAATGATGGGTGTCTTGTAAAAAAATCAGCCCTGATTACCATAAAAATCACCATCCGAAAAAACGACGATTACGATTACTCGGTAATCGTGTAATCGATTACTACTCACATTTGCCCAACTCTGGTTAGAGGTCGATTTAGAAGTGTAGGCCAACGAGCTGTAGCGATAGAGAGGATTTGTGGGGCGTGATATTGAAATTTCTCGGAGGCAGCCATGATCGGAATCTCTTATGGACGTTTTTCACACAGGCTTGGTTTGTTTGCCTCACTTTGTTTAATCTGTAAATTTACAAAAAAAAAAAAAAAAAAAAAAAAAAAAAAAAAAAAAAAAAAAAAAGTGACAAATACATTTGAAATTGGTTATAAACGAAAGTGCAAGTGTTTTAGAGTGGCTATCTAGACACAGAAATTGATACCTATAATTTTTTCGTCTTGAAAGATTTGCACGATAAGAAAACTGGCACAAGACAGAAAAAGACAAAATTTTCTCACCTGGATAGGTGTATTAGAATTCTTTGTCCAGATAGCCACTCTGAAAAACTTGCATTTTTGTTTAAAACCAATTGCCACAAAATTAATTACAATTTTTGTTTTAAGGTTAAAAAAAGTGGGACAAACAAAACCGGAAAACATATTCAAATCGCCCTTGCTTGTGAGGACGTAACATTATTTGGTCCCAGCTGTCAGCTCACCACCTCCTATCGCGCCTATATCGTGCCCATAGGTTTTCCTGGTGACGACGACGTTTTGACTGTTTCAAGGTTTTGCCGTATACGACTTATAAGTACGTCCAAATAAACAAGACGCTAACTCGCTTGAAATGCAGGCGCATTTCAGAATATATGTTTGATCGTAGTGTTAATATTTTCTTTCTTTTTTGTCTGTTCCAGGTAAGCCCTGGTGATATCCAATTAAGTGTCGTCGGAGGTTTTGACACGTGAGTAAACCTGTATTTGAAACAACGAGCTATAGCGACAGAGAGGCTGATGGCTGATACAGTGATACATGTTATAAGTCCTATCTCAAAGTGTGGCAGCATGGGCGATCTGAATTTAGTTTGTTTGCCTAACTTGCTAACACTTGCTCTCAATTTGTCTATAGATGGGTGTAGGTGTAGGCTCCAATCAGGAGCATAAGCCAATAAATCCTCAAAAAAAAAAAAAAAAAAAAAAAAAAAAAAAAAAAAAAAGATGTGATTGGGGCCCAAAATACATTGTTTTAAATGGGAAGTCCGCGTATAATGATGTCACTACGCACAGCATTTTTTTGAATTTTTACAGTTTACTCGTGTGTATCTCCAAGATAAGGAGAAACCTAAAGACACCATTGTTCTCAGCTCATCAAGTTATGCAATTTTCTTTATAAAAAACGCAATATTTCAGACCCTTTGAAACTGCCCCATTTGAAAATTAGAAGTTAGGAAGTGTCATGGAATTTCAAATTTGAACTTTGATGTTCGTTTTGTTTCCCGCAATTACTTGAAAAGTTAAAAAAATTAAAAAATAGAAAAAATAAATGAATGATTGGTGTATAATTGGCTCGTGGACAAATTCGACCGTGGGAAGAACATTATCATTCATCCAGATCCGCATTTCCGCGCTCGTATCGTTCATCATCCACGAGGCGTCAAAGAATTCCATGACCCCGCTGCGCCGACCCGACCCCCTCCCCCTCCCCCCCGGAATCCCCATAACCTCTCCCCCAAATCTATTTTTATGCGTTGATTCATCAAAACTGTTTTGTATGAATCGTTCGTGCATGAAATTATCACTGGTTTAATTTTGATGGAGGAAAATCTGAATTCGTAAACATTCCTAGCTGTCATGTGGGACAAAATAATTCGGCCAACCCGGAGACAGATACATTGTCCAGTCGCCCGGGTAAAAAAAGAATATCAGACGTCCCCTGGAGTTAGGCAACCCGCAATACGTATCTCAATATATGGGGCAGTAGACTGTTGTAGTAAAGCGGTATATCGTACCGTCCGAGGACCAAAGATTACTTATACATACAGATATGGCATTAGCCATCTCGCCCGTGTTAAGTGAAAAATGGATAAAACGCCGGCCGTGATACAATCGGGCATACAGAGGGGATCATAAAGATTACAGAATTCTGGTTCGAAAAGATTACGTTTCCCACTTTTCCTGTGTTTGTTTGCGGAACTAGAACAAACACGGAACGTGAACGGTGGAACGTGGAATACGGAACAGTTTTGTAACAGACAAACATGGAAAATGTAATCTTTTCTCTGTAATCTTTATGATCCCCTCTGTATGCCCGGTTGTATCACGGCCGGAGTCAACTTAACAAAATTCGGGCTAATGCCATATCTGTATGTATAAGTAATCTTTGCCGAGGACCTCTAGTTCCAAACAAACTCCGATTCAATGTATTTTCCCCATAAGCGCACTTTTGAACGGGAGGTATTAAATCAAACAATTTTTGGGACCTCTGTTTTTAATTTTTATGAATACTGCGTTCTTAAAAATGCTTAAGGGGAGAAGGAGGTCTGAAATGAAAAAAAAAAATGGCTTTTTTGTTTTTAATTTTATTTGAAAGAGGGCGTTCTCAGGTTTAAAATGATATGATACATTGTATAGTTTAGAAAAAAAATCAATTTTTAATGAATTTTTGAAGTTGAAGAGTCCTTATCAGGTCAGCTGATTTTTAGTTTTTTCTTTTCGCGATACTGAAAAACCTGGTTTTTTTACCTTTCGGTGCATTTTTCTCAGGAACTAGTAATGCTATTTTCATAATTTTTTTTTTTTAAATTTTCCTCACAACAAGCTCTACAAGCAGGACTAGGATATTTTGAGTATCTCTTTTACTTTTTTTTTTATAGACATTCAAAGCTCAAAAAAAAGGTGAAAAAATCAACCAAATTTTCACTCTTGAAAGAAAAAAAAAGTTTTCAATGAATTTTAAAAATTCTAGTCCTGCTTATAGCCAACACTCATACACAACTTCATGCAAAATTGCAGCCTTGTAGGTCAAATAGTTCCTGAGAAAAATGCACCAGAAGGGAAGCATATTTAACATGGTTTAACATATGACCTCCTTCTCCCCTTAATGCACGATGTCTGGTTCCTTGACTAAAACTGCCGGAATCAACAAGATTTTATAGACTAGACAATGCATTTGGAGGTTAGAATCGCCCGAATTCTCGCTAGATTCTTGCCCATTCCACTATGAAAAAAAAGATTACCAGAAGCGTGACGATATGTGAACCTATGTAAGGTATAGTAGAAAATACCAGCATTCTAGTGTTTGTATCATAGTTCTTGAATTTTTTTTTAGGAAATTCTAGTTCTATGACCATATTATTAACACCAGAACTTTCTGGTCAAAGTACTAGACTTTCTGTCGTTCACTTATCGTTGTGCTTCTGGTAATATGACTAGAATCTGGTATTATGACCATAGCTTTTTTTTCAGTGCACAACAACAACAATAATATTTGGGTGATTCCAACCTCCAAATGCATCGTTTAATCTGTAATATCTTGTTAATTCCGTATATTTTAAATAATTCAGTTAATTAGTTATCTTTTTTGGTATCGGAAAAGTATACCGAAATATTTTCAGTTCCCGGGTTAAATGGATCAAAGTGTCGGATGTAGTTTTTTTCTCTATTTTACACCTTTCTATCACAACATACCTTTTTTTCACCCACCCTTGTCTTCTTTTGTTGGTTCGTTTACTTTCTTCGAAAGTTTGACGGCTCGATTAAATCGGCTTATTGCCCGTTTGTTGATTTTGTCCGATGGCTTATTGTCACGCGATCACCAACTCTCATTTCGGAGACAAAACAGAGACAAAAGGGGTTGCCTTGGTAAACATACGTTCATGTGTCTCGCGCGAGTGCGAATGGCTGATGCCTCTGAATCCTCTGATGCCTGATGCCCTTCGTCTGTCAACTTTGTCCAAGTTTTCTGTTGATTTTACGTCTCAAAAATATGTATGTGATCGTTAAACACAGATTTGTATATTTCGTCTGTCAACTATGACGGACGTTTGACTTGACTTTGACAAGGTCGAGAAAATATTGTCATCGAGAGTTTTTTAGACGGAAGTAAATAAGGAGAGCATTTCAGTGGCGTCATTTGTGGTGGGGGGGCACCCCCCCCCCCCAAGGATTTGAAGTCAGGCTCAAAAACGGAAACGAAGTATACCTATTAATGAGCAAAAAAAAGGGTCATCAGATTCTTGCCCCCCCCCCCCCCCCCCCCGTGAGCCGGCTCCTTAGCTCTAAAATTATATTGATGATGAGAAAAAAAAACAAAAAACAAAAAACAACAAAAAAGTCATCAGATTCCCCCCCCTTCCCAAGCCGAACTCGAAATGACGCCCCTGGAGCATCCCCCCACACGCACGCACGCACGCACGCACGCACACACATGTATCTCCGATATACTAGGACTCAAAGGAAAAAAATTGAACAAACACTTGTTCTTAGCTTATCAAATACTTAAATTTTCTTTATAAAAAATACAACATTTCAGATCCTTGCAATGGGTCTGTTGCAAACTTTTGCTACAACGATTAAGAGTATTTAGTCTAATGTAAAATCGCCTGAAAAGTCCATTGGTGGCATCACAAAGTTATAAAATGCAATAATAAACTCACAAGAAACGTTTAATGAAATCCAAGATGGCGGTAAAATATCGAGCATTCTGTATGCATGCACCTTTAACATCCAAGGATTGCCAACGTTGACAACCTCACAGCTTCACAGGTTATGTGTTTATTTACGTTGTGATTGGGTGTGATCGATATTGTGAGGTTGGCTATCCTTGGATGTTCGTGGTGCATGCATACAGGTTGCTAAATATTTTACCGCCATCTTGGATTTCATTAAACGCCTCTTGTGAGTTTATTATTGCATTTTATGACTTTATGATGCCACCAATGGACTTTTCAGGGGATTTTACATTAGATTAAACACTCTTAATCGTTCTAGCAAAAGTTTGCAACAGACCCATTGCCGCATTCAGGAATTATATTTTTCTCTGCAGTGTATACCCACACACTGAAAAAAATAATTCCTAAATTTTAGTAATATTACCAGAAGCCCAAAGATTTGTGAACCACAGAAAAACTATAGTACTTTGACCAGAAAATTCTAATGTTAATATACCCCGGAATATAGTTACAGAACTAGCGAATTTCCTCAAAATTTTCAAGAACTATGGTACTAACACTAGAATTTTGGTAATTGTACCATCCCTTACATTGGTTCACATATCGTCATGCTTCTAGTAATCTTTTTTATTTTCTCACGACCAACAAAGTTAGAAATAGAGAAATTGCAATGGCGCAGAGATTTTCAAGGTACTATGTTACGATACTTGGCCCACTGCGACTAAGTAAATCATGATAATAACAAAATAATTGGCTCTCATCTTGCCTAATACTATCCTAAAGAATACTCATCCATGAATACTCAAACACTATTATTTAACCATTTGTGGCTTGAAGGTGTAAATGCACAAACTTTATCAAGTCTGTCTGTCTGCCTGTAGCCGTAAAACGCAGAGACAAATAGAGACCGTGCACTCCCTATTCTTCCCGTGGTTGCGCGCGGTGTCCACTTTTCGTGAACTACTTTTGTCGGGACTCATCGGCCTCAACAATCAACCTTCGCATAATGTTAGATGGTGAGCTATACAAAAGGCTGTGATTGGTCCGCGGTCCCGCAAACGGAAACAGGTTTTGCTTGGCGAATGCAAACTACGGGCTCATCAGTCAACATTATGCGAATGTTGGCTGTTGTTTCGATGAGTTCCGACCAAAATTGAACCCAGAAAAGTGGACACCGCGCGCAGGCATAGTGCAAGGCCTCTATTTGTCTCTGGTAAAACGTGAAGCTCAGCATAACTTTTGAACTATTGATCCATATGCATCTAAATTTTGCAGAGAAGTTACTTTCAACATTCCCCAAATGAACTTTTTTTTGTTTTTACGAAATTTTAATTTTTAGGTTAGTTATGGATAAAAAATGATTTTCATTAAAAATCAACGGGAAAAGGGGTCAAAAGAAGGAAAAATTTAAATATTTCAAAAACAGATCTTTGGATGTGGATAAAAATATCAAAAGGGGGTTTGGGAGTGGGGGTCTCCTCCAGAATATCAAAAGGGGGTATGGGGGGTCTCCCCCAGAATATTAAAGGGGGTCTAGGGGTCTCCCCCAGAATATTAAAGGGGGTCTAGGGTTCTCCCCCAGAATATTTAAGGGGGGTATAGGGGCTCCTCAAGAGTAAATTTGTTGTGAGACAGTGTTCGTTGGGTATTCCCTTCAGTTTATTTTTCAGTGCACTGACACGTCCATACTTTTGACTCTCCCTATAGTCGCAAGCCCGAACATAAAGACGACATCGACATGATCCAATAGAGCGAAGACTGATAGTTTCTTTAGTCCAGTTCGGCGGGGAGGGGAGGGGGGAGAGGGATAGTGTAACTGTGAGTATGAGTAAGGAATAAGGAAGGCCTGAAGAGGGCGGAGGGGCGGGGAGGGGAGGGGAGAAGTGTAGGTCACATGACCTTAATGCGAGGACGATGACACATTGTGTTTGACCCGCGCGTCCCATCATACCATGTAACAACGCAACAAAGAACGTCTTACTCGCGCATGCGCGGTGTGTATGTGTAAATGTGAGAATGTGTGCTGTTATCAGATCCCCCGTCTTTGTTTTAATTTTTTTTTTTGTCTTTCCTCATCCTCGACAGCTGATTTTTTTTTTTTTTTTTTTTTTTTTTTTAAATTTGTTTGTTTGTTTGTTTAAATAAATTACGGACGATTGTCCTTCAACTAAGCCAAAGTTACTTTTTAAGTTGAGCGAGGGTAATACGCGGTAGTGTGCTGTGTGGAGACTGTTGACACCCACGCGACTCGGGTTGTTCGCCAAGTCCAGCGTTAATACTACGCCCGGGTTATAATATAAATTGCATGCACACGTCTCCTCGCTGTATAGCGTGAATAATTTGATTAATCTCTTACTCTTTCTCTCAGTATCTTCCTTGGGTCTTTCAAGAAAAAGTTAGCTCTTTACATACTGTTAGAAATCAACCAAAAAATCTAAAGTGACTATCTGAATCGGAGCGAACGTAAAAATGAGGGTTCATTTAATTCGCATTTGTTGTAAATTTATAGGGTGAACTGGGAGCAGTGGCGGCTCGTGCAATACGATAAATCGATAGCCTCGTTTATGCAAGAGATCTGAACCTGGGTTGAGTCAACCCGAGTTGAGTTTCAACCTGGGTCCAACTTGGATTTGCGCATAAACACCCGTGTATTAGAACTCGAGTTCAAAGGATTTCTTTCTTCTTCTTCACTATGTTTGTTTACATTTTTGACGAAAATGGCGGCGATGCTTGGTGCGGTACGGACAAGTGCGACCGCATAAGACGCGTGTTCAACCTCGCTCGGATTGGTGACATCGATGCCGCGTGAACCCGGGTTCTGAACTCCGAGGTGTTTATGCGTGAAATCTCAACCCGAGTTCACCGACTCGACTCGGGTTTGAATCGGGGTCGAGTCGAACCCGAGTTCAGCGAGATCCGAAGTGTTTATGCGAGCATCTCAACTCAGGTTCAGCTGAACTCGGGTTCTAGAACCCGGGTTGAGATGCTCGCATAAACGAGGCTGATGTCTATTCCATTTAAAACTATTGAAAAGTATCGATCGTCAGGGGGTGCAATTGAACCCCCAAGAAATCGATACTTTTCTATAGTTTTAAATGTAGTGGACATCGATGGATCGCAATTCACGAGCCGCCACTGACTGGGAGTAAAGAGCGGAAAGTATCACTAACAATAAGAGAATTCTTCTTTTAATCCAAGGTGTACTTAATTTGTGTCAAAGAAACTGCACAGTGTAATATTGACTAATTGTAGGGGGAAATTCCTTTAACCCAAAGAAAATGTCTGCTGCTACAAGTAAAAGATTTTTTATTGTTACAGTGATTCTCCTTCATTCAACAAAACTTTACCCCGCGCAAGGAAAACTGTCACAAGTAAACGTGTTTCCTTGTTTTTAAAGAAGTGGTTTCTCTCAGTACACCGTAATAACTCCTCCCCCCCCCGCAATATTTTATGAGAACATTTTTCATAATAAAACATGGAAATTCTAACTTTATAGCGATGAGGTGGGCAAGGAACACATCTAACCCTTCCCAAATTCCCATCACTGAAAAATTGAAAATATAGTTTTACCATCAAGAATATTATTTTAAAATGTCGTTGGTGGGGCACTTATAATGGAATGACTCTGAAACTGTTGTTATGCTATCAAAACAATAAATCAATCCCCTGATTATTAATCTTCATTGGATGTTAAAAAAGAAAAGTGTAGCTTTGAGCAAAAGTCAGTTGAGAATAGATTTCTAAATAATAGCTTCAACTGGTTGACTGACCAGCAGATCTTGACCTGCATCAACTCGTCTCTGCTCTGCTCTCATCGAGTGTGACAAGATTTGATTCGACTTGACTCACGACTCAAATTACAATGAGTCGAGGAACAATCAGCGTTGCCAGATTTTAAGTAAATATCACTAGATTTTACATTGATCCTCATGGGAAATCTACTGATGTTTCCCTAAAATCTGGCAACGCCGGTAGCAGTCGCAAATCAGCGTTGCCAGATTTTAAGTATCAGTAGATTTTACATTGATCCTTATGGGAAATTTACTGATATTTCCCTCAAATCTGGCACCGCTATGGGACCAGTCACAACTCACAACCCAGCGTGGAACCAGCTTCCAAGTCCCCCAAGACCGCATGCAAGAGCACGCGAATCGTTTGAGAGTAACTTAGCTAAGCAATGGTGTAATACGTATCGACTATCAAGTGTGCATAAATGTCTCTTTAGGATCGTAGGGGGAAGGGGGGGGGAGGGGAGGAAAGGGGAATTAGCATGTTGACAAGACGAGACGATTAGATTCAATAAAATTAATGTCTTTATAAACCAGTCCTCTCTTTTTCTCTCTTTCTCCCTCTGGTGGTTTTTTTTTTTTTTTTTTGTTTTTTTTTTTTTGCACACCCCCCTCGCCCCCTCACCTCCTAACTCACTCTCTCCCCCTTTTCCGCTCATCTGTGAATTGATTGTTTTATAGTTTGAGCGTCGTTGTGTAGCGGGGTGTCCCGTGTATATAGATATCGCTCGCTTGACCCCGCGAACCTCTGAGGTCAATAGTCGTTGTCAATTTTTTTTTTCTATATTAGATTCACTGGCGGATCCAGTGGATTGTATTTCTCTCTCTATGGCTATTTGTTCGCGTGTGTTGGAAAAGGATAGAAGAGGTGGCGAAAGTCACGTGACTGCCCCTTATCTGTCCTTTTCTAACACACGCGATCAAATGGCCGTAGAGAGAGAAAGAAAGATTTCTGGATCCGCTAGTGATTAGATTCACTCGACGACCGCGACCTACCTCATCATCAGATAGCCGTTAATTTTTGATGATTGATTGATTAGATGGTGGCTGAAAAAGCAGAGCTTGCTCCGTCATGAGGCGAATTTTCGCGACGAATATATTCGATGATATTCGACAAAACCATTGCCAACCTACCATGACAACAGTGGATGACACGAAACTGGATCGCGTTTTTCGGTGTATTCAGTCATCGATGGCATCAATTCGATTTTGAATTCAAGTCCGGAGGTGAATTCGAAATCGAATTGATGCCATCGATGCCCCGAAAACACATCAAAAAACACAATTGCGTTTCCTCGAATATGTAGTTAGGTTGGTATTGTTTATGATATTCGATCGCGAAAATTCGCCTATGCATTCAACCGCCGCATTACCTCAAGCTCCGAAGTTGAATCAATTTGCTGGCAAGCTCAATGGCCCTTGATAACAAGATAATATTTTCAAATATTTTAGATGCAGGCAATGTAGGTCATGGGTGTTGCACTCTTCGGCTAAAGTCGAAAAAAAAGTCGTGAAAATGACAATGACAATGAAAATGACAATAAACTCACAAATAATTACTCAAGTAACGATTAATGACTTTCTATGCGGAAAGTTTAATCTAACCACTGTCTGAAATTATATAGTCTTGAAAGCTTTTCAGGGATGATTTTTAATTCAGTGGCATATCCAGGAATTTTTTTAGGAGAAAATGGTCCAGGTGTGGGGATCCGAGGGTCAACATTTTGTAAAATTCCTCTAGAAACGCCAAAAGGATCTCTCTTTTTTTGGGCAAAGTTTGCTGTCAAGGGAGGTTCAGACACTCCCCCCCGGACTACATGCCACTGTTCTAAGTTATTTCAACTAATCTAAGGCAAATTTTAGTGTCTAGGGAGGGCCAACCCCCCCTCCCTCGACCACGCTATTGCTTTAAGTTACAAGCTGATTTTGGAGTTTGCTATCAAGTATATGGTAAATTTTACCATCATAAGGTAAATGCAATGTACCTTGTGGTGAAATGTACCGACAGGTTATGTTTATTTAAATCACACGCGCACGGTACGGTGCATTTACCATATGATGGTAAAACTTATCATACTTCGTAGCAAACTCCAAAATCAGCTATGCAGATGGTAAATTCTGCCCGTCTTTTTTTTCTGTGTATTTTAAACTTGCTGATTTTTGCTCACCGTGCGTCGTTCTTAATAATCACTAATCAGCGTGCGATCGCCAGCATCTACTCGGCGCATAGCTATATTTATAGTTAATCTGCTGCCGATTTGGGCTTTTCGGCGCTCAAAAAGCGGTTTTTAAAATCGACGACTTCCAATCGGCCTGACATTCGAGTAATTCCGCTATGATCGTAAAGAATGCGCTCGACCTATAGAGTTCCTATAGGCATCACGAAGCCAGCTTCCCGTGGATTGGATTGTATGGATGGAGACGGAGAGTGGAGACTTTGCCCTTCGCGCCGAAGCAGCGAGGAAATTAAGAGAGAAGACTATGTTGGAGACGTCGAAAGTCTGCGGAGAGAAAGTGTCAACATCCGTTGGATCGAAATGGATTTATTCAATTTTTATTTTTTTTGAAATTTCTCGTTTTTTAACTCCCCCCTCCCTGCCCCCTTTCCACAATTTTTTCTATTTCACTAATAATGTCATCTGCAAACGGAAACAGACTAATCGAAGATTTCGTTTTAACAACTTTCGTTTTCAATGTTGTTGGATTTGAATATTGATCGCTCAATTTAGAGCTCGCTTTGGAAGTATGGAGGTAGAGCTCGATCGATAGTCTTTGGAATTTTTCCAACGTTATTTCTCATTAAAGCAGAAAAAAATTCCTTTTTAATTATGGACTCAAAAGAGAATGATTTTAGAATGGGTCTGTTGCAAATTTTTGGTACAGCTGTAGAAGGGGGTCCATTCTAGTCAGCGGCGGCTCGTGCAATGTGGCAACAACGCATTCTCTCTATTTAAACCTAGGTAAAACAATCTATCTTCAGGTTACTATACTACTATCACGTTACTACGCACACGTTTTTTTCCATCTTTACTTGTGTGTATCTCCAAAACTGGAACGCTCAGGAAAAAACTAAAGATATCCCGCATTGTTCTGTTCTAAGCTCAACAAGTACATTTTCTTTTAAAAAAAAAACAACATTTCAAACCCTTGCAACTGCCCCATAGAAAATAAATTCCTAATCCAATTGAACGTTCGGCTGTGGCGTAGCCAGGGGGGAGGGGAGGATCGTCTATGGACCCCCTCCCCCCCTTGACACAAAAATTTGTCCAAAAAAAAAGGGTAATGTTTTGCGTTTTCAGACAAATTTTACCAAATTAGTATCTTTGGACCCCCCCCCTCCCCTGAAAAATTCCTGGCTACGCCACTGACGTTCGGATATTTCACGAGAAAGAATCGTTGAGTCAAGAAAAGAATCCTGCATGGTCATTTTAAAAGACATTTCTTATCGCGCAGTCCATATTTAATAAGTTTTTCCGTAATGGACCAATTTCATCCGATTTTTTTACTGCCTTATCATAAAGTACTACCTGAGCTGAGTAAGAGGTATTTTTTACACATTTTTTCGGGTACTGGATCGTGGAGGAAAACAGGTTTAAAGTTGTGGAAACTTGGTGTCCCATGACATCATCCGATAGGTATCCCATAGCCGTAGCCAGGATATTGTCTTTCTCTCTCTTAGCCCATTTAAACGCATGTGTTAGAAAAAGACAGAAAGAGGGGCTGAAGTCACGTGACAGCCCCTATATCCATCCTTTTCTAACATATGCGTTTAAATGGGCTAAGAGAGAGAAAGACAATATCCTGGCTACGGCTATGACTTTGTCTTTCTCTCTCTTAGCCCATTTAAACGCATGTGTTAGAAAAAGACAGAAAGAGGGGCTGAAGTCACGTAACAGCCCATATATCCATCCTTTTCTAACACATGCGTTTAAATGGGCTAAGAGAGAGAAAGACAATATCCTGGCTACGGCTATGTCCCCATTTAAACACAAGTATTCTCGTCGATTTGAATAAAGCGCCGCGCCGTTTCTCAGGAACCGCTTGTCCAAAAAGAAAACCAAAAATATCCCTGTTCTCAGTTCACCGGGTACTTTCATTTTTCCAACTAAATCAATCAATTTTCAGACACATTCATTTGGTCCATTCCAACCAGGACTGCCGTTTTGCGTAAAATTAATCGCATTTTTCAATTCACCGATGATTCCACCAGTTGAGAAAAGATTACACTGTTCAGTTCAATGTGTGATTGAAATGCACGAAAATACGTTGATCTGTAATCTCTTCTCAATCGGTGAAAACTCGGTTAATTAATTAAAATATCCGCAAGTTTTTTAAAGTCATCGGCGACTCCAGCGATTGAGAAAAGATTACAGATGCGAGCATTTTCGTGTATTAGTCATATACGCTGAACTGATGAACTGTGTAATATTTTCTCAACCGGTGGAATCATCGGTGAATTGAAAAATGCGATTAATTATACGCAAAACGGCAGCCCTGATTCCAACAGTACATTTTTTTACTTTCTCGTTTTCCGTGTATTATGATCAGAATGGAAATTAATTAAAACAAACTTGGGTCTTCCCTTATTTTCATTGAAAAATGCTTTAAAATCACAACGTCGAAGTCCGAAGCAAGTTTCATTTTGATCTGAAGGAATGAAAACTGGAAAAACACGGATTACCGGTTGAGTTCCTCCTTCTTCGCTTTACAAATATACAGGTCTAGTTACAAGGTCGGTCTGTGCACATCCTTTGCAATTTGAATGTCTGAAGTTTTGCTACATAATCAAAGTATTCGAATTTGATTAATAACGATCAATCGTCAGTGATGTGTTTTATCAAGCGCGAATAATCTCGTTGATGGGTTTTGCACTCGTCTCCTCTCCCTGTAATTTCAATTAGATTTGCGATACTTGAATACTTGAATAGTCATTAATTCATTATCCTCATTGATGTGTGCTTTCTGCTTTCTCACGCTTGTCTCGATGTTCGAACGAGGCTGCGAGGTGATGTAATATATGTAGGACAGCAAACTGTTCAAGAACAATCGATTACTGGGTTTTCCGCTTACCGTGTCAAAGGACATGGCACACTTCTTATGGAAAAACGGTTTCGGTCGAATTGGATGAAACTTTGGGAAATGGTTCATTTTGACCTCCTGATCAAAAGTCTCCATGGGCCCGAAGCGATCCTATGACTAGTTTTCGAGATATGGGGGGGCAAAGGTCCCGAATTTGATGATTCTGAGAAAATGGATTTTTGCTACTTATCACTCTCCTTTTTTCGCTTTTTTCTACATAACTTTTTTCCTATTCGAGTAATTGAGACGCGGTTTGTGGCATTTTGTTCCTCAGACTCTTGCGCATGTTTTAATGCCCATTTATTTGACCGTCATTCGGGGGGAGGGAGTGTAACCGCTTCCGCGCAACTGTTGTGGCGACCTTATCTGGAATCGCGATGTTCCGCATCGAGGATCCGAACGACCATTCCTTTCAGCATGTAGTAAAATGTTTCTTGATGCAATGCGCATACCATTATGCGTCTAAAATCGTCATTGCATTGATGGTAACCATCGTCGGGGGGGGGGGGGCTATCTTTCATTTCAAGTTAACGAATTGCAACATATATGCTTACCTTGTTGTTGAGAATAACTTTTTCACCAAGCAAGCTTTTCTAGCATGGTATAAGCCACTCAATCCAATCGATTTACAGTACATGTGAGCCGTCCATTTAGAGGGAGACAAAACGTATGGTGTTGGTGAGGGGGGGGGGTGTTAGGAAGTCCCCGCAGCTTTTGCTTCATTTCTGATCAATTTTTGAAGTAACTTCCTTCCTGATTGAGATATCCGAACGCAATTCACGGCATTTGGCTCCTTCAGCTCCTCCGTACATCAATTTGCCTCTACGACCAACCTCACTTGTGACAAAGTGGCGTCAAAGGGATGGGGGGGGGGTAGTCTATCCACACATTTTATCGCGTTATTTTTTAACATTCTCTTGACAAACTCTTTCTTGCACATTTCTTGCACAAACTCTTTCTTGCACATTCTTTTATTATTTTATTTGAAGACGTCTACAAGTAATAAGTATGCCTGATTGCCTGAATGGGTGGAGGGGGAGGCTCGGGCGGGGCTCGAAAATGTAGCAACCTCCCCCATGTGCATCAGTAGCGGCTCCAGCAATTTGGCAACAATTTTTTCCCTGCATTTGATTCTAAGTAAAATAGTCGATTCGACAGTGAAGTGGTGCTTCACCAACAATCGATTGTTGTGCATTGATTCAATGACGGGAAAACAGCGTTGCCAAAACGAAACGAGCAACCACGGCTGGGCTTATCGTGGCTGATTGATTGTACCAGGTGTACCCCCCCCCCCTTCCCCGAACTCCCTTCACTTGAGAAATTGACCAGAAAAAAACGTTAAACACAAGCCAGAACAGTGAGGAACGTCGCAAACCGCGGTTTGATATCTCAATTAGAACAAAAGTAATTCCAGAAAATGTTGAGAATTGACAAGATGAGAGGCGTGGGAGTAGGGTTGCCATCTCTGAAAATGAAAAAGCCGGACATTTTTCGTAAAAAAGCAGGACATTTAGTAAAAAAGCAGGACACTTTCTGTTTTTCGGATTTTTATGAATTTTTAAGTTTTTTTTAAGTTGTAAGAGATATTTCGTGAAAAATGATAACGCGAGTTCCTTTAAAATGAATGCTGTTTATTATAAAAACTTAAAAACTAACATAAAACGTTATAAAATTTAAACATTTTCAGTGCTGTACTTGGTTTTACTTGCTACTAGGCTTAAAATTGATTCATTTTCTAATACGTAGGAATAAAAGTTTCCACTTCGTCCTCTAAATTTAATGTCGAAACGTAACTTTGAAGAAGACAAAATTGATCGAAGAACTTACTATCATCAATGTCGACATTTTTTGTTTGTAAATAAATCACGGATTCCGTTATTGCATCAAATTGTACATCATTCATTTTGTCGAAATCCATCCAGTTAAAACAAGCAAATTCCGCTATTGGCGCAGACCATTTTTCTAAGTAATCAGTACATGTTTGATAAAACTCTTTAGCTTCACTTTTAAATTTCTGGCATTCAATTTCTAGCCCTTCGGCTTTGACACTTTTCAATAAAGATCTAACTTTAATGGATAAGAAATTTTGCTCTAGGCGGGTTTTCAGCATGCTTGACACTGAATTTATGATATTACTTACTTCAACAACGGAGCTGTTTTCTCGCTCAAGTTGCGCAATTTTTATATGGAAAACATGCATATTTGAGTGAACGAACCACAAATACGTTTCTGAAAGTTCATTTTCAAAAAATTGTCGAATTAAAACAGGAATTTTTGGTTGCGATAAAAAATATAATTTAAGAGCAGGGTAAATTTTAAGAATCTTTTCAATAGCCGGAAATAAGCTCAACCATCTAACTTTAACATGACGCAAAAGTGAGCAATAAGTTACACCTACATCATCACAGAAATCTTTCAGCTCTTCTGTTCTCACAGTATAAACGTGAAAGTAATTAAAAATCTTCATTACAATACTCTCTAAATCAACTGACAAGGTATCAGCTCCATGTTGCATAGCATTGTGCAGGATGTGCCCAGGACAACCAACTCCGATCATCTCTTTATTTATCCTAGATTTAAGCAGTGACAAAACATTTTGCCCTTCTTTATGCTCGGGCCCACCGAAATTAACATTAGCGTTGTCCGCGCCATAAGCAATGCATTTTGATAATAATTTGTGTTCCTCTAACGATTTTTTTAGGTACAAAAAAATAGTTTCAGCCGTTTCATTCTTAGTTTCTTCAAGATTTAGAAGCTTACTTTGCACACCATTTTCCCTATCAAAATATTGGATAACTATAGGAAATAATTTTAAATTTTTATGATTGCTCGCATCTGTTCCCATTCCAAAATAGGACACATCAGTTTGGAGGGTTTTTACAGTTTCATCTAAACAGTGCGTAGCCAGAACGTTGTTGACAATCGCTGCAGTTTTGGTTCGCCCAGAACGAACGCTTTTCGCTACTTGCGAATCAGGATAAATAACTCGGTGCAGCTTCGATGTACAATCAGTGGAGTTAAAGGACTGGTGATGTCGCACTGTGTGGAATGCGAGAGTTGCCTCGGCCGCTTGTACCTTCTTATCAATGGGCGTAAATTTTGGTGGAAAAAAAGTTTCTACCTTACTTGTTGAGGCGACGCTGCGCAGGGCTTTCTTGTGTTTCTCTGTCTGTAAATGCCGTTCAATATCACCCGCACCTCTATAACAAATTTTTACGTAGTCTTTACAAATTAAACACTTGCTTTCGTATTCGTCGCGACCTGTATCGAAACACGGGTATTTAGTTTTCAGGTCGTCAGTAAATGTACATTTTCGCTTTCTACTTGGTGTACTGGACATTATTAAACTTTCAATGTAACTGAACACACACACAAAAAAAAAACAGAGAACTGCAAAATATGATCTGCACGTAATCAGCCTGAGACTGAAACTGACGTAAACATAGGCCCGGGCCGGGTCGCCGCACTACTCGCAATCTTGTCGCTAGATTCCCGCGACAAGTGCAAAGTTCACCGCAAAGTGTCACGCCGCGGGAGACTCGCGGCAAGATTACTCATCTTCGTGCAGTGGAGCGAACGGACTGAAAAGCCGGACATTTCCTCATTTTCCATGCGTCCGGCCCGGACGCATGGAAAATGCATGAAAAGCAGGACATGTCCTGCTAAAGCAGGACGGATGGCAACCCTACGTGGGAGAGCTGACTGCCCCCTCCCTTCCCCGCCGCTCGCCTCTTCAGTATAAGACTAATCTAATGTGTATGTGATACGCGTGAAAGCTCAAGGGAAAAAGGCGCGAATTGTAACCTGATTTCTCCATGATAAGTGAAAAGAAAGAGTTTGTCAAGAGAATGTTAAAAAATAACGCGATAAAATGTGTGGATAGACTACCCCCCCCCCCCATCCCTTTGACGCCACTTTGTCACAAGTGAGGTTGGTCGTAGAGGCAAATTGATGTACGGAGGAGCTGAAGGAGCCAAATGCCGTGAATTGCGTTCGGATATCTCAATCAGGAAGGAAGTTACTTCAAAAATTGATCAGAAATGAAGCAAAAGCTGCGGGGACTTCCTAACACCCCCCCCCTCACCAACACCATACGTTTTGTCTCCCTCTAAATGGACGGCTCACATGTACTGTAAATCGATTGGATTGAGTGGCTTATACCATGCTAGAAAAGCTTGCTTGGTGAAAAAGTTATTCTCAACAACAAGGTAAGCATATATGTTGCAATTCGTTAACTTGAAATGAAAGATAGCCCCCCCCCCCCCCCCCCGACGATGGTTACCATCAATGCAATGACGATTTTAGACGCATAATGGTATGCGCATTGCATCAAGAAACATTTTACTACATGCTGAAAGGAATGGTCGTTCGGATCCTCGATGCGGAACATCGCGATTCCAGATAAGGTCGCCACAACAGTTGCGCGGAAGCGGTTACACTCCCTCCCCCCGAATGACGGTCAAATAAATGGGCATTAAAACATGCGCAAGAGTCTGAGGAACAAAATGCCACAAACCGCGTCTCAATTACTCGAATAGGAAAAAAGTTATGTAGAAAAAAGCGAAAAAAGGAGAGTGATAAGTAGCAAAAATCCATTTTCTCAGAATCATCAAATTCGGGACCTTTGCCCCCCCATATCTCGAAAACTAGTCATAGGATCGCTTCGGGCCCATGGAGACTTTTGATCAGGAGGTCAAAATGAACCATTTCCCAAAGTTTCATCCAATTCGACCGAAACCGTTTTTCCATAAGAAGTGTGCCATGTCCTTTATGCAGACTTATACATGCTCCGCTAAGAAAGGCTATCTCACTGAAAAAAATAATTCCTAAATTATAGTAATATTCTAGTACATAGATTGTCCAAACATTAATGCAACGGTCAACTTTTTGAGCGAACGAAAAAAGGTAGCAAGTTTTGGTTTACGGGTTCGTGCAGACGGTGTAAATACCGATAAAATGAGACCTTGTTCCTCAGCTCATTTGGTCAAAAATTGATCGAAATACACAGTTGCTCCCGAGGCACACCTCGAATAAGCGCCTCCCGGATTTTAGGGTACTTTTTGTAAAGAAAAGAACAAGTGACAATTATTAAGTGCGTGTATTGGAAGAAATTAACAAAAAAAAATTTCCTACCGTAATTTACACATTCAATTACTCTTCATGCATCTGAAGACTCATATATTTTCCTTCCACCTCGAACTATAGTAGGAAAAGACCACTCACTCTTGTTATGATTCTGTGTGTAAAGATTATAAGGGTTCTAGAGAGTACAGAACCATGACTGACGGCGGAAGCGTTAGAAATCTTTGAATTCAACTAATCTTTGGCTTCGAAAAAACTGAACTTCTAAAATTGAAAAATTGTGTGCGATAAGAGCACTTCCCCTATGTAATTTAAACGGGAGATGTGTGATTTTCGCACCCAACTCCTCAAATCTACGTCGGAAGACTTGTCATTTTTTAATCCTAGTCCAATCCACTGTGCGAGAGCAGGAGAATCGACGACAAGACGCATGCGCCGCAGGATCGGATCAGCGGATCAGCATCAGGATGATCAGATCGGGTGAGAAAGCTGCCGCTGATTTACGAGCTAGATTGAGAGGGCAGCAGACGAAGCTGAGGAGTACGGTCAGGAGCAACGGATAGCTCAAAGCTAGGAGAGAGAGAGAGAGAGAGAGAGAGAGAGAGAGAGAGAGAGAGAGAGAGAGAGAGAGAGAGAGAGAGAGAGAGAGAGAGAGAGAGAGAGAGAGAGAGAGAGAGAGAGAGAGAGAGAGGGGGGGAGGGGGAGAGAGAGAGAGGAGAGAGAGAGAGAGAAGAGAGAGAGAGAGAGAGAGAGAGAGAGAGAGAGAGAGAGAGAGGGAGGGAGAGAGGAGTATACGCGTAAATGCACCACTCATTATTACTTGTATTTATGAACAAATGTGAGTGTGCGCGCGCGCTTACTCATACTTTGTAAACTCACTCTCTTATTATTATTACTCTTGCTCATACTGGTACTCACACTCATACACATACTGAATACTCTTCATATTTCTTGTCCTCGCAGCTCGCGCGCGACGCGACGTTCCACTCTTGAGTAAAATTCAGCTTCGCCGTGATTGCGGCAATACAATATTTGAGACTGTCTCCGAAAGAAGGGCTCATAAAACCATAGGTGTGCTCTTCCGAAAAAATGAGCCTCATACGGTCTGATTAGAGTTTACTCGGTTGAGCACACCTACTATTTTATGAGCCCTTTATCCGAGAGAAAAGCCAACGAAACATCAGGTTTGCTCTTCCGAGAAAATAAGCCTCACTGTTTCATTAGAATTTATGAGAGCTTTTTCCGAAAGAAGGACCTGTTAAACATTACCTGTGTGCTCTTCCGAGAACATCAGCCTTACTGTCTCAGTTGTTTTCAGTGGGGTATCCTTTCTTATGTATAATTTTGCATAGATATTTTGACACCACAAAGGCTGTCCTAAAAATACTGTAACGGTCGACTTTAAGAGCGAACGAAAAAAGCAAGCAAGTTTTGGTTTGCGGATTCTACGAGAGGTGAATCACTTTTTTAAAAACAAGGAAACATGTTCTCTTGCGCGAAGTAAAGTTCTGATTGCATGAAGGAGAATCAGTCACAACAAGGAATCTTTTACTTGCAGCAGCAGACATTTTCCTTGGGTTAAAGGAATTTACCGTCAGTCAATATTTCACAGTGCAGTTTCTTTAACACAAACGAAATATACACCTTGGAATAAAAAAAAAAAAAAAATTCTCTCAGTGTGTATCGATAAAATGAGAGTAAGCATCAAGAGCCCTTTGGTGTTGAAAATCCTTACATAGTATAAAAATCTAAGGAGTAGGTCTCCGAAACCTCGATTTTTTCCCATTTCTCTCAAAACCTTCGATTTTTTCATTTTCTGGCATTTTTGTGTGTGCGCCCGGAAGTGCCGTGACTAATTGCTGACGTGGCGACGGGGGGTAAATGAGCCGAGTTGTACGGGAGAGCCAGAGCCTCCCCACTCCTCCACTCCGCCCAGCCCGATAAGCGGGGTGAACCCTTGAATCTACCCCCCATCCCGCAGTCTTCGAACTGGTCACTTCTTTTTTTTCTTGCGTAACTGACCTATCTCCCCTAATCTTTTCTCAATTTTATATAGGGGTAAAAGGCGGCGCGCAGCGCCGAATTGTAGAATGTAGGAGCGAAGCGCCTCCGGGGAACGGGCCGCGGAGCGGCAAGGGGGCGAAGCCCCCTAGTTTTTAAATAATAAATTAATGAGAAATTTACTTTCCGATTTCTGACCCTTTTTTCGACGAGTACAACCCATAGAGCGGCCGTGTGGCACGGGGGAGCGACTTGATTCATGCGCAAGCTCATTCCATTTTCACTTTTTAAGCGCATCGCGGCAAACGCATGATTCATTTTATCTTGCGATCATCTCTCCTCTGTCTAGGCGTCAATGTCGTCACCCGAGAATCTTCTCCTGTCTCCTCAGCAGACCCGTATTGCGGGTACCCATAGGCAATAGGCATAGCTCGGCTCTAAAAGCTCAGCGATGATACTCGTATTGTAACGTAACGTGGTACGCAACCTCTGGTGATGGTAATAGGACACCAAAGAACGCAGTTGCGCAGGTGCTACGTGTAGCGTGTACCTATACCACAAGATACGCGCTTCTTAAGGTGAATCTGTTTACTTCTTCGAGACGAGAAGTACGTATACAGGGCTATTCAAAATTCTGACGACCCCTCAGTGAAAAAACAAAGTTTAAGTAGTACCGAAGCAGTTTTTTTTTATTTTTATTTTTTTATTTTTAAACAAATTGTTTAATATGTGCGGTTAGACAACTACATAATTATGTATTAAGCCTATATTTATGATAAAAAAAATGTTTAAGTTTACTTTAAGATCTGTAGGTGTGGCACAATATGAGCAGCTTTTTAAAATAGCTTCGCTGACAAGGGGACCTTACGGTGACGCCGCCTCCGATTTTGATCAAATTTTCACGGATGGCAGTTCATGACAAAATATTAGACCCGTGTTTTTCACTTTTTGTGAATAGGCCTTAGATTCGTCGCAAAATATTTTCAAAGTTTCGGAAAAATTACGACGAAATCGTCGCCGAGACAGCGTGCAGCGTCAAGTTGGGCAATTTCGGTCCATCTTCTTACTAGCCGTAGTGGCGCGGTCGGTAGCGCCTTTGACCATCAGACTAGAGATCGCCAGTTCAAAGCCAGTTTATCGAAGGTCAAAGTTCGATTTCGACCCATTTTCAAAAAATCTTAAGTCCCTTTTTTAAAGTCGGAGTTTCAGAAACTAGGGATCCAAAATACTTTAAACAGCAAGTGTCTTTCAGAAAAAAATGCGGATTCGACACAAATCTAGTCAAAATTTGGGTTTAAGGCCCCTAAGCATTTTCAACGTTTTTGCCCCTCAGGGGCCGCCTATCTCCAAGATTCCAAAGGACGACACCTATCGAGTGATACATCAATCAATACGGCGTACAAAACTGAGCATTTTGGAGCAAATCGAAGGTCGATATCGGTTTTTGCATTCGAGGTATCGAACAGGGGCGTCGAGAGGATTTTGGGGGCCCGGGGCAAACTGTGCATTTGGGGCCCTATTTTTTGTATCATCCCCCCTGGAGGGTCTGGGGACACCCCCCACCCCCCGCAGGTTAAGGGGGGTTCGGGGGTCCTCCCCCGGAAAATTTTTAAAATCAAGCTTCTAACTGTCGCAATTTTAAGCTATCTCTACTGAAAAATTTCAAATAATCACAGCAATAGAATGTTTGATTTTTAGGTTTTATTTTGCCTCATGATGTGACTGACTTGAAGAATTTCGACACAGAAAATTCTTCGTTTCTACTTTGATTTCTAAAAATAATAATAAAAAAAAAAAAACATTCATTCTTCAACTTTTCATTTCTCAGCCCTCCTTGGCTAAACACATTTTCACAAGTGTTGGCAGGGACGTCGAGAAAGTTCTGGAGGTTTTGCTAAGAACCATTGGCGCGCCGAGAAATTTGCCTGGGGGGGGGGGGGGGGGGGGTTGGTACGACTGAAACTCCGGGGGGTCTGGGGGGTATGGAATACTCCTCAAGACAAACGGGGGGTTCGGGGGCCCTCCCCCGGAAAAAAATTTCAATTTTCCTTACCTTCAAATTGAATTTTATGGTACTTTCATGTACAGCTAGTAAAATTGAAATGCTGAAATATAGTTTCGATTTTTCTGCATGAAAACTTTGCTCTTGACTCTTAATAGGAGGGAGAAGAGTCAAGTGGAATGTGGTTGGAGGAGCCATATGGAATATTCTCACCAAGGGGTTCACCGAGAGGGGGGGGGGGTCCGGGGGCCCTCCCCCGGAATTTTTTTTTTATTTTCCTGACCTTCAGATTGAATTTTACGGTACTTTCATTACAGTAAAATTGAAATGTTCAAATATATTTTCGATTTTGCCTGCATGAAATCGTTGCTCTTGACTCATGGTAATTGGAGGGAGAAGAGTCAAAAGGAATGTGGATGAAGGAGCCATGGAATATTCACGGAGGGGGTTCACCGAGGGGTTAGATCGAACTTTAACATTTTTGTTTTTAAGGTAAATTCAAGTAGGCTGGGGGCCCCCAATTTATTGGCTCGCCACAAGCCGTGAAATTACGTATAGTATCTTCCTTTTCGACCCCACTTTCAAGCATCATGTCATCAGTCACTACTTCTTCCCTCTCTGCTTTTCCCCTTTTCTTTACTCTTCATATTCCCCCTCTTCGCTTTTTTCCCTGTTTTCCTTTTCTCTTTTTTTCTTTTTTTCCTTTTCCTTTCCTTTCCTTTCCTTTCCTTTTATTTTTTTTTTTTTTCTTTCTTCTCATGATTTGGGGGCCCCCTGAGAGCGGGGGCCCGGGGCATTTTGCCCCATCAGCCCCCCCCTCTCGACGCCCCTGGTATCGAATGTCAAAGTTTGATTTACAAGGTTACCCGGTTGCCCACGATTAATCGATCAGTTGAGTGAGGGAAAGATTCCCAAACTTCGCGCTGAGTCACAAAATCCGCGAAGGATTTGTGTCAGAACGGCAATGCTGGTTATCATCCTAATTTTTTACTGCGTGGAGTCATGTTGATGCACTCTTATCCCGCAACATCAACGTTTCAAATGAATATTTCCTCAGAGAATTATTGCGTCATTTTAATTAAAGAAACCTCGTATTTATGAATTTTGTAGCGGACCACCGCCATTATGTGTCACGGTGACTGTGAGATTGTTGATCTCCTGGCACATCAGTGTCAGTGTGTGTTCAGTGTTCGCGCTTAATTGACTCCCAGGGCTGTTAACCTCAAATTCCTAACTTCCCTTCCTTCGTTCTACGCAGAGCTGCCGTTTTTCGTAGTTATATCTAATATGACATTTTTCTTTTTACCAATGATTCCACCGGTTGAGAAAAGATTACAGAGTTAGGATCAGTTTATGACTGTGTACTGCACGAAAATACTCTTATCTGTTATCTTTTCTCAATCGGTCCTACTACCGTTAAATTCAGCGAGCTACACCTGTAGAGAGGGGCTAGTAGGTACTACTTGTTTTAAATCCTGATTAGTTCGCCTCTTTTTTTTTTTTTATAACCTCAAATACTACTCTTAAACACTTACACTTTCGTTTAAACCATTTTCCACTAGATTAATAGTCCAGGCAATGGGGGATTATTGGCGGAACAAATTCCCAGCAAAGGTTTTTTGGGCTTAATCGCTTCGTCTTAGTGTCAGCTATGACCTCCTAAAAGTCCCCATTCCTAGGTGCTGTGCTAAACTCAGGGGAGGGGGGGAAGGGGCCCCAAAATCGATTTTTTCGATATATATCGAAAACGATGCAAGATATCGAAAAAATCGATACATGTTTTTTCTTCCTGAGGTAATTTCCAACAAGAAAGGTCATATGTGTTTTTACGCTCTGACGACGTCTAAGCTCTCAAAAACACGATTTAAGTTTTCGGCGATTTTCAGGAAAATTGATACCGCGTGGCAACGCTCATTTGACGCAATGTTATTTTTAATGACTTCGATCGCCTTACCGTAGTATTTAGAGTGCTCCGATTTTTATGAAATTTGGTATCCGGGGGTTTTTTAGGTCGCTGATTTCATTTTTGGAGTCCAAATTTCCTTAAAACGTGATTCAGACGAGCTTTTTGAGCTTTTATCACAAAATACAGCTTTTTAGATAAAAGCTCAAAAAGCTCGTCTGAATCACGTTTTAAGGAAATTTGGACTCCAAAAATGAAATTAGCGACCTAAAAAACCCCCGGATACCAAATTTCATAAAAATCGGAGCACTCTAAATACTACGGTAAGGCGATCGAAGTCATTAAAAATAACATTGCGTCAAATGAGCGTTGCCACGCGGTATCAATTTTCCTGAAAATCGCCGAAAACTTAAATCGTGTTTTTGAGAGCTTAGACGTCGTCAGAGCGTAAAAACACATATGACCTTTCTTGTTGGAAATTACCTCAGGAAGAAAAAACATGTATCGATTTTTTCGATATCTTGCATCGTTTTCGATATATATCGAAAAAATCGATTTTGGGGCCCCTTCCCCCCCCTCCCCTGAGTTTAGCACAGCACCTAGGAATGGGGACTTTTAGGAGGTCATAGCTGACACTAAGACGAAGCGATTAAGCCCAAAAAACCTTTGCTGGGATTTTGTTCCGCCATTTGCCGTTTATTGATCCCCATTGCCTGGACTATAATTACAAGTTTGATTTAAGGTTAAAAAAGTGCGGGAAACAAACCAAATTCAGATCGCCCCGTGCTGTCACACTTTGACAGTGGCGCAACGAAGGGGGTAGTTTTAGGGTCAAAACCCCTCCCTAAGCATCAAGATTTTTTCCTAAAAAGGTCATCTTAGGCCAAAATTGCTTTCAACCCCCCCCCCCCCCCCCCCCCCCCTGAGGCCTCTGAAAATGGAAAATTTGCGGTGAAACCCCCACCAAACTAAAGTTCTCGGTGCGCCACTGCACTTTGAGATAGGACTTATTACATGTATGGCCCCCCCTATCGCTACAGCTCGGTGGAATCTATAGATGTTTATTATTCGGAAATGACCTTAATTGACATCACAGCCACGCTAACTTTACACTTCCGAATACTCAACTTAAACGACTATCTCCTTGTTGTGTTCCTATAACTATTTTGAATGGTAAAACTAACAGTTTTTATTTTGTCCATAAATGTACGCTCTTAAGTATATGTAGTTAGTTAAACTGTGCATACCCTTTGAAGCTTATACCCCGTACATTTTATTTTGTATTTGCTTTGTTTCAGGTAAGCCATGATGTCCGTTGTCCATTGATGCGTTTAAGAATAGATGCGGGTTAGAATGCGTAAGTGTGTATAAAACCTGTTTTTGTTGACGTTTCGGGTCCCGTGCGTCGCGTCACTCCCTCATAGATCTTATTTTCGAGAGAGAGGGAGAAGGTGGGGGTAGGTGCACTCTATGTATGTGAGTATGTTGAGTACACCCTCTGCTATACTGCCACTGCGTGTTGCGTATACAGGTTAATGAAAACTTTGTTAGCTCTCGCGTTAAGATTGATTGCACCATTTTAATTCACCTTTCTTAGTAAGTATGTAAGTACTGCGCAACAAAACACTGCGTAAAAAAAGCAATCATTCCTCGTTTCTTGTGCTCTTGGTCGATTAAAAGTTGTCGCCCAAAAATATATAGGCGAAAACTAACAAAGTTCAAAGCATGTTAACTTGGTATCAGGATCAAGGTCGTTACGTCAAGTCTTTTTCGTCTACACATGCAGTTGGTCCAGTATAATATTTTTCGCCAATTTGTAAGTACCTTTGTCCAATTTAGGGTTCATTGTTTCGTGCCGATTTCTGCCACTAGAGCGCTACTGTTCGATTAATGTCAAATTACAGGCCGAAAGCAATTGATATTTAAGAAAACGGAGTGTCAGTCACTAGATAATCATCTGAAGAACGTCTCTGCGAAACATCTCGTCAATTACTTGACTGATTCACTTGAAAAGTACGCACAATAGTATGTCTACATGCTTGGCGTGTGTTTGAGTAAATCACTATTATGTGTACTTTTCAACTGAGACAGCCTTCTCGAATTTGCAATAAAGTGGCACTTATGACCTACCAATTTGTTCGGAAAATTTTGCTAAATCGACTCGTATTAATTGTTTAGAGGCAGTTTTGCACAGGTTTCGAGATAAACTTCCCGGAACGAAAACCCCGTGTTAATTTCCATAAGGCTTAAAACAGTTTTGCACTAGGCTTACAGCCGCAATCAGAGGCCAGCCCGCGTTCCAATCCCTTTATCTGCGTTGACCACGCAGGCCTTCCATTCAATTCCAACTCTTGTTTTCTCTTTGGTATACGTTTTCTGCTTTTGTCGGCCATCTTGCCTGCAGTGATTTTGAATTGCGCGCCACTGAATTTGTGGCGCGAAGTCAGATGAGCATACCTCTTTAATCTATAACCTTGGTTTTATCCAACATTGTGGGGACGGTCCCCATAACTGGGGTTTACAACGCTGTGTGTGCGCATGTGAGTGTGTCCACGCGCGGACTGAAGATCGACGGATTAACAACAGTAGTAGGTACTCGGTTTACTATCAACTCGCGAGTCGCGCTCCGCTGTGATGACGCTGTGCATGAGACGCACTGCCCATTCACGCGACTCGATGATGCTGGACGGAGCGCTGGAGCCTCCCAAGGCGGCGCGGCGCATGCGCGTCGCGGCACACTGTGGTCTGAGTTTGGAAAAAAAAAAGTGGGAAAAAATCAGTGAAAAAAGGAAGCAGAAATTATCGCTTTCGACCTCTTCACCCTTCACTGCATCAGATTTTTTTTTTTTTTTTCTCAACCAAAAATGGATTTTTTAAGTCACTAGGTGGTCAAATATATGGGGGAAAAAATAATTGGACAGTTCTCCGGTAAATATTATCATTTTTCCATTTTTCAATCGTTTTTTTTACATGTGCTATATAACAGCACAAGAAATAATTCCGGGAAAAGAAAACAAGCAGGGAAGCTCCGATACATTGCATGTATTGGAAAAGCGTGCCTGTGAATTGTAAACATAAAAATCTGCGCATAAGTTGTTTCATTTGGTCTTCTGCTCTGCTGGGTTTTGCAGAAATAAGTTTTGCATAAAGGCTTACGCATACATGGTTTAAATATATTTATTATAATGTAGCTCATGGGCGAAGATTTGTCAATTTATTGTATATTATTTAAGGTACAGGAAGTGCTGTTGGAGCTTTGATTAAGAAAATATGACAATGTATATGCATTTCAGACGTATATTTGAAAAAAATATTTTTGAGTCGTTGTTTTTGCAGTGAGTTATGTCGAAAGCACAACGAGTGAAATTTTTAAAAAATTTATTAAAGTTTCACAAAAACGAAGCACTATGACTTAACAATTAATATTCAATTACAAATTGAAATATAATAAAATAATTCGGAAAATAATAAAAGATTCGAATTGACAAGTGGATTGACTGCCAACGACGCTCGATGCTAGTTGAAAAGTGAGCAGTGAAGACACGGAGACGTATCAAGATCTCAAGGCATAAATGCAAGGGTTGCATTTATGTCTTTTCTTTTTAGCTGACTCTGTTGAAACAGTGTTGCGTAACTCCTCCCTCCTTAAAGAAAATTTGGAGGTACTACAAATTGAAGGGATCTATTTTGCAGAAATGGGAATCCCTATTATTTTTGGAGGTTTTACTAATTCGATTGTATCAGGATGGGCTGGATTCCGTTTGAGTTGATAGTGGCAGCGGAGAAAGTAGTATCCTAAAAGCAAGCTTCCTGTCAAAACACAGCAAACTATCCAGTGTTCAAAAGTCATCTCAGAATGAAGAAAGGATAGAGTTTTGAGTTGAATTGGTTCTTCAGGGACTGTAAATTCCACTTCTTGGAGATTTAACGACACGTTCAGTAAGTGCGTGAGCTGTAACGATCCTGGAAAAGGTAGATAGTCCGTTTTGTTCGGATCATATTTGTAATCCATAAAATGTCCTTTATATTTGATCTGACAGTTGTTTGGTTGAATCAGCCAGATTCCTGTCAACGAGATTTCTTTAGGAATCGAATCATTGCAGATTTTGACGAATGAATTATTAGGGGCTCCATACATAATGAATTGATTTGTGTTTTCCAATAATTCTAACGAGTTGAACAGTGGTTCTGAAATATGAGAACACTTTCGAGAGTTTTGATGAATCAAGATGTCTTCTTCACAGCTTACGTCGTAGTGGGGCGGTATTTTATCGCAGAGGACGGGTGTGGTCCATTTACAATTGACGGCAGGGATAATTTCCTTTTGATTTTGCAGGATTGTTTCGTAAGTAGGCTGTATGGTAAGAGGAATCGACTGTACGATAGAGGGAATGGGACGTAATCTCTTAAGCATATAAGGGGTAGTGCTATAAATTGGTATTTTAACAAAATAATAAAGTATTCCATTTTTATAGGTACAATCAATGGACAAGATTTCTTCATAAGCAAAGATATAATCAATAGTTAAAGGAAAAGGCAATTGACTCCGAACGGAGGTATCCAAATTTTTCATTTGAGAGATTAATGCATTTGATGGTATAATTGACTGATGTAATTGATGATTTCGACAAAAACTAGTCGAAGTGGTTATTTCATCTAACGTAGTTAACAATAATTGATATCGATTTATGAGTAGTTGGAAATCGTTTTCAATGCTTAAACGATCGATTGCTTTAGAATTATTTTTGGACAAACTGGAAATAGATAACTGATTATTCGAAATTACATGAAAAGTTTGGTTCAACTTGTCATTCATTATTCGATTTAGCGTATAACTTGACATAAATTCTTTGTTCAATTCTACTTGATTATTTTCTAAATTCTCAATTATTTTATCATAATTTGCTTTGTCATTAGCATCAACTGTGCCAAAAAGCCAATTGAGTCCTGTTCCTACAAAGTTCATAGCGCCTCTTCTTACTCTATTATACATTCTAAAACTAAAATATTCTAACTTATCTTCACATTTATCATGTAAGACATCAATAAGGCTGTAATAAGAGAGAAAGGGGTGAGTTAGATTATTGTCTGAACTCAGCGTTTTGATGTTTTTCGATTGCTTATTCAGCAGTAAAAGTTCTTTTTTCATGTTATTGAGATTGATAAAATGAAAAAATGTATGTTCACCTATTTGGAGACGTGCAGGACCTAAACTAACAGGAAGTATTCCAAAGTTTGAGGTTATGTTGTCTATGGTGATGTCTCCGCAGACGATGTAGAGGCTGGTGAACCCTGATCTGTAACAAAATATTTGGTGGGTCGTTTTATTTGTTCAGGGTGCATTTTGGTTACACGTTTTTGATTTTTTGTGAAAAACTTATCTTGTTCTCTTTTAATTACTTTCCTTTTCTCAAACCGTTTTCCTGCGTTTTTCCTATAGGGACTAACCACAAATACTTTGTCAGGGATACTGATATTATCATCTTTTCTTTTTCGATTAAACTGATTAATATATGTGGTTTTTCGTTTTCTGATTATTTCCGCTATATTTTTAAAGATTTGTTCTTGTCTTTGCATGTGTTGTTGAACGTTTTCTGAAAGTGTGAATTTATCTTTTGGGTTTCCTTTAATTTGTTCAGTTTTGAATAATACATTGAAGGGAGTCATTTTTGTAGTAGTGTGGATAGTGTTATTATACGCGAAAATAGCATAATTTAGTTTAATATTTAAATCTCGTTTAGGTAATGTTGAGAATTTATGATCCATAATTCTTAAAAGATCCTTCAACGTGTTATTGAATTTTTCTATTACTCCATTAGAATGAGAATGTTGGTAACAAGTAATATGGGTCCTTATGCCATACCCATGCAAAAGTTGTTCGACCATGGCTTTGAATTCCGATCCGTCATCCATGACTATTTTTTCAGGGGTTCCACAATGTCTAAAGAAGTATAAAAGTTTGTCTGTGATGAGCAAACTGGTTTTATCATTTAATAAATAGGCCTGTCCATATTTTGAAAAGTCGTCGATCATGGTTAGAATCATGTGACCATCGTAATGAGTAATATCCATGTGTAATTTTTGAAAAGGTTTTTCAGGAGTTTCTGTCAATTTTAATGGGACTTTTATTGGGTTTCTATCATACTTATTTAAGTTACATGTTTCACAATTATTGATTAGCTTTTGAACGGATTTCTGTAAATTTGGCCAATAGTATTTTTCTTTTAATTTTAACGTGTTTTCCTGAATGCCACGATGGCTTAGATCATGTTCCGTTTTAATTAATTCTAACTGGGTTATTTCATCTTCAATATCTGTTAGGAATATTTTGTATCTAGTTAAGCTAATGGTGGTATCGAAATTTTCGGAAATTATTTTTTGAATTGTAGGGTAATCGTTTTCATCTTCAAAGTATAACCCATATTTTACTCTTGGTTGTACATATTCTTTGATTAAATTAATAACAAATGCTTCTCTATTAATTTTTGGAAGATAAACAGTAACACGTATTTTTGGGGATTTAGTTTCGGTGAATAATCTACTAAATTGGGCGTTTTTATTTCTTCTTTGACTTTTGATAATTATTTGATTGGAACAAAAATTGATGGGATCTTCTTTAATAGGAATTTCAGCTTTTGTGTTGTCTTCGACTGAATGTATTGTGTCATTATTCTCTGAGTGGTGTTCATTAAAATCTGCATTAGAAGGCTCTGGATCAACATTTTGTTCTATGGAATTGTTTTCTGGAGAATTTTCAGTTGGGTGTAAAATCTGTGAAATAGTTTCGGCATTTAGCTCAGGCAACTCATCTGGAGGGTCATTTGTTTGGTCATCATGTACTTGTAGTGAAAGATTAATCAAACTATGTATCTCTCCTGTTGGGTCCATGTCATCTAGATTCATGTCGTCAAATATGTTATTGCAGTTTATTGTTGGTAATCTTGACAAGGCATCAGCATTGGTGTTTTGTTTTCCCTTTTTATACTCTATTTCGAAATCATACTCAGATAGTTTAACACGCCATCGCATTAACTTTGAGTTGGGCTCTTTTAAATTGAACAACCATTTCAAAGGCATGTGGTCGGTGTATAATTTGAACTTTCTGCCGAAAATGTGAGGCCTAAATTGTTTACATGCCCATACCATGGCTAGACACTCTTTTTCAGTTGCTGAATAGTTCTGTTCTGAGTCATTTAATGTGCGTGAGGCGTAGCAAATTGGTTTGTCTTGACCTATAGGTCCTTGAGATAGCACGGCACCTATGCCTACATCAGACGCATCTGTAGTCACTATAAATTCCTTAGAATAGTCAGGGAATTGTAAAATAGGTTCGTTGCAAAGGAGTGTCTTACACTTTTCAATACATTCTATGTAATCCTCATCAGTTGGAATTATTTTTGCTCCTTTCTTGAGTCTTTTTGTCAAAGGTTTACAAATTGTTGCGAAATTTGGGATAAATCTACGGTAGTAAGATAACAGACCTAAGAATCCTTTTAATTGTTTTTGCGTTTCTGGTATTTTAAAGTCTTGGACTGCTTTTATTTTTTCAGGGTTTGGTTTTAGCCCTTCTGTTGTAACTAAGTGCCCTAAATATAGCAACTCTTTTTTTATGAATTCACATTTGTCCATTTGGGTTTTTAGATTGTATTGTCTCAACCTCTCAAAAACTTTTGTTAAATGTTGGATGTGTTCATCGAGCGAAGAGCTGAAAATGATTATATCATCTATATATACAAGACAAAACTGGTTCAAGTAACCGCTCAACACTTCATCCATCATTCTTTGAAATGTAGGGGGAGCATTTCGTAGCCCGTATGGCATCCGAAGGAATTCATAGAGGCCACTCTCTATCCTAAATGCTGTTTTCTGAATTGATCCCTCGTCCATAGGAATTTGATGAAAGCCCTGTTTTAGATCGATAACCGAAAAGTACTTAGCACTTCCTAATCTTTCTAAAACATCGGAGATGTTCGGTAAAGGGTAACGGTCGTAAATTGTTTTATCATTCAATGCTCTATAGTCGATTGCTATTCTCCATTTTTGTTTCCCTGAAGCATCCATTTTTTTTGGTACTACGAGCACAGGGGAACACCATGGGGAATAACTTTTTCGAATTATGTTTTGCTCTAACATTCTAGAAAATTGTTTTTGAACTTCCTCTTTGTGGCATTGGGGATAACGGTACATTTTACCGTGGACTGGTACCTCGTCTGTAGTATGTATGGTATGTTTGGTCTGACATGTTGCGGTTAGGAAGTCTTCGTCTGTTTGACATACGTCCAAAAATTTTTTGATGAATTTTTCAATTTTTAAACGTTCTTCCAGTGTCATATGTGAAGTTCTCAGGGTAGTCAACTCGGCGAAGCTTTTGCACTTAGGAATGCCATTAATTTCGATGTCATCTTGGTATGCATAAGTTTCGTTGAGTTTGACTGTTATCTCTTCATCAGAATGGTTGATTAACGAACAAATTGTCTCATAGTTTTTTGCGTAGTTGATACCGGCTCTTAATTCGACTTTTCCCTCGGCAAAGGTGCTCTCTGGAATGGAAATAAGGCCTTTATCAATATCCACAGGAATTTTACAAATTTTCTCTGTTCTTGGTTCGATAGTAATGCGATAACATTTTTTGTTATCTGTCGATTTTTTATGTATAGGTAGCGTCACATTGTGAAGTTTCAAAGTTTGATTTTTCAAGTTAATTTCGGCATCTAATTTTGTCAAAGTGTCGTTACCTAACAAACCGTCAAAATCTGGGTCAAAATTAAATAAATGAAATTTTAAGACAGAATGTTTATGAAAAACAGCGGGGGTACTACTCAATATGTACTCATCTACTTCCGTCCTTCCTGTGGGAGTTATTACATTTATTTTTTCTGTTTTTACGTGTTGTGGAATCTCTGCTTTCACAATTTCAGGTTTCAAAAACGAGCGTGTACTACCTGTGTCTATCAATAATTTGAGCTTCTTTTTGGAAGGCCAAATTACATAGGGAAGGCTATCTTTTAGGGCCTTCATGTGAGTTAATTGTGTCACCGGAATTAATGAAGGAAGTTTAGGTTCACCGAGGCTTCGAAATCTAAAAAATCGTTTTCTGTTTGTGTGTCTGATGGGCCTTCTGTATAATCAAGGTCAGTGTTGTTTTGTTCTTCCTGATAATTTTCAGTTATGCCCGTTTGTTCGCAAGTATCCAAGGCATTTAAGCGCGATTGTACACTCATAGGTTCAGGTCCACGATTATTAGGGTTGAAATTAGACCTAGGTTGGTTTTGTGGGTTAGCTGTGTTTCTCTGATTTTGAGCGTAGTTATTGGAATTGTAATTATTGTTTTTGTGTTGGAATTGGTTATTTCGATTTTGCTGATTTCGAACGTGTTGTTGATTCATTTGATTATTATTGTTTTTCGGTGGAATGTTTGAGTTATTGCGAGGAGTACCTGGTGGTGTAAAGTTTCTGAGTGATTGTTGTCTTTGTTTATATTCGCCGAGGATTCCTTGTATCTCTACTAGGGATTGAGGGTTCCTCATGAATAATTCCTGTTTCAATGGTTCTCTCATGTTATTTTTCACCGTGAAGATTGTTAATTTGGTTAAAAAATCAATTTTTGCTTCTTTTTCTTGATCTTCGTCTTGATTATTCAAGGATATTTTTGCTTGAATATCATTGTATTTCAACATAATTTTGTCGAAAAAATCCAACGGTTCTTCTCTCTGATACGTATGGGTTAGTTCATAAGTAAGTGTCTCTACACTTCTTCGGTCTTCATATGATTCGGTGAGAGCTTTTCGCATGGCTGTCCATGTGTTATATTGACCAGCATTAATTTTATTAGCAACATTGCCAATTAGTTTGGATTCTACACACATCAAGAATTGAACACGATGATTTTCAAATTGGGTGACCTGATATTTGGTGGCCAAAACATCAAGGATTCGTAAAAATCTCGGCAAGTTTGCTGTTTGACCATCAAACACGGGCACCAAATTGAAATCCTTGTCCCTAAAATTTTCGTGCTGGAGTGCCATATTGTTGCCTAATACTATCTCAGGAATCTGAAAGAAGTATTCTGGAATTTCTATAGTTTCTAATGGGTGATTAAAAAGTCTAGTTCGATGCCTAGTGGGATTCACACGGGCTTGTTTGATGATGTCTCTAAACATAAATCAGTTATTAGCAGTATTTAAAAGCAGATGTATAAAGGGTGCGCACATGCATGCCCCGTCAATAAATGCCACTGTTAAAATTAAGCTAAAAAATAATAAAAATGAAATGAAAAGATTGGGTCCTAGGGTAACAAACTAGAGGAAAGTCGATTCTTTACCAATGAATTGCCACTTACAGGAACACCAGAAGTTGGGATGAAGTCATTCGTGGATGTAAAGAGAGACGTAGGAGGTCCAAAACAAATCGTTGAAACGAACGGTTATCGCGATGCTATCCTTTTTGGATCCTACCCGAACTGCGCCAGTTATGTCGAAAGCACAACGAGTGAAATTTTTAAAAAATTTATTAAAGTTTCACAAAAACGAAGCACTATGACTTAACAATTAATATTCAATTACAAATTGAAATATAATAAAATAATTCGGAAAATAATAAAAGATTCGAATTGACAAGTGGATTGACTGCCAACGACGCTCGATGCTAGTTGAAAAGTGAGCAGTGAAGACACGGAGACGTATCAAGATCTCAAGGCATAAATGCAAGGGTTGCATTTATGTCTTTTCTTTTTAGCTGACTCTGTTGAAACAGTGTTGCGTAACTAGTGACACATTACAGTTGGTTCAGTGTTTTGTTCATTTGTGGATTACAGTTGTTTGAAATGCATCAGCAATACTTAAGGAGACATTGTAGTATGTAACTAACATATGAATTGAATAAATAGATTTATAATATACATGAATGATTCAATAATGAAAATTTGGATGAAATCACTGATTATAGAGTATTTGAAGTTTAAATGATTCGATTCTGCGTTGAATGGATGTAAAAGATTCTATTTATAATTTAATAAAATGAGAAAGAAAAGATAGGTAGGCCATGGTTTTGTTGGTGGAATATGGTGATGAAAGGTAAAAGAAGGTAATTAATAAATGTCTACATATTGATAGAGACGAAATAGAGTCATTCCTTTCAATATCTGAATTTTTAGACACAGTATTGGCCGATTTGGATCTGAAAATTAAACAATTACAATTAATGTCAATAAAAGCAATTCCTGCTATGTTTTCATTAAAGGCTTTACTGTACAGAGAAACCTTATGGTGAATACTCAAGATAAAATTAAGCTGAATCATCTACTTTGAAAAAATGCTATGATTAGCATCCAGTAAAAACATTACAGACGTACATACTAATTGAAGTATTAATAATTTATGCATCAACTTTGACAACTATAATCCGTGTAGTCCCCTACTTCATTGCGATGCGTCCCTTCAAGCAAACAGAGTTGCTTACCAGAGTTGCAGAGTTTCTAGCCTTTCATTCGATGACATTCTATCAATGAGAAGCAAAAAAAAGTTACGCATATAAAAGCTTCCACCCCTCCCCCCTCTCCATACATGTGCTTATTTTACAAAATTGGCCGTATAGTGGTACCTTTGATGATTATATTTAATTTTTGGATTCTCTCAAAGAGAGCAAGTATAGTCTGGACTCAGCGCATGAGATTTCAATTATTTTACTCATCGGACAGTGATTAAAAACCAGAGGACCTGAATAGAATAAAAGAAGTCTACTATATTTCATATACAAAGTGAGCCAGAGCATCCGTTGCTGGCATTTTTCTCGAAAATTACTGAAACAAATGATTTGAAACAAAACAATCAGACAGAAAATTGACTCCAAATTTTTCATTTCTGATATTTTCATAAGCTCCTGACAACCTCTTGGGGGGTTCTGGGGGGTTCAAACACATTTTTCAACTTTTCTCGAAAAAACCTCAATGCAGATGTAAAAATTCATTTATAATCTAAAAGTAGAGAAAACAATTCGTTTTATAAGTTTGAAAAATAGGCGCAACGTAGGAATCTGAACAAAAAACTTCTGTGAAGAAAGCTGATTTTATAAGCTTTCAGATGGCGCAAACCGCGATGCCGAAAAACATTTCGTTCAAGAATTATGACCGCGCAAAGTTTCAAATCTAGGCCAAAAATAGGGTTCCGACTTTCGATTCTACAAAAAAATTTGTTGCTCCACCAATAATCGATGAAATTTATTGAAACTTGGTGGAAGCGGGTTTTTTGGGTCGCTGAATTTATTTTTGACATAAGTTTTTCAAAATTCTCAAATCATATATGGCCGCCATTGTTTTTCGTTCAGATTCCTTCATTGCGCCTATTTTTCAAACTCAAAAAACGGATTTTTGGAAACTTCAAAAGTAAAACAAAATGCAAAAAAAGGGTCAAATATTTTTGAACTAAACACTGTAGCACATCAATCGAAAGATCTTTAAAATACGCATCTTTTGGTGCAAAGTTCACGTCAATATCTATGTTCGTTCAAAAGTTATGGAGCATTGGAGGTTTTGACTTTGACCCCCTGCACTCCCGCTCCCAATTGACCAAATTCAAAAAACTGCAGATATTCTGAAAGATGATGCTTAGCTCTATCATCCCTGAAAGTTTCATCCATTTTTTAGGGGGGGCACTCCTAATGGTAGCTGGATGGACCCCTTTTCATCAAAACAAATACCATTAATTGAGCCTGTCTCGTCCTCTAAAAAAATAATACAAAAACCAGAACTTCGCTTACACTTTCGAACAGGCGTTAATGTTGTAACAATTCCCGAAACTAAAAAATTAAAAGAATACTGATCTAATTTGTTTATTTTAATAAGATCCATTTTCAACCCATGAAAGATTGAATGTTAAAAATTGCGCTTAAAAAAAAAAAAAAAAAAAAAAAAAAAAAAAATCATTTATCAGCTGATCAAATAAAGGCAAAGAAACGTGACTACTTCATTCCGCGCTCTCTAGCGGGTTCTTCTTGAAGCTTTACTTTTGTGAGAAGATATCCTATAAGTAAAACCATGATCTGTATCGGTTTTATTTCGCGCCTTCTATTCGAAAATATCAGCTGACTCTAGAAATTCACAGAGAAAGATTATCAAATTAGTGAACAGGTGAGCCGCAGTGCAGCCAATGCAGCCAAACAATCACCGGCTGCAAAACAATAATAAATAAGAAAAAAACATCACAGAACGACTCGTTATCGGCCGCCCGTACGAAAAAACCCCGAATGTACTTTAAAATCAATTATATATTCAATAAACGTAATAAAATAACACAAAAACAATGTCCAACATAACAAATTAATCATAAAAACAAACAAAAATTTATTCATCGTAAAACCAACACAGCAGAGTAAAATTACAACAAAGTTGGCAACATAAAACGCAAAATATTACCTCACCGCACTCCACTTACCCCTCAAAAGTGGTGAGTCCGTCGTTTAATTGGAATTATAAAAAAACTAAAGCATTAAAATGAATCCAACGATTTTTGCTGCAAACTTTAGAAGGTACGATTTCATAATTGTACCATTGCAATCCTCAAAACGCAACAGACACGACAGGAAAAAATCACAAAATTCAAAAACAGCCGATTTTCAACTTTAGGCCACTCAGCATAGGAATACACGTGGAAAGCATAGGCTGCCTTATTACATTGTATACATTGTATTATATTGTTAGCAGCAAAACGATCGGAATAAGCGTGCCATGTTCCATGGGCACGCTTAAAAAAGAGCTTGATTGGATTGTTCAAAAAGCAAATGCCGAAAGCTATCGGCAAAAATAATGAAATTGGGGTTGAATTAAATACGAATAAATATTTCTCCCCACCATGATTTCCATTATTAAATGCATTATAATGAATGCTGGTATTGTCTTTTGAAAAATGTTTGAGTCCGTTTTTATGTTTTCTTATAATGTGACACTGGTGATACGATTTGAAATAAGTCAAAATATACATTACAATGTCTGATATGTGGCTTTTTACATCATGTGACACCGGTGCAGTGAAGGTTTATTCTTCAAATAACACTTTCCAATCACATTAAAGGTTTAAATTACTTGTTAAAAGTGTTGTCTGCTATTAAAATTGGTCTTGAAAGTGTAGAAAACGATAAATAGAAGCGAAATTTAACTTTATGTTTTTTTGCCTCTTTTTGACGTTCTCAGGTCAGAGTGCGGTGGCGCGGCGGTGGTGTAGTGGCAGAAGCAGGCTTCGGGATTCCGACTCTCAAGGTCCTCGGATCGTGCCCCGAGGGAATCCACTATTCCTGGTTCTGCGCACCTCGTCACGCTATACACATATATCTACAAGTTCCCTGCACATTTCAGAGTGCACACACACGCCATGTCATGCAGATTGCAGCTGTGCACCTTGTGTCTCGTGTCACGTCACTGGCCACTCCTCGATTCGTTTCTTTCTATGTCACTCTCTGTCCAGGGTCCGTTTTTATCCCGTGGGTCTCGCGGGCTCTGCGCGCGTCACCGCAGACACGCCAATGTGTAAGTATGTGTATGGTCGCCCTCGCGCAGAACCGCAGAATGCGCATCAACTTCACTTGAGCCTTGTTGTTCTTACTCACTTCGTCTCTTGCTGCATTCCACTCCAAGACGCAAGGTACCGCCACTTACGGATTGTGCATCGCTGACGTCACTCAAGGTCGCGGCCCTCATTTTAAATTGTCGTAAAGGCCACATCAGACGATCAAATTGGACCCTCAAAGTAGAGTCCCCGTATAGTGTATATAACGAGCTATCTACGAGTGTCACAGCCATTCAAAGATTAGAAGTATGTTTCTTGTATTGGAGGATACCTCGAGGAGTCCATGGAAAACAATCACGACCACATACAAAGTCCTGCGAATACATACGAAAAAAATACTTCAAATCTTTGAATGGGTGTGACTTTCGTAGAAATATATCTTTCTGGTGGGCTTTTAACTGCTGACATGGCGTAGAGCTCTCAAAATGCCCCCTCTGCTCTTCCAGGGCACCGCCAATGTTATTTCATACGGGAAAACGGACTTACGAGCAAGCCTGTCTTGCTAGTGGGCTTTTAATCGCTGACAAGGCGTAGGGCACTCACAACGTCCCCTCTGCTCTTCCGGGGTACCGTTAATGTTATTTTACATGGGAAAACAGACTTAGGAGCAAGCCTGTATTTCTGGTGGGCTTTGAATCGCTTACAAGGCGCAGGGCTCTCAAAATGTCCCCTCTGCTCTCCCGGGGCACCGCCAATGTTATTTCAAAAGGGAAAACAGACTTACAAGTAAGCCTGTATTTCTGGTGGGCTTTGAGTCGCATACAAGGCGCAGGGCCCTCACAACGTCCCCTCTGCTCTTCCGGGGTGCCGTTAATGTTATTTTCAATGGGAAAACAGACTTACGAGCAAGCCTGCCTTTCTGGTGAGCTTTGAATCGCATACAAGGCGCAGGGCCCTCACAACGTCCCCTCTGCTCTTCCGGGGCACCGCTTATGTTATTTTAAATGGGAAAACAGACTTACGAGCAAGTCTGTCTTTCTGGTGGGCTTAGAATCGCTGACAAGGCGCAGGGCTCACGTAACGTCCCCTCTGCTCTTCTGGGACACCGCCAATGTTATTTTAAATGGGAAAACAGACTTACGAGCAAGCCTGTCTTTCTGGTGGGCTGTGAATCGCTTATAAGGCGCAGGGCTCACGTAACGTCCCCTCTGCTCTTCCAGGGCACCGCCAATGTTATTTTAAATGGGAAAACAGACTTACGAGCAAGTATGTCTTTATGGTGGGCTTTGAATCGCTGACAAGGCGCAGGGCTTACGTAACGTCCCCTCTGCTCTTCTGGGACACCGCCATTGTTATTTTAAATGGGAAAACAGACTTACGAGCAAGCCTGTCTTTCTGGTGGGCTTTGAATCGCTTATAAGGCGCAGGGCTCACGTAACGTCCCCTCTGCTCTTCCGGGGCACCGCCAATGTTATTTTAAATGAAAAAACAGACTTACGAGCAAGCCTGTCTTTCTGGTGGGCTTTGAATCGTTTACAAGGCGCAGGGCTCACGTATCGTCCCCTCTGCTCTTCCGGGGCACCGCCAATGTTATTTTAAATGAAAAAACAGACTTACGAGCAAGCCTGTCTTTCTGGTGGGCTTTGAATAGCTTACAAGGCGTAGGGCTCACGTATCGTCCCCTCTGCTCTTCCGGGGCACCGCCAATGTTATTTTTAATGGGAAAAGAGACTTACGAGCACGCCTGTCTTTCTGGTGGGCTATGAATCGCTTATAAGGTGCAGGGCTCTCAAAGTGTCCCTTCTGCTCTTCCGGGGCACCGCCAATGTTATTTTAAATGGGAAAACAGACTTACGAGCAGACCTGTCTTTCTGGTGGGCTTTGAATCGCTGACAAGGCGCAGGTCTCTCAAAACGTTCCCTCTGCTCTCTCGGGGCACCGTCATTGTAATTTTCAATGGGAAAACAGACTTACTAGCAGACCAGTGTTTCCGGTGAGCCTTCAATCGCTTTCATGGCGAAGGGCTCACGTAACGTCCCCTCTGCTCTTCCGGGGCACTGCCAATGATATTTTAAATGGGAAAACAGACTTACGAGCAAGCCTGTCTTTCTGGTGGGCTTTGAATTGCTTACAAGGCGTAGGGCTCACGTAACGTCCCCTCTGCTCTTCCGGGGCACCGCCAATGTTATTTTAAATGGGAAAACAGACTTACGAGCACGCCTGTCTTTGTGGTGGGCTTTGAATCGCTTACAAGGTGCAGGGCTCTCAAAATGTCCCCTCTGCTCTTCCGGGGCACCGCCAAAGTTATTTTAAATGGGAAAATAGACTTACGATTAGACCTGTCTTTCTGGTGGGCTTTGAATCGCTGACAAGGCGCAGGGCTCTCAAAACGTCTCCTCTGCTCTCTCGGGGCACCGTCATTGTAATTTTCAATGGGAAAACAGACTTACCAGCAGACCAGTGTTTCCGGTGAGCCTTGAATCGCTCACAAGGCGAAGGGCTCTCAAAACGTCCCCTCTGCTCTTTCGCGGCACCGCCATTTCGCCAATGTTGGGAAAACAGACTTACGAGCAGACCTCGAAATCGGAAAATGAAATGGACCTCCGGTTTGCGCGAAAAGTCGAAGAATTGTATGCTATGCCCAAAAAAAGGATGTATCACAAAATAGGGTCCATCGTTTGAAGTTTTCGATTTCGCCCCTGTTAGTGGGGGGGGGGGGATCTGATGGGTCGGACCCGCTGAAAGAAATTAATTCAGGGAAAAAGCCTGAAAATGGTCCGAAATTACAACTTTTTATATCAACTCGTTCAATAGTTAGAGAGTGGAAACGCAGGCTTCGTTACATCCTGTCAGTGGTTTTCCAACCAATTTTAATCGTTTACGGTTCAAAAAATCGTCTGAAGATTCCTCGGCTTTTTCGATGGGGCTCTTAGCATAGTTATCAATATTTTAATTAAAATCACGTGAAAATACGACCTTTGGAATTATATCTTTTGTTGCGCTTTGGTGTATCTTGCAGATCAAATTCTGGAAAGCTATCCGAAAGAACCTTGGAACATACCAAGCAAACTCTCAACATACAAAAATTTAGTTTTCGAGTTCTGAACGGAAAATAGCTTAATCCTGCATACTTCGACTTTAACCCTTTCAGTGCTGCAGTATCAAAAACTGGTTTCACAAATCTCAGACCTTCACTAGTGAATCAAATGACTTTTTCTCTGATAATTTCACGTGCATGTCAATTTTTTTGAAATTTCATATGAATTCATGTTAACAATCGTCCTTTGTAAGGGACTGTACAGCGACAAGGTTAACTTTATGTTCTTAACCTCTATTCTACTCTTTTTGTTAACGGTTGATCTGCAATAACCCGCCTTGTTTAGATTGCATTTGCGGATCCAGCATTCGCAAACGGGGGGGGGGGGGGGCTTGGGATTTTTCCCTCTCGGTGATCTCCCTTCCCTTTTTTCTCTTTATTTTCCCCCTCCTTCCCCTCTCCTACTTTGTTAGCCAAAATGGGGGGGGGGGGCAATCGCTCCCTTCGCCTCCCATATCTACCAATGATAGACTAAAAGGGCATGTGGAAGTGGAGGGGGGAGTTTAATACCTTTTCACGCCAGCTTTTTTTATGCGTTATTTTTAACCGTAAGAACCTTTTCTGGAAAAGTTCAAAAGTAAATCGCCAATTGGTAGATAGGGATAAGACGTTGGCTTTATAACTTGGCTGAACACTTATTTTTATCACTCCGCAAGCAGTTACTTTCAAGTGTTATCTCCGGTGGGTCAGAGTTTAATTAAACCGTTCACAGTTTGTCAAATGAAAGCTGTCAAAGATTAGATTTGTTTTTAAGAAACCGTCTGTTCATCGACGAAGTTCAATGACTTTCTGTTCGATTTTCGGACCTATTTTCATAACAACAGGCGCAGGCAGATCTGGTCTTTATCAAGTTGTAGTCTTAAAGTTCGCCGATCACTGACCTAGCTTCATACGCTTTCTCTCTCTTTCTCGTAACTCGTGAAAAGAGTGACACTTGATAACCTGATTTATGTCGCAATGTCACACTCATTCATCAATCAGTTTTAATAATTTTTTTTATTTTTTATTTTTTTTTTGATTCGACAAGATTTTCATCTTTGAGGCTTTCGGACGCGCGAAAAGTAGGTCACGTTCGTCTTGGTACTTTCAAGCTTATGAAGTATTTAGTCAGTTTTTGAAGATCTACCAAAATATGGCTATTGCACTTTTTTGCAACAAGCGATTTTATAGTCGACTCTGGTGTGAAAAACGCCAGAAATAACGATGGCAGCACTTAAACTTCCGAAATCCACTCCAAAACTCAATAAACGTTTTTATTTGCGCGAGTGTAATGGTGGCATAGGGCAGTAATAATGGGAGATTCCTATTTCAATTTTGTCACTCTCTCTCTATGCTGACACTGATGATTAACAGAGCAATTAGTTATCAGAGTAGTGATCCACATCCGACGAATGGTACCGTGACATCTCGTGATACTGGTGTCAAATGAAAGTCGTCTCTTATTCGTCACTTCTTGATGAAGTTACATTCTTGTTAGATGGGAATCTCCCATTACTACTGCCCTCAACCACCATTACGCTCGCGCAAATAAAAGCGTTTATTGAGTTTAGAAGTGGATTTCGCAAGTTTTGAGTGCTGCCATTGTTAGTTTTGGAGGTTTTTACACCTATAGCGATCATTTAGTCGCTTATAGCAAAAAAGTGCAACAGCTCATGGGAAGGACACGTTAGTTCCAAAGTTTTTGGCCTTTGCATTGACTACGCTGATCGTATTTTTGATAGGATAAATCACGATTTTGCTTTTTGCTGTCTAACAAACTTATACGCTTACGTTTACACCGAGACGATCCTAACCTCAAAAAAGCAACTTGAAATGATTTTAGACAGTATTTGTGGAACGCATAAGTTTCGAATGTTATCACCGTGCGTCGCATCGGCTCCGAAAAAATCTATCCCAATACTTTCATATACACTCGATGGTTGTATACAAGCGCGTTCACGCACCTATTCTAAGGCGGTGAAACCGAAGAGAATTACTGACGTAGAGGTATGTTCATTGTTAAAAATAATAGTGATTCGATTCGAAGTACTCCATGGTTAACGGTTCAGCTGATTCCTACGAATACTCTCCTTCGTCCGTTATTTTTTGTAGGTTTGTTTTCAATAAAAAAAATAAAATAAAAAATAAAAAAATCGCTGAAGAATGAAGTAGGTACATTTGGGCGTGAGTTGTGAATTTAGACCAAATTATTTGGTAGCCTCTTCGATTTCAACGTGTGCTGACAGTGGTGCTGACGTTCCTCAAATTTATACTTTTGGCTTAAATTCATCAATTTCAGCCAAAACATTTGAATTTTTTGAGCAGACTTAGAGGTGCTATCCATCGGATTGAAATCTAGACAAGCTTTGCCTGGGATCACCTTAAGCTTGAAGTGATTTCCTCTTGATTGTTTTTATTGTGTGCATCGTTATTTTAGCCAAAGTTTACGGTTTTGTGTTTGTTTGTTTTTGTTTGTTTTTTTGTTTTTTTTTCTTTAAAATTTTATCAGATTCAAAGAACTAGAATCACATCAGATATCGTTTTGTACATCAGGAATAGAATCTTTAATCTTTAATTATAAAAGTGGCATATATACACAACAATGAAATGGTATGATTCAATGATTGCTTTTACATTAAATATTTAGATTGGATTTAGATTAAGATGAGGAGAAAAAATAAATAAATAAACACATACATACAAGGTAAATAAATCACAGGTAAGAACTGAAGACTTAAGAGCCCTATGACTTAAGCTCTAAAATTAATAAAAAGTATGAAGACAATTCAAACGGCTTGCGTCGCCTCATCCTCCTCAGAATGTCACTGTTGCCCAAAAGGGCAACATCATAATTAACAATTAAGGTTTTATATTTTGTAGCTAAAGTACGCAACAGACTCATCGATGTTTTCCTGCTATCGCATGGATTCGATGCGAATGTTGTTGTCAATCGATGCATCAAAACTAGCTATATTTCGACTAAAATTAGACCTAAGAGTCATTCTTTCTTCTTAAACCACATCGAAATTATAATAAAGTATAATGATTTTCAGCGGTTTCTCATTTTTGACTTGTAAAAATTTGTTTCGATAAAATGTCGATGTTTTTTGGACATCGAACTTCGATGCACAAAGCTGGACATCGCACAGGCCTACAACTGGGCCAAACTGAGTCTCGCCAAGTGTGGCAACCTCGGTTTTGCGCCTGCGCAGAAGAAATAAGAGCAACGGACGAACAACGGGGACCGGGGGCATCCAGTTTCCCGGTAACTTTTCCGCGCTCAGCATATACAGCGAAACCACGCGGACTTAGCAATCAGCACGCGGAGTAGTAACTTGTAAAACTTGTAACCAGTTTCCTAAACTATAAACTCGGAACTTCTCAAAGTGGACTCGTCAGCCTCACATCAGCCACTGTTAGCCAGTCGTCCGCCATCGCCGCGCCGCTCTGTGGATCGAAACATTAATTTTGCTGGACATGAAAAAAAATCTTGGTTTTATGCATTAAAAACATTTTAGATGTGTTATTTTCTTGAAAAAATCACGTTGTTTGACTCATTTTAAGCTCTGAAATGAATGATTTCATACATTTTTAAGTTATCTTGCTATTTAATGTTCATCAGTGGCGGCTCGTGCGATTTGGCAACAGTGTTTTTATCCCATTTAAATACATGGAAAACAATCGAAACTCGAGGAGGCTGCCATCCTCCGCTTGAATCGATTTTTTACCTGAGTTTAAGTGGGAAAAATGCATGGTTGCCAAATCTCACGGGCCGCTACTGATGTTCATAATCTTGATTTTTATTCGCAATATGATGTCCGGGTAATTCCATGTTTCAAACCACCGTGCGCCGCCTCTGCCTCTGTCTGCTCGTCTCTCTCGTCCCTCGTCTTGACTTGACTTGACTTGACTTGACTTGAGTTGAGACTTGGATCAGCAGCATCGCAGCGATCAGGAGTCAGCAGTTGTTTCGCTATTTCCGGATTTTGCTCCGTTTTGACGTCATTCATCCCGCTCCTCGCTGACCAAAAGCTTGATTTGCAATATGCCGTGCATTCGTGTCGTATCCGCGGGGGGGGGGGGGGGGGCGTTCTCGACTTCTTCAATTTTACAAGGAATATTATTTGGAAAGTCTGGAAAAAGGGGATTTGATGCTGTCGAGTGAGGGAAATCTTCCTTAATCGAAAATTTCAGTGTTAAACTCATTTCGTCTGGATTATTTTGGAATGGAACGAAAAATCCCCGTCAGAATGATCAGACACAGAAAGCATAATTGAGTATTACGTTGAAGTTTTGTATCTTTAGTTTTTTGTTTTTATGAACAAAAAAAATTAACTGCAGAGAATATCCTACGGACACTATCTCACATCAAATTTAATCTGGGGGAGACCCCCACACGGCCAGACCCCTCTTTTAATATTCTGGGGGAGGCCCCCAGACCCCCCTTTGATATTCTGGGGGAGACCCCCAGACCCCCCTTTGATATTTTTATCCAAATCCAAAAATCCATTTTTGAAATATTTAAATTTTCCCATTTTTCACCCATAACTAACCTAAAAATTAAAATTTCAAAAAAACAAAAAAAGTCCCCTGGGGAATGTTAAAAGCAACATTTCTGCAAAATTTGGATGCATATGGATCAAGGGTTCAAAAGTTATGCTGGGTTTCACGGTTCAGAAACGCCCGAATTTGCTGGTAAAAATTATTGGGATCCCTAGATTGACGTTGTGCAACTGGGATAATTTTTGTTTAGGATATTTTTTTTTTTTTTTTTTTTTTTTTGCTCCAAGAGGAAATAAAAGAAGACTTTCGCATGACACGGAATTTAAAAAACAAACAAAAAACCAAAAAAAAAAAAAACCAAAAACTCAAGGATATAAAATGAGAGTAATGAATGTAATAACTAAGAAGAATTGGGGGGGGGGGGGGGGTTTTTGACACAAGACTGGAACTGTTGAGTCACTTCACTGGCGGATCCAGAAATCTGTCCTTCTCTCTCTTCTCCCATTAGAATGCGTGTGTTAGAAAAGGACAAATCAGGGGCAGCCACGTGATTTTCGCATCCTCTTCTATCTTTTTTTAACACATGCATTCAAATGGGAAAATAAAGAGAGGGACAATTTCTTGGATCTGCTATAGTGAGTCACTTTGAAGAGAATTTCCTTTTGTCACGCCTCACGCCTGGCTTGGCAACATTGTTTGCGAATTGCTCACAGCTCTCTCTATCTCACAATCAGCGAGATTCTGGTTTAGTGGCTTGACCGTATTGATATGCGTACCGTTCCAAAGTCGTATAAAGTCGTTTCCGGATTGATGGAGAGTCACCAGCGCACGTCAATAACCCGCCGAAAAGTGAAACTTGATGCAGGTAGTTATGGTCCATTTTAATCCCCCCCCCCGCCTCCTCGTTCATTTCCAAGATTGTTCTTGAAACGGACGATGATATGAATGCAGTCGTGGACTCTTGGAACTTGATAACAATATTTTTCGTGTTGCGCAATTAGTTGAAAACAAAAGCCAGGGGGGAGGGATTAATAATCTACAACATTCCTAACGATATTCCCCTCCCCCTTAACCCAGTGGTGTAGCGTGCAATTTGACGATGTTGTAGTTCGTCCATTCAAACCCATGAGAAATATCGAACTATTGGATGTTCGGAGAACACCTTCGCAATCGACCTTTAATATTGGTTTAAATAGACGAACTGCGACGTCGCCGAATTGCACGCTACGCCACTGCCTTCACCCCTTTCGACTATGAGCGTCAAGTATTGTTACAATCCGCATTTCTATAAGTATTATTACAATGTATTTCTTTCATGCGACAACGGAATCCATAGACACTTCTTTGAGAGATCCTCAAATGTTTTTCAATCACTATTGGACGTTTCAATCCGATGGATAGCTTCACTAGTTGCTTTAGGGAAAAGTCGTGTTTCTGGCATTTTTAAATTGAATCCGAAAAAAAAAAACACAAATTGCAAGAACATCAGCACCTGCGAAATTTTGTATGGATTTTTTAAGCCCAAAATCAGCAAAGTTGGTTTAGAATTTAAAGCTGTAAATTATGAAATTCGTTTCGCCATAGGCTTAGTGCGTGAGAGTGAGTGCGAGTTATAATATATCTATCTGTCTCACTCGCACTCATTGAGGCTTATGGGAATTTTTGTATTCCGGCTTTGTATTTGAGTGTTTCAGCTTGAAACTTTCCGGGTATCCTTCTGAAGTATGCTCACAGGCGCTGACATTCCTCTAATTTGTGCTTCTAGCGTAAATTCATCAATTTCAGCCAAAAACTGTTGTGACTTTTTGAACAGCGCGACGTAGTGTCCACGGTTCGTTCTTATCGACCCTGGAAATCCTGAAATCATCTTAAACAGATGCCTCCTGGTCCTGCGTTAGAGTTTTGCAGCCGGCAATTTGCCTATATGATTCCGCACGGTGCGGTGCCTGAATTTTATTCAACTTAGTCTTGAGTCTTGCGGTCTTGAACTTCAGACTTCGATACTTGAGTGAAAGCCCGAGGATAGACTCTTGACTGTAGAGTGTAGCTCCAGTGTGTAGGAAATATAATCAATGTTGTTTAACAGTGCGCATCCACATTAGACTGAATCCATCTCGATTCCTAGGTGTCCTTGATGGCCCCGAGTTTTGTCTGGCTTGAAGTGGCAGTAGCCAGTGCCACGCAGGGTCGCAGGCCAAGTCAGAAAATAGAGCAATTGAGGGTCATTTATACCAATGGGGTTGTTGCACACTTTTGCTATAAGCGATTTAATAGTTGATTCTGTTGTAAAAACCTCCAAAAATAACGATGGCAGCACTGAAAACTTCCGAAATCCATTCCTAAACTCAATAAACGCTTTTAATGTGCGCGAGCGTAATGGCGGCTTAGGGCAGTAATAATGGGAGATTCCCATCTGAGCAAGTTTGACGCCTTCTTCAATGATCTGTGGATCGTCTACGCAGACTAAAGGTAAGTTCATAAATTTCGCGTTAACCGCATACGAGAAGATTACCCTAACAATACTGTAGCTCCATCAGGAAGTGACCAATAAGAGACGACTTTTCTTTGACATCGGTGTCACCAGACGTCACGGTGAAATTCATCGGATGTGGATCACTACTCTGATGACTAATTACTCTATGAATCATACACTCGCGCAAATAAAAGTGTTTATTGAGTTTAGGAGTGGATTTCGGAAGTTTTTAGTGCTACCTTCGTTATTTTTGCAGATTCTTACACCAGGATCGACTATTAAATCGCTTGTAGCAAAAGTGTGCAATAGCCCCATTTTTATTCGTATCAAACACCTCTTCATCATACTTTTCGCGATTTTCTGAACGAGTTGAGCGTGTGTCTTTGCATGAACCATAGAACAAAACCCTTAATAGTGCTGTTTATTTTGAATCAATATTTATAAACGTTAATGTGACGGAATAAATGGACGGATTTATACGAAATAGACCTGTAGTTTTCCGATGTTGCCATTTAATCTCGACTTTCAACGGGGCAGTTGCAAGGGTCTGGAATTTTGTGTTTTCCTGAAAGAAATAAATAGTATTTGACAAGCTGAGAACAATGGTGGCTTTGGTTTTTTCCCAAGTGTCCCGGTTTTGGAGGTACTCACTTGTAAACTTGTAAAAAATCGTGTGCGTATTGACGTTACTACGCAGAATTCCCATTTAAAACAATGTATTTTGGGCCAAAATATCATCTCCGAAACAATTGGACGTAATTAGAAACCAAAGGCATCTTTGTTCTCAGCTCATCAACTACTTTCATTTTCTCTATAAGAAACACAACATTTCAGACCCTTGCAACTGCCCCATTCCCTTAAAAATAATCTGATGGAAAATATTACTTGATATATTCAGGAACGTGCACAGAAAATGATATCTGGTAGAATTTACCATCTGCATAGCTGATTTTGGAGTCAGCTAACAAGTATGGCAAATTTCACTAAATGATGGTAAAATGTACCAAGAAGTTAACTTAATTTACCATAATATACGTTGCATTTACCATCTACTTGGTAGCTGACTCCAAAGTCAGCGCAGATGGTATAGATTCTACCAGTCTTTTTTTTCCATGTGACTTAAACTATAGATGATCAAAGTTCCTGGAAGTTTTAAGAAATTCCTTTCTCTGGGTCTAATATTTTAATGATATTAAAGTCAATTGAAAGTGGCAACGTCTAAAGTCGAGTAGGTCCCCTTCTTGTATATGAGTCCAAATTTTGATAATTTCTCAATTTCAGAGAGAAGTAACTGAAAACTTATTCCTCCAAGTACTAGGTTAGTTCAAAAGAACGCCACTCTTCCGTTTATTATGTATAGGGAAGAGGTAGTTAACTGTTCGTACTTGGGGGAGTTGGAATTGCCTATACGACAAATTGAAGGCTAGGTTAAAAGAACGCCACTCTTCCGTTTATTATGTACAGGGAAGAGGTAGTTAACTGTTCGTACTCGGGGGAGTTGGAATTGCCTATACGACGAATTGAAGGAGCCCGACGGAATCTTATTTCGTAAGCGTTTTCATAGATAATCGAATTTATCTGGAATGAAGACTGAAACAATGTGAAATAGACTAGAGGAGAAAAACGAATATGTTCGGGTTTGGCCCATAGGGTGAAAACGCATAGTTAGGAATAAAATATTTTATTAGATTTTAGTTGAGTTAGGCCACTTGCAATGCTTAAACTGTGATAAGTTTTGCTGGTAGCCTACCTTCAGGAGTCATTTGACTGTAACATTGAGCTATGGTCGCTTCGGTTATTCTTGCTTTCGGGGCGTAAAAATGAAAACTGAATCCATGAGTGAAACATAAATGAAGAAACGCAAGCAAAGAATTGGTTCGGAAATAAATTCTTCCGGTGATTTTGTAACCCGTAAAGAATTTCCTAATCATCAAGAGCCTGTTTATGTATATTCATCAGCGTGTCAAAAATGTAATTGTACTATTATTAACGCAAAATTTTGACCGTCAAGAATGCAAGCGAAGCGTAGAAGGTTTCTTTGATTACAGGAGGATTCGCCGCTTATGTGGAATTCTTGACTGCCGAAACTTTAGCGTTTGATAGTATCTTATATTTTAGAACCGACTGTCAGTCATACTGATTACACGCATACCAGTGGCGCACGGTGGATCGAGTCAATGGGGGGGGTCGGACATGGGCAGGAAAAAAAAAGGTCACATTTCCAATAACTTTTTATGGTTTTCTAGTAGTTAAACATCTACAGGGACTATATCCATGGCTCATAAGTCATTTCATTCCCCTCATTTGACGTGCGGGTTGCCTAAACTTGAGAAGGTAGGCAATATGAAATTTACCGTTTGATTTTTATGTTTTTCTTTTGCTTTCGCATCAGATTTTGAAAATGTAAATCAAAATTTCGATTTCACTGGCTTATTTTCCTCCCTCTGATGAACATTTTCACATGTCGTTGATATTTTTTGGCATTATTATAAGGGGAGAAAAAATACTTTGAAAACTCGCTAAAAAAAAATTGTGAAAAAAGGGGGAAAAAGCTCTACAAAAAAATGTCCCCATATGTCCCCTAAATGCTTTTCTGGGTTGTTTTCTACACCTCCTCAGGAATGTATTCCAACAAAAATTGGCCGCTAATATCCGCTAATTTGAGCAAACGACTCGTTTGAATGAGAGCAAGTCGTGCGCGTTTTGAAGCTTATCTCGCTTTCCTTCTATCACAAAGATCGCGCATCACAAGATATCTTCCAATCTCGATAAGTCTTCAATTGATAACTAATTTTCACTAATTTTTGATTTCTTGGTGGAAAATAAACAAGAATTCAGTTCCCTACGTGCATTCAGCCATAGTTAATAGGTGAATTGGTGTTACAAGTTCAGTGTTTGGTTTATTTAATTTATATGTTATATTTGCCGTTTTTTTTGTTGACAATTTTAATGTATTTAATAATGTTATTTACGTATTTGCAATTGTTCAATGACAATCTCAAGACACAATGAAGAGACGATGATGGAGAAGACTGATTGAATTTATTTGTTGAACTCTACAATAATAAAAAGTAGTTGGATGATTGTGATCATCTGGTCACGTTCATTATAAAAAACTATAAAACCCCGTTTGACGAACAAACTTTGACTGATGAGTGCCACATGTTTTGTTTGAAATTGATTAATTCAGAATTGTGAACAGAAGAAGAAGAAAGCCAAGGAATATCTCCCAGAGGCACTTGCACTTCTGAAGGTTTGCCCTCAAGACACAATGAAAGAGACGATGATGGAGAAGACTGATTGAATTTATTTGTTGATTTTGAAAATCTGTCGTAATAAAAAGATGCACCTAAGTTTTCTCCCCTTTTTCCGTTTTTTATTTATAATGTAACAAGAAAATTGAAGTTAAAGAGTTTCAAAAGATCCACACGGACAGAAAGAAAAACGAGGAAGTAAAAATTCTTAGTTTGACTGGAAAAAAAAAAAAATCATCGTTATATTGTCCCACGTATGTGGGCGTATAACGTTAAAATGGTGGGGGGGGGGGGGAGTTACGAAAAATTAAGTTAAGAATTGTTTAGCAAAGGAATAATGTGACATTAGTAGTGAGGAAATTGTGACCCCCCCCCTCGTATAAATACGCCACGAATCTACAAAAACCGCCTACTTGTAACCCCCCCCCCCCCTCGAATAAATACGTCACGAATCAACAAAAACCGCCTACTATCTTATTATCTGCTTCTTTCAGCCGTTCAGTACCGCATTAGACGCGTGCAATGTGTGTTTTGAGCAAACCGTGTCCACTAATGACGAGAAAATGTGTCAAAATACATTTTAAAACTCATAAATTGCAAAAAATATCATCAAAAACGGATTCTACGACGAAAAATACATAAGGTAATAAATTTCTGGGGAATTACATGCTCGAAAAAGGTCCATACTTAGAGGAAACGAAGTGCGTGATGCGCGATGTCCGACCCCTCCCATTGACTCGATCCACCGTGTGGCGTAGCGACCGTAGCGTGCAATTTGACAACATTGCAGTTAGTCCATTCAAACCAATTCAAAATATCGAACAGTCGGGTGTTCGGTGAACACTTTATATTCGACCTTTTACATGGGTTTAAATGGACGCAATACAACGTTGCCGAATTCCACGCTACGCTACTGTATTTATAAGTATGCGTGAAATACTCGCCTTTTTCTTTTCTGTGACGTAACTCGCGCGATTCTAAAAAAATTAATTGGAGTTGTAAATTTGGACTTGAGATAAAACTGTCATCGCATTTGTCTAAACAAATGTGAGAGAATGATGGAAGAATCCGAAATAAATTAATTCACTGTATCGCAGCAAAAAATGTCCAGTTGCTCGTCCTCCCAACTGCTATTAATAGACTTTCGACTCTTGAGTTCCTAAAATCGGATTTTTCTAAAGCGGCTCCATTTTCGGATCAGGAATTCCTCGTCTCTCGTCCTTGAAAAGTGTTGCCAAATTGGGGGTTCAAAGCTGTACATTTTCCATCGAGTCGAAGAAGAAATATATGTCGCTCAGTGAACCGAAATATGGAATTTCCCGGACACAATGGGGCTCCCGCTAACTTTTGTTGCAAACGACTAATTATACGAATAAAAATAGAGAGAATGAAGAATTAATAGACGTGTTTAGTGCGAAGTCAACGGTTAGCCAACAACAACAGCAATAACTCATCGGTCGCAATCGGTTGTGATAAAACTCCCGTAGCGTTCCAAACTATCTCACTCTCTCTCCCGTGACCCCCATGTATACCCATCTCTTTCTAGTTTCGAAATTTGTATACAGGGCCTTAATTGTTTCACAATATATTATTATTATCAAAATCGCATTAAAATGCCTCGAGGAATTCATTTCTGCCGTAAATTTTCACAAAATAAGTCTCTACATACGATTTTTGAAATTAGATTGAGATGGCAGTACACAGGGGTCACATGAGAGCGAGAGAGACAAGCCGGCTTTGTTTGGAACGCTCATCACCGGCAGTCGCCATTACTAAAATCCTCTGTTGCAAGATAATTAAAAATTTTGTGAAATATTTAATTAGAGAGCAGAATGAGTCATTTAACATTGCTTTTAATTTAAAATTTTGTGAAATAATTTAATTGGCAGAATGAGTCATTTAACATTGTTTTTACTGGAAACTACCAACTCTATCATGTTTTTAAAGCATTGAACATTTTTTGTCCCCCAAAAATCTATGTTCTGCTCCAGTGCGCGTTGTGCGGAATTTGATCGTTCAGGAAGATTTAAGATTTGCTTCATCCTTCATTTTACGGCGTGTTTCCCTTCACGCGAAATACCTAGCCGTAGCCAGAAATTTATCTTTATCTCTCTCTCTTTATGCTCATTTGAATGATGCATGTGTTAGACAAGGATGGAGAGAGGGTTGGGCTGTCACGTGACTTCAGCCCAGTGGTGCCAGATCGAGGGTAAAAAGCCGTATCGTCCCAATTTAAATCAATGTAAAACGTACGGCTTTTTCACCTCAATCTGGCAACACTGCTTCAGCCCCCCTGTTTCTGTCTTTTTCTAACGCATGCAGTCTAATGAGCAGAAAGAAAGAAAGATACTCTCCTGAATATACGCGACTATGGTCACATCCAAGATATTTGATAGAAAAAGAAGGAGCATTCACGTTGGAAAAACTATGCCGGTATCTAATTAGCCGGTCGAAAACAAGCAAGCGCCATCTACTATAATTAATTTATGCACCCTAGGACCAAAAAATGTCACTTCCCGTGAGCTTAACTCACGCACGGTCATGTGACGTGCGTAAGCTCTCCGATTGGTCGAAACCGCACGCAATGAAACAGTTGCAAGGGTCTAAAATATTGTGTTTTTTTATAAAGAAAATGAAAGTACTCGATGATAGCTGAGAACAAAGATGCCTTTAGTTTTTAATTTAGTCCCATTGCTCCGGAGATGAAATTTTGACCCAAAATACATTGTTTTAAATGGAAATTCTGCTCAGTGACGTCATGTCACTACGCACACAATTTTTAACAACTTTACACGTGTGCATCTCCAAAACCGGGACACCTAGGAAAAATCAATAAACTTATTATTCCTGTGAAGGTTAGGTCAGGTTGGAAGGGACTGCATTTGACGCTTTTGGATTTTGTCGAATCACCTTCCTTGTTTTTTTTTTTTTTTTTTTTTTTTTTTTTTTTTTTTTTTTTTTTTTTGACGATTTACTTATGGATGAGCCGTATGTATTTGATGCCACCGATGCGAGGTGGTAAGAAGTAGCGGGTATTAGGAGGGAGTCAGTAAAACAAACAAATAAACCGGTTGGTAAGGAGAGGATAAAATTAGAGAATTTACCACAACACGGCCATTTTTCTTTCTTGATTTGCGAATCAGTTGATGGTTCTATGATGGGTCGGGATTCTGTGATGCGTCATGCTCTCGTTCTGAAGAAGTCGATGGAGAGAAAGAGAGGAAGAGAGAAAGAGAGGAAGAGAGAAAGAGAGGAAGAGAGAAAGAGAGAAAGAGAGGAAGAGAGAAAGAGGGAAAGAGAGCAAGAGAGTCAGTGAGAGAGAGAGAGAGAGAGAGAGAGAGAGAGAGAGAGAGAGAGAGAGAGAGAGAGAGAGAGAGAGAGAGAGAGAGAGAGTCAGAAAGTCAGACAATAAGAGAAAGAGAGCAAGAGTCAGAAAGTCAGACAGAAAGAGATAGAGAGCATGAGAGAAAGAGGGAGAAAGAGAGAGAAAGAGAGAGAAAGAGAGAGAGAGAGAGAGAGAGAGAGAGAGAGAGAGAGAGAGAGAGAGAGAGAGAGAGAGAGAGAGGCAGAGAGAGGCAGAGAGCAAGAGAGCAAGAGAGTCAGAAAAGCAGACAGTAAGAGATAGAGAGAAAGAGCGGAAGAAAGAAAGAGAGAAAGAAAGAAAGAGAGCAAGAGAGAACGAGATAGAGAGCAAGAGAGAAAGAGAGGAACGATCGAAGCATACGAAGGAGAGACAGCGGAAAGAAAGTAAAAATACGAGGTGCATGCTCGGCAACTCCAGTTCGATCACTTCGATCCAAAGTTGTCGAAAGTTCGCCGTCTGAAATTCTGAATGGACAGGCTGTTTTGTGTGGATGGAGCGAGGTCTTGGTCGTTGCCGTGAGTGAGGAAGGTGTGGAAAAGGAATGGTCAGGTAGAGCGGAGAGATGACGCGGTGAAAGAGAGGAAGAGATCGGAGGGAGAGGAGAAGCGAATAGGAAAGAGACATAGAGGAGAGCATATAACTGTAGGATGGACATGACGACATGACTGCGGCCGAAGCTGGTGCTCGCTGCCCGTTGCCCCGGACGGACGGACGGACGGGCCCCGTACCGCTGCCAAAACCGATTTTACCGAAGACCAACGTCCAACACTACTGATTGTGAGTCCGATGGTCGCTGGTCACTGGTCACTGGTCACGCTGACCTACTAATCACCGTTCACACGCCACGCACTTATTCCCCCCCCCCGCAAACCCCTCCCCGAGGCACTCTTTCTCTTCGCCCTTCACTTGTTTCTAGATGTGTGTACAGAGGAGAATACTCTGGTTGTGGTTACTTTTTGGAAATACGGAATGGTGGGGGGGGGCCGAGAGGAAGGCACTGACTGACACGATTGGTGGCTACTTGCGGTTGGTGGAAGACTTGGATTAAAGCAAAAAAGTGAACTGTTGGGAATACCTCACGAATAATTTCTTACATTAACCTTAATATTAAAACAATTACATACTAAATGGCCAAAAAAACACCACAGACAAAATAAGGATTAAAATGGAAACTAGGCCGACAAAGATAACATCCAGGTTCTAGCACAGGAGAAAAATTACAATACTACAGCTGTGTTAGAAATGATTCACATTCTAAAAAACAGACTCCATATGCAACTACCGGGCAGACGTGAAAAAGTTGAGTGTTGCATACCTCCAGTTTTTCCAAACTTTAATTACTGATTGAGGCTCTGTCTGCGTTTTGTTGGTCTGTTTTGTTTATGTAACCGATGTTCCGGTATTTTGTTAATCAGTCCCTCTTCCAACTTTGTGGAGTGTGCTCCTCGTTTTGAGTATTTTGTTTTATTTTATTTTTATTTTTCCGATTGATAATGGTGCTGTGAGTGCACCGAAACGTCTCGGAAGGTTTTTATTTATTGTTGGCCTAGTTCCCATTTTAATCCTTATTTTGTCTATTAACCTTAATCTGGGGGGGGGGGGTGCAGGGAGCTGATTCTGCTCTTTTGGACAAGACGAGACGAGATAGCGAGAATCGACCAATCCCATTGGTTTAAACGGCGTCACGTGACAGATGTCGAGTCATTTGAGGCACGAGGAGTCTCATTCGGTCTGAAATGTACGGCTAGAACGACTTCAAAATTGTCACGTGACGCCGTTTAAATTAATGGGAATGATCGATTCCCACTATTTCGTCTCGTCTCGTCCAAAAGAACAGAATCAGCCCTTAGGCCCTCTTTTATTTTTTTGGGGGAAACCCCCAGACACCCTTCAAAAATCTGGGGGAGACCCCCAGACCCCCCAATAATATTCCTAACCTAACCAGGTTAGTTCACATGAACGTCACTTTTCCGTTTGTATAGGGAAGGTAGTTAACTGTTCGTACTCGGGGGAGTTGGAATTGCATATGCGACGGACTGAAGGCGCCAGACGAAATCTCGTATTTTTATACTACATCGAGAATCGTGTTTGTTCGGAATCCTGATACTGGAACAACGTGAAATAGACTAGAGGAGAAAACTGAGTACCTATATTCGGGCTTGGTCCATGAGGGGTTAAGGGGTTAATTTTACAGTAGGCTGGTTGCAGAATGTTTTTGCAAATTTTCATCCAAATTCAAGCAGCTAATTTTAATACAATCCAATTTTTCCCTACGTTCACTCATTTGACCCCCCCCCTCCCTTTCCATTGATTTTAAAGGAAGCTTTTTATTATCTTTGTTTTCCCTTTACTTTTTGTTTCAGGTGAGAATTATGGTCGCAATTATTCAAATCATTTTTGAAATCTCTGTTGGTGCTCTTGATGTGAGTATAATTTTTGGATTCCACTGGAAATCGAGTTCCTATGAAACTATGATAGCTTCGAAAAATATCAGTTTTTTTTTTTTTTTTTTTGTCGTTGCGAAAATGGTTGAACGGTTTCGGAGAACGCCCTTTTGAAATGTTCAGTTTGGGACCACAATCGGGGCCGTCTATAAAATTACCGCGATTGTAGTCCCGCTCGGGACCACAATCGCGATGACTATAGGTTTCTATTTATTTATTTGTCTATTTATTCATCTATCTATTTATTTATTTATTTATCTATCAGGTTCATTACTGTTGCGCTTCGAGAAAGACAAACTGTAGACGAAGAGCAACCAGTCCGCGGTGTATGAATACGCTGGCGATTGGCGAATTTTGCTTTTCGTGGCGTCACTCTAACCGATCTATATAGATGTTAGTCTGTGTGTATGTGTGTGTTGGGAAATGCTAATGTTGGAAAATCAATTGTCCCTGTGTCCCTTGCAAGTTGCAGGGCGGAGGGCGCGGCCGATTGCGGCGACTTGCGGTCGTTCTCTCGAGCCCCGACTCAATAAGTTCAAAGTTGTGAAAGCACGCGCGAAAGTAAATGTATATCGTAGCTTCTCATACAATTGAGTCGGTGTGCCAGAAAGAGAGGTCACAAAACGTGTGGTTTGCTCGTCCGGAGGACTTTGAAAGTATCCGTAATGCTCGCTACCGTAGGGAAAAGCTCATCTCATGTTTTATGAGTCCAAACTTGCTCCTAGTGGTTTATGGGCCCAAACTTTCTGAGTCTAAACTTTTAGCTGGAATGGGTGTGTTGCAAACTTTTGCTATAAAGAAATAATTTGGTAGTTTTCTTTTTTTTATTTTCGTGTAATTATGCTAGAAATACGAGAAGTATTGACAAAGCCCCGTCAGGAAAATCCTCTAAAAATTAGAATATTTATGGCGGCTTTTTCGGAACTTTATACAATTAATTGGGTTTATAGCCCTAAAAGCCTGTGCGATGTTCGATGCATCGATCGAAATTTCAATGTTCTTTCTGTTATTGAATGGATCCGATGCTAATGTTGATGTCAAGCGATGCGTCGATCGAAGTGTTGATGTTTTCCTGCTATTGAATGGATTCAATGCTAATGTAGATGTCAATTGATGCGTCGAAACCCGTTATTTATCGATATTCCGACTAAAAACAGACCGAAGTGTCACTTTTTCCTCTTAAATCATCTCAAAAGCATGAAACAGTATCATAATTTTTAGTAGTTTCTCATTTTTAACTTGTTAAAATTTGTTTTTTGGGCATCGGACTTCGATACACAAAACTGGACATCGCACAATCTACGGCCTAGCAATCGTTTCAGTGATGATTCCACGATCAAATTGGATCTAATTTATTGACCTATCTCTCATTTACTCTGACGCAGTGTTGCCAGATCGAAGGTAAAAAGCCGTATCGTCCCCATTTAAATCAATGTAAAGCGTACGGATGTTTCACCCCAATCTGGCAACACTGCTCTGACGAGCTCCTAAGAAATCGGATCCAAATGTATGGATTGTTATTTTATTCGTCAAGGAGAAGGGACTCAACTTTTTTGTTCGTGCAGAAGGAAAACCCTTAGTATAGTTGCGGTGGCGTAGCGTGCAATTTGGCAACGTTGTACGTTGTCCATTTAAACCCATGTAAAAGGTCGAATGCGAAGGTGCACCCAATACTTCGATATTTTTCATGAGTTTTAATGGAAGAACTGCAACGCGCCAAATTGCACGCTACTCCACTGATTGTAAGTAGTTGGTTCCCTTCTGGGCCCCTCTGCACAAAACCATACGATGTTGAAACACAGTAATGCAGGAATGTAGAAATCCAGGTCCAGGACGCTGATCGTGTACGATGAAGTCCAGATAATTACCTGGTGTCTTATGGGGGTTAATCAAGTCGAGTAAATCAGAAGACCGCTAATGTACTATGACCTTCAAAAGATAGTACCCTGGTCAAAATTTTTACGCTTTTAAATCTTGGCAATCTTGAAACAATTTTGCGGTTTTCAAGTGTTTAAGGCAGTAGCGGCTCGTGCAATGTGGCAACGATGGACTCCCTCCATTTAAACCTATGTAAAATAATCGATTCTTTGGTGAGGCGCTGTGCCTCACCTAGAATCGATCTTTTAGCACAGATTTAAATGGCAAACTAGCACTGTTGCCAGATTGCACGAGCCGCTACTGGTTTAAGGACTAATCAGAACGCCCTTTTAAAAGTACGTCATGGAAAATACAACGTTTCATTGAAAATAAAGGAAGCATTAAGGTATGGCAAACTCCCGGAGATTTTAATCCGATAGATGGCGTAACTTGTCGCTGGCTCCGAAAACAGTCGTATTTTGACGGTTTTTGTCTGTTTTCTCTGAACAGACGAATAATAGACGAAAAATCGGATTGTCAGCACCTGCGTAATTTTTTGCTTGGTTTTTTGAGCCATGAACGGGCCAAATTTTTTAGAAATAAAGACGTATTTATGGGAGGAAAAACTCATATGTGATTTGGAGTTGTATCAATAAAGATTACAGGTGAAACCAAAACCTGTAATCTTTGCTGATACCACTCCAAATTACACTTGAATTACACTTGATTTTTTCCTCCCATATACATATACGTCTTTATTTCTGAACCAATTTGGCCTGTATTCAGTTTAAAAAATCAAGCAAAAAATTACGCAGGTATACTGACACTCCGATTTTTCGCCTCTTATTCGTCTGTTCAGAGGAAACAGCCGAAAATCGTAAAAAAACGGATATTTTCGGAGCCAGCGACAAGTAACGCCATCTATCGGATGAAAATCTCCGGTAGTTTGCCATAGAATCACCTTAAACTGTAAGAATTTGGACCTGAGTACTTTCTTTTGAAAGACATAGTACTAGAAAACGCAACAGTGTTGACTGTTGAAACCAGTCAAGATTGCTCATCAGCCGATGCGAATCTGCGGGGCCAAGGATCTTCTGATTGTGAGTCCCAAGGGACGAGGCCCCTCCCTCGGGCGGGCGCGGCGGCTCAATAAAGACGTTCAGTCGTTCATGCGGAGCGCGCGAGGGAGAGAAAACAAACGAGTCTGATGATGTTTGTGTCGCACAGTAGATGGGAACATCAATTTTGACGGAAATAAAAAAATGTTGGGTTTTTCCTTTAAAAACATTTTAGCTGTGTTATTTTCCTGGCTCACTTTTAAGCTGTGAAATGAATTATTTCATACATTTTTAAATTATCTTGCTATTAACCCTATCAGGGTCAAGCCCGAGTATACTCGTTTTTCTTCTCTAGTCTACTTCACATTGTTTCCGTTTTCATTCCGGATAAACGCGATTATTGATGAAAACATGTGCAATATAAGATATCTTCCAGCGCCTTCAATGTGTCGTATAGGCAATTCCAACTCCCCCGAGTACGAACAGTTAACTACCTTCCTTTTATAAACTGAATAGTGGCGTCCGTTTGAAATAACCTGGCTCTTGAAGGGTTAAATGTTCGTAATCTTGATTTTTATTTGTAAAATTATGTCCGGATCAGGGCTGCCGTTTTGCGTATAATCAATGCTATTTTTCTATTCACCGATGATGATTCCACCGGTTGAGAAAAGATTACACCGTTCAGTTCAGTGTATGACTGTAATGCACGAAAATACTCTGATCTGTAATCTTTCCTTAATCGGTGGAAACTCCGTTGGTTAATTAAAATATCCGCAAGTTTTTTAAAATTATCGACGACTCCACCGGTTGAGAAAAGATTACAGATGCGAGTATTTTAGTTTATTACAGTCATGCACCGAACTGAACTGTGTAATCTTTTCTCAACCGGTGGAATCATCGGTGAATTGAAAAATAGCATTGATTATACGCAAAACGGCTGCCCTGTTTTATTTGTAGAATTATGTCCGGATAATTCCATATTTCGAACCACTGCGTGTCGTGGGCTTGTCGATTGTTTACAGATAGACGTCGATGAAGTTACTTTCGTGCGCGACTTTCATCGGTCACCGACTCATCGAGTTGATCCTTGGTCAAGTTGTTGTGTTGTTGAAAGCTGAATGTTGACTGTTGAGTCGGATGTCCTCTCAATACTCCGTTTCATTTAATTTTCGAGCGTTTTTTTTTTTTTTTTTTCCTTGCTCTTTCTGTACCCAATTTTTATTTTTTTTATTTTTGTTAGTCGCCCTTTCCCTTCCTCTCCACGATCACTTCCACCACTCTCGATTGAAATATACCAACACAGTGAAGAGTCTGCAGTGCAGTGCCCTGCGGCAGGGCTGCCGTTTTGCGTAGGTATAGTCAATGCTATTTTTAAATTCACCGATGATTCCACCGGTTGAGAAAAGATTACACGGTTCAGTTCAGAGCATGACTGTAATGCACGAAAATACTCGCATCTGTAATCTTTTCTCAACCGGTGGAGTCGTCGATAATTTTAAAAAACTTGCGGATATTTTAATTAACCAACGGAGTTTCCACCGATTAAGGAAAGATTACAGATCAGAGTATTTTCGTGCATTACAGTCATACACTGAACTGAACGGTGTAATCTTTTCTCAACCGGTGGAATCATCATCGGTGAATAGAAAAATAGCATTGATTATACGTAAAACGGCAGCCCTGATGAATATAATAGACGAAAATACTCTAATCTGCAATTTTTTCTCAATCGGTAGACACTAAGTTAATAGATTAAAATAACCGCAAGTTTTTGAAAGTCATGTGGACGACTCCACCGGTTGAGGAAAGATGACAGATTAGAGTATTTTCAGGCTTTACAGATGTTACAGTCATATACGCTGAACTGACCTGTGTTAATCTTTTTTATAACCTCTTTTCATGCTTGCCAATTGCCATAACAATTGCGAGATGTTTTTTTTTTTTTTTTTTTTTTTCCTGGACTTGCAGAGAACCTCAGAATTTGTCGAGTTCTTAATTCTTAATATCATAACATCAACATTTTTTTCTCTCTTTTTACTTGAAAGCGTTAATAGGAGAAGTGGGGCCTAGATTCTCATTTAACTCCACTTCGCTATAAAGTGGATATGGCTGGTTTTGATTCTATACGCTTCAATTAGACCATCGATTTACGATTCCAACTCCCATAAGGAATGAGCTTGCAGATTGCAAACCGCGTGACATGCGCAGAGCATACCAAAGTCCAATTACGGCGTTTATGTGTGTTGCTGTATATACTCGTGCTCCCTTCTTTTCCATTAATCTAGTTTCCCTAAAGCAGTATACACTGCAATATACAGGGTGATTAGATAAAATAAACTGTAGGGAATACCCTACGGGCTACGAACACTTTCTCATATCAAATTTACTCTGAGGGAGACCCACAGACCATCCTTTAATATCCTGGGGGAGACCCCCAGACCCCGTCCGACATTTTCATCCAGAAAGAGTCGTTTTTGAAGTATTTAAATCTATCCTTTTTTTTTACCCATTTTCCCATTGATTTTAATGGAAACCATTTTTCACCCATAACTAACATGGAAATTAAAATTTCAAAAAAACCAAAAAAAAAAGTTCCTCTGGGGAATGTTAAATCAACCCTGCAAAATTTGGATTCATATGGATCAATTGTTGAAAAGTTATGGTGGTTTTCACGTTTTATGGCTACAGATAATCAAGACAGACGCCACAGAAAGTTTGTGCATTTACACCTCCAAGCCACGTATAGTTAAATAATATTGAAACTTCATGGATGAATATTCTATTATATTATTATTTTTTTTTTCTATTTGTGGCTTGGAGATGCAAATGCACAAACTTTCTGCCGCGTCTGTTTGTCCGCCTGTAGTCATAAAACGTGAAACCTAGCATTACTTTTTAACTATTGATCCCTATGCACCCTTTGCAGAGATGTTGCTTTTAACTTTCCCCATCAGAGGGCCTTTCTTTTGTTTTTTTGAAATTTAATTTTTAGGTTAGTTATAGGTGAAAAGTGGTTTCCATTAAAATCAATGGGAAAATGGGTCAAAAGAGGAAAAATTTAAATATTTTCAAAATGGATCTTTGGATCTGAATGAAAATATCAATGGGGGATCTGGAGGTCTCCCCCAGAATGTCAAAGGGTGGTCTGGGAGTCTCCCCCTGAATGTCAGAGGGGGGTCTCCCCCAGAACAAATTTAATGGGAGAAAGTGTTCGTAGGATATTCCCTACCGTTTAACCCTTTAAGGCCCGAGTTTACTCGTTTTTCTTCTCTAGGCTCCTTCACGTTGTTTCAGTCTTCATTCCAGATAAACGCGACTATTGATGAAAACATGTACAAAATAAGATGTCTTCGGGCGCCTTCAATGTATCATATAGGCAATTTTAACTCCCCCGAGTACGAACAGTTAACTACCTTCCCTTTATAAACGGAAGAGTGGCGTCCTTTTGAAATTACCTGGTCTTTAGAGGGTTAATTTTTTTAATGCATGTGAGCGTGAATTTTTTTCTTTCTTTTTTTTTTTCATAGTCACCCTGTATACTTGTATACTGCAATAAATATTGCAATATATGTATAGTGGACGTTGCAGTATGCGACAGAAGAGCCAAAGTGACAAGACGCAAGACTATATGACTTTTGTTTGCGGGCAACGAGCGGAGGAGCGAGCGAGCGGTGGAGGTTGGGCGCCATATGTGACGGCGGCTGCTGGCGTGAGTAGAGTGGCAAGCAAGCGCGGCAATTTGAGCCAGAAAGCCAAAATAGTTGGCTCAGCCCAAAAGAAAAAGCACCTCCAGGAATTGGGTCACAATACTATATGGGAGAGAGGAGATGACTACGACTACGAGCCGCTCCGACATACTACGACACAGCGACATTAAGAGAGCATCCACAAACATAAGTCCTCCCCGTCTTCTCTGCATCATCCCAAACGACAAACGTATCCCGCAACCCGCTTGCTCCGTCCGCGAGGCGCAAGACTGTTTTATAGTGAAGAGCGGGAAATTTAAAATCTAGGAATCTGATTGGCTGAGATGCTTTTTTTTTTTTTTTTTTTTTTTTTTTTTTTTTTTTTTTTTTTTTTTAACGTGGAATCGACATTTTTGATAGGTTGATTTTGAATTATCCGCCTAACGCACTTCGCACTCTCACTCCCGCTCGCTCCGCGCGAGGCTCGAGTCTGCTTTTGTGAAGAGCGGGAAATTTAAAATTCAGGCATCTGATTGGAGTAGATCCTGTTTTTTTTTTTTTTTTTAAATACGTGGAACCGACTTTATTTTGAATGGTCAATTTTAAATTTCCCGCTCACCGCACATCCCACTCCCGTTTGCTCCGGGCTCGAGACTGGTTTAGTGAAGAGCGGGAAATTTAAAACTGAGTCCCTATATGTGTAGACAGTCAAGACAAGAGGGTAGTCAACCTCTGATTGGTTAATGAGTTTTAGGTTCCACGGACGCCGCCATTGGATGCGATTTACACTTTTGTTTACATACTTTTGTTTACAAACAAACGGGTCCAACGGTATTTTACGGATAAAATAGTTAATTGTGGACCAAGTTGTTATTTTTAATCATGATGCTCCTCAATACTGTCTATAATTCTCAAAATAACCTTTAAAAGCGTAAATAGATGTCGATCAACAAAAGCAGTGAAAGATTACACTGTTAGAAACTCTGCGGCACTGAAATCTTTGCAGTGGACCAAACCACAACAACGGCCTTTAGAATGTAAACAAATGTGTCTCAATTCTCTACGTATAGGGACTCTACTTTGCGCTAATACTTATTTTAACATTTATTATTATTAGGTGAGTGCAAAACTTGGCAACTTGGTCTAACGAGAGTGAATGGAATTTTTGATGAGTTATCAGCCAGTGGCGAAGCGTGCTACTTGGCAACAAGGCATTTGGACCATTTGGACCCATAAAAAAGGTCGAATCTGCTGGTCAGCGGCGATTCCTTGACAATTCGATATTTATCATGGGTTTTAATGAGCCAAATGCAACGGTGCCAGATCGCACGCTTCGTCACTCTGTTATCAGCGCCGGCTAGCCACTACCACAACGATGGTTCAGCCAGCGTTGTCGGATTTGGCATTAAAATTCGAAAATTTAACATTGAATTAAAAAGGGGAAATTGGAAGGAATTCCACGAAAACGGCAACCCTGGCCAGCGTTGCCAGGTATACGATGTTGGAATGTATATATATTCTTTAAGAATCAATGTAAAATATTAGACTTTTAGCCTTAAGTTTGGCAACCCTGACTGCTGGCCTCAGTATCCCATGCGTATCTTGCATCGTTTTATCTCGTATCGCATCCGCCATCCGAGCCGCGCTCCACCATCACTACCATTCACCACACCTCCTTTCTGCCACCACACTCCACTTACTATGTCTTTACAACTGGGGGACTGGGACTGATTGTGAGACACCATGCACTTTGCACTGCACACAATTGCCAAATCTATCTAGGAGGGGTCCCGCGGTCTCCTGATCGATTTGACGGAAACTGGTTTTCTTTAGAGTCCCTATATGTAGAGAGTTAAGACAAGAGGGTAGTCAACTTCTGATTGGTCCATGAATTTTAGGCTCTACGGACGCCGCCATTGGATGCGATTTTGCACTTTTGTTTTGTTTACCAACGGTCTTTTACAGATAAAAGAGTTAATTTGCGACGAATCTGTTAATTTTAATCACAATGCACCACAAGAATGTCCATAAATCTCAAAAGAATCATTATAAAGCGTTAATTCATGTCGATCAACAAAAGCAGGGAAAGATTACATCGTTTCAAACTTAGCGGAACTGTAATCTTTGCTGTGGAGCAAAACACAACAACGGCCTCAGAATGTAAACAAATGTGCAAAATCGCATCCAATGGCGGCGCCCATGATTTCTCTTGTCTTAACTCTCTACATATAGGGACTCTAGTTTTCTTTATTTTGGTGATTCTTCAGCGTTCAGTGCCGATTGCTGCCACCAGAGCGCTACCGTTCAATTAATGTCAAATTACAGACCGAAAGTTTAATTTATATTTGAGAAAACGGAGTGTCAGGAACTAGATAATCATCTGCGGGCCGATCATTTACTGTATCGTTAAACCGATCGTTAAAACTGTCTACGAGTGATGCTATTGGTCGAAAATTGTAAAACTTGGCTGTTGCTATGGTAACCATCGTAAATGTGCCTTGTATTTAAAGGTGACACACAGACAACCTTTAAAGAACGGACTTAACGATGGTTACCATAGCAACGGCCAAATTTTATAATATTCGACTAATAGAATCACTCATACACAGTCTTAACGATCGGTTTAACGATGAAGTAAATGATCGACCCGCTGAAGAACGTCTCTGCAAAATATCTCGTCAATAACTCAAAAATAAGGCTGAAAGTACCAAAAAATGAAACATTGCATTTCGATACAAGAATCCATCCATGGAACATCGTTTAGATTCGATCTATAATAATTCGATTTGATTCGATTAGATGTCGAGTGTCGATTAGATTCGATCCCTTGAACATCAATTAACGATTCGATGCATCGAACGTCGATGTAAGTCGATCCACTGGACGTCGATTAGATTCGATCTATCGATCGTAGATTTGATTCGATTTATCGAAGTTGGACGAGATTCCGTCTATCGAACTTATGTTCCATTCGATCCATCGAACATAGATTAGATTCGATTCATCGAACATAAATTTGATTCAATCTATCGAACATCAATTTGATTCGACTTATTGCGGGAGTATCGAATGGAATCAACGGTTGGCAACACGGTGACTCGACTATACACTTTACTCAGTGATCGTAAGCACGGCCCACCTCACTCGCTTCCCCCCTCCCCCTCCCCCCCCCCCCCACCCTCCCTTTGGTCCGACGACCGACTCCGACTTCACTCTCTCAGCCCTTCCCCTTTCCCGCCCTCGCCTAGCCGCTGTCGCACAGTGGAGCGAGTCAATGGAATGTTTGGCAACAATTTAACGTGTGCATTGAAACCCATGTAAAATATCGAATGCGAAGGTGCTCACCGAATACCCAATCGTTCGATCTTTTTTATGGATTTAAGTGGACTCATTTACAACGTTGCCAAATTGCACGCTATGTAATTGACTAGCTCCCACTGTGCGGCGCCGCGACGCGACTTTCGAGAGTGCGACCCTAGTTGAGTCTGTCCGTAGTCCGTGTGAATGTTGGACGCTGAGCGACGCGCGCGACGGCCGTACGCGAGACGCTCACAGAAGCATTGCATAATGGTTTTTTAGCATCGCGCGAATACCACGAGAATCGGAACAAGAGAACTTTACTCTCCATCTTCTCTCTCCTCTCCCCCCCTCCCCCCCACGGCCGATCGGACCCCCACGCCCCTCCCCTACTATCATGGTATGAGGCAGTGTTGCCGAATATGGTATCAAATTCAAAAATGTTACCAGTGGAGTCACGTGCCATCTGGCAACAATGCGACTGCTCCATTTAAACTCATTAAATATATTGAATTTTCCTTGTGCACCGTGCACCCGCTGAATTCGATATTTTACATGAGTTTAAATGGATAGAATACATTGTTGCCAAATTGCACGCGACGCCACTGAATGTTACATTAAGTAATTAATAAAGAGACAGCAGAGACCACGTTCTAGCCGATCGCATTGGGTCTGTTGCAAACTTTTGCTACAACGATTAAGAGTGTTGAAACTACTGTAAGATCGCCTGAAAAGTCCATTGGTGGCATCGGAAAGTCATAAAATGCAATCATAACCTCACAAGAGGCTTTTAATGAAATCCAAAATGGCGGGTAAATATCGAGCAATCTGTATGCATGCACGGCAGGAACATCCAAGGATGGCCAACTTTGACAACCTCGCTGGAGGTAGAGGTTATGTGTTTGTTTACGTTGTGATTGGTTGTGAATTTGTGATCCATATTTTGAAGTTGGCCATCCTTGGGTGTTCATGGTGCTTGCATACAAATAGCTCGATATTTATCCGCCATCTTGGATTTCATTAAACGCCTCTTGTGAGTTAATTATTGCATTTGATGACTTTCTGATGTCACCAATTTTCTTGTTATAAGTCATATCTCTAAGTTTGACAGCATGGTCGATTAGAATCTGGTTTGTTTGCCTCCCTTTTTTTTAAACCTAAAATCAAAAATTGTAATTAATCCATTCGAAATCGATTTGAGACGAAAATGCAATTAATTGTTCTAGAGTGGCTTTCTGGACACAGAATTTTAATACAAACTATCCAGGTGAGAAAATTTTGCATATTTCTGTAATGTGTCAGTTTCTTTATTGTGCAAATCCTTCCAGAAGAAACAGTCATTTCGATTTCTGATGTGCTCAGATAGCCACTCTAAAAGACTTGCACTTTCATTTATAACCAATTTCAAGTGTGTTTGTCACTTTTTTTTCCCCCTCTCTCTCTTATATTTAAAGGTTAAAAAAAGTGAGGCAGACAAACCGATCCTGCGTGAAAAACGTCTATAAGAGATTTCGATCATGACTGCCTCCGTGAAGTTTCAATATCACGCCCAGTGTTTCCAGATCGAGGGTAAAAAGCCGTATCATCCCCATTTAAATCAATGTAAAACGTACGGCTTCTTCACCTCAATCTGGCAACACCGATCACGCCCCACAAATCCTCTCTATCGCTATAGCTCGTTGCTGACTCCCTAACATCTTTGATCAACAGTCAATGGACGAGCCCCCGTTGGACGTTGTTTTGTAGCGACTAAAAAGAAGTTGCCACCCGATCCTAAGTTAAAATTATTAACACGGGCGAGATAGATAGTGCGTGGTATACATACGTTAAACTCTGCAAAATGGCAACACTGTACTATGCTTTGAGATTGAAAAAAAGTGGTCAAAAATCAGTAAAAAAAAAAGTGTTAAAAAGTAATAATTTTCGATATTTTAGGCTTTGTTAAAAAAAATAATTCAGTGACATTTCTGGGTTTAATTTATTTGTTAAAAGTGTTACCTATCTGTGATTCAAAAAGCTAGCGCCCAACGTGGGGCTCGAACCCACGACCCCGAGATTAAGAGTCTCGTGCTCTACCGACTGAGCTAGCCGGGCTGATGTTTGACAGGCTCGAATGTATGTCGTTTAGTGCAGAGGTTTTTTCACATTCATTTATCGAATGATAGACCAATCATAGCGCAGCACTTAGATCATGTGCTGTCCCTGCCGCTATTGTCTTTAACAGCCTGGTAATGACAAAACAAAACAAATCGATTTTGGTCGTAATATATTCTTCGATATCCTCCGTAAAGATAAAGTATTGTTTTGGCCAACAGCGTTCCATAAATGAAGGAATCAAACGCGACTAGATTTTTTCTTTTTCTTTTTTGGTTAATGGAAAAAAAATTGTTGTATATTTTTTTTTAGGAGGATCTACGGAGAAAAATTCCTCATCGAAATTACGGAATGTATTATTAAGTATAAATCAATAAGCAATTCCCTCTGAAATGACCTGAATTCTTATTTTGACTCAACGATTCTTTCTTTTGACCCATCCAGACTTTCCATTGGATCTTTGAGAATTCTGGTAATTCCGAAGGGAATTACTTTTCAATTGTAAGAATTATTGAGAATTCCAGTAATTTTAAAATAATTTTCTTATTAGTCCATTTTAAATAAGACCCCCCCCCCCCGCGCGTCGTTTTATTATGACCAACCAACGAGCTATACATTTAATTAGAATGGCGGTTTAATGGGTAACCTGCGTAACCAGCACCAAGGAGGAATTTTTAGGTTAGGTTTAAGCGAGTAATTTTGTCCATTTGTTTCCGTGTATTTTGGTGCGGCGCGACGCACAAACATTAAACCGCCACTCTAGTTAAATGTACAGCTTGTTGTGACCTACATTGATTAAAAATGATCAGACCCAGAGAGTGAAAATGAGAATATTCCTCACCGGGGATTCACTCAGCCAGAAATCTACCCGCGAAATGCGAATGTTCCAATCCCATCAAAGCGCTTGTTTCAGCCGAAACGTCCGAGGCTTTTCAGAGCTCTTTATTTGTATTTGCTTGGCCTTGGATCAAATCTGAGTAGCCCGTGATGCATTTCTAATCCAGATTGATGAAAGTATATTAGCGAAGTAGCCTTATCGCCTTATCGTTGCCAATCCTGCTATCCACTGAAAAAACAAAGTTTACGTACAGCCGAGGCAGCCTTTTAAAATAGCTTCGCAGAGCAAAAGTTCAATCTGTACCGGAGAAAGTTGCAGGTGTACCAAAGCACTACTGCTTTAGAGTAACAGACTCTTTTCTTGCTTTATGGCTCTATCGAAGTAGTGCTTTAGTACAATCGCGCAACTTGCTCTGGTAGCGACCAGGACTTTTGCTTTGCAAAAGCTATTTTAAAAGCTGCTTCGGTTCTACTGAAACTTTGTTTTTTCAGTGTCTTTCTTTAAATAAAAGTTAGGATTCAAAGCGACTCATTGTTGTATTTATAACCTTTGTTAATTGTTGGCATTGTCTCCAATAGCATTTATTCCATCAATATTTGTCGACCCGTCAAATTTTGCAATTATACGCTCTCATGTATAGGTGCCAATCAAACGGCTAATACGGGAAAAAAAACAATCAGCGTAAGTTGGCAATCATCATTCTGGATTGATATCGTGGGACACAGGTTAATGAATTGCCCTGTTCTGTTGGTAATAAATTGCCGCCGGTATTTTGTTCGGCAATCGCCTGGATCCGATTACGATCCGATTATTTGCGATCGCCTCGCAAAGTCACAAGTCAGCAAACTGACGGAAATCGACAATCACAACTCCGGTTTCACGAATTTTTCTGATTGGTATGTTTCTGCTAAAGTTCACAGCAAACCAGAGCTGCCAGCTGCCGTTTTTGCGTAAAAATAATGGCATTTTTTAATCCACCGATGATTCCACCGGTTGAGAAAAGATTACACAGTCAAGTTCAGTGCATGACTAAAACAAACGAAAATACTCCCATCTGTAATCTTTTCTCAATCGGTGGATACGCCGTTAGTGAATTAAAATATCCGCCAGTTTTTTGTTTGTTTTGTTCTGTTTTTTTTTTTTAAGTCATCGACGACTCCGCCGATTGAGAAAAGATTACAGATGCGAGTATTTTCTTGCATTACAGTCATGCACGAAACTTAACTGTGTAATCATTTCTCAGACGGTGGAATCATCGATGAATTGAAAAATGCCATCATTTTGACGCAAAACGGCAGCTCTGCATAGGAACTAGGAACATTGGCGGATACAGGGGGTGGCGAAGGGGGCGATCCCTTTCCCCGTTCAGCCCAAAAAGTAGGAAAGGAGGAGAGCGGAAGGGGGAAGGCAAGAGCGAAGAAAATAAGAGGGATCACTAAGGGACGAGTAACATATCCCAAGTTCGCCCTCCCCGTTAACGAGGGCTGGATCCGCCACTGGCCCATATTACATCAACATGAGTTGCCAGTGAAGTGGTCCCTATTTGAAAAGATAAGAAAACCCTTGAGGGCGATCGACTCCATTTGCCAAGCTGAATCGATAGAGGGGTCACAAGGGGGGTATTGGCTATATCACCTTTTTGCCCATGTCATTTGCGGATACGGGGGGGGGGCGAAGGAGGTGATCGCCTTCCACGTTCGGTCCTAAAAGTAAGAAAGGAGGAGAGCTGAGAGGAAAGCAAGAGCGAAAAAAAGAAAAGGGGATCACTAAGGGACGAATATCCCAAGATCACCCTCCCCGTTAGCGAGGGCTGGATCCGCCACTGACTAGGAAGCCTATTGTATGGCCCCACTGCATTACGGTCTTCGATCGAAAAGAAAGTGACCGAAAATCAGTGGGGAAAAAAGTAATCGAAAATCATCGTTTTCCACCTTTTACGCTTAATTTAAAACTTTCCAGTGACATTTCTAGTTTTAAATTACTTGTTAAAAGTGTTCGCTGTGACTAAAATTGGCAGGGCTGCCGTTTTACGTGTAATCAATGCTATTTTTCTTTTCACCGATGATCCCACCGGTTGAAAAAAGATTTCACAGTTCAGTTCAGTGTATGACTGTAATGCACGAAAATACTCGCATCTGTAATCTTTCCTCAATCGGTGGAAACGCCGTTAATTAATTAAAATATCCGCAAGTTTTTTAAAGTCATCGACGACTCCACCGGTTAAGAAAAGATTACAGATACGAGTATTTTCGTGCATTACAGTCATACACTGAACTGAACTGTGTAATCTTTTCTCAACCGGTGGGATCATCGGTGAAAAGAAAAATGGCATTGATTATACGCAAAACGGCAGCCCTGAAAATTGGTCTGGAAAGTTTTACGATGTGGGTTTACTCTCTTATTTTTTGCCACTTTTTCACGATCTCCGACTAAAGTGCGCTGCTCTGCGCTTGCACGCATGTATCGAAGTTGTGAGTCCGAATTCACCAACCTATGCCCGGTTTTTTGTAGCAGGGGGGGGGGGGGTAAGGAGGGATCCGGAGGAAATAATACGCTCTTTATGTGATCGAGCCTCTTTACATAAAGCCCCACTAGTTTGCACCCTTACATAATCTGTTGTTGTTGAATGTTTGAATGTTGATGTTATAAATGTTTTCTTCGCGTTGATTCGTTGTTTCGTGCGTTTTAATTGCTCTTTTTCGCTGATGTTCAATCAGAACACAGCACGACGCACAGCGGGTCGAAACAAGGAATTTCCGGGATTTAATTTTACGGATAAAAATTAAGATTATAATATGTCCCAATGAACACACAATAAATAAAATAATTAAATACAATAAAACAATAAATACAATAAATAAAACAATAAAATACAATAACACAGTAAAACAATAAATACAATAAATAGCTAGATAACTCAATAACGTGTGAATTTATTCATTCCAGAGCTTGATATGAGGTTATTTACATTATTTTTGCCAGAAATTATCGCAACACTCCCAAATGTTTTAAATCATGAAATATATGAGTATTCATGAAAAATGCCAAACAGTTTTTCATGGATAATGCTTGTTAATTGCCTTTTACCGTGTGGCTGAATTCTTAGAGGAGGGTCCCCCCCCCAGAATAATTTTGATGCTAGAAAGTGTTTTTGGGGTATTTCCTATTGTTTATTTTTCTAACCCATGTGATTAAACGGACAAAGGGAGAGAATGCCAAGTTCCTGGCGACCGTAACGGTTACGGTATTTGACTCATTTTAAACTCTGAAATGAATGATTTCACAAATTTGTAAGTTGTCTCGCTGTTTTATTGCTCAAACTCTTGATTTGTATTAGTAAAGTTATGTCTCGGAAAGCCATATTTTGGTCCACACTGCGGTCTTACGCGCATTGGTTGATGAGGATTTAGGAATGAGGTCTTAACAAAAACATATTCTTCACAAAAGTACAAAAAAAAGTAAGGAAAAAAAACAAACAAACAAAAAAACAAAGAACTGCAGATTCTTGCTACTAAATCGTCGGGTCGTTTCGCGTCGCGCACTGATTCAAAACCTTCATTTTTCTGGACATGAAAAGTTTTATTTATTTATTTATCTATGTATTTATTTATTTAGTTCGTATGATTTAACCTTGTAAAAGGCTTGGTATACAGGTAAAATTGGTACATTATACGTAGTCCAAAAAAAAAATACAAAAAAGGTAGCAATCATAGAGTAAAATTATGTATAACCCATATTGTAACCTCATATATAGGGTGCCCCATAAGTCCCTTTTCCCCCCTCCCTTAACTTTTGAACGGTCGATTTTTTCAAAAAACGCTAAGCACATGTATACCCTTATTTTAGCCAAAGTTTCTTGTAAGCCCCAAAAGTTTTTTGGGAGCGTCTCCTCGGGAGGGTATTTGGGGGGCAACTTCGTTTTTTCAAATTGCAAAGGGGTGTTTTTATTTCAGGAACCGATTCTTCATTTAAAAAAAATGAAAAATTAGAAATTTTTGAGAAATTTACTCTAATTGTTGGCCATTTTTTGACGATCTCAGACCATAGTGCGTCGTCTGTAACAGTTTTAAAGTCATGGGGCCAAAATGGGCCACTAGAGGGAGGGGGGCCGTAATTAAAACAGTTCTTCCACTTTTTGATGCAAGTAAATGCCTGGTGGTTTTTTTGAAACCCTGTTTTTAACCTAAAAATTTAAAATTAAATAACTAGCGCCGGTTTGGGTTTATAAATGATAAAACACTTTATAACCTATTGTTCTTTGATTTTACGATAGCTTGAGTAACTTGACACAGCAAGTATTATAACACGATCGAAATTAATCACAATATGCAGAGGTCATCGATCACTCTTGATGCAACATCAAGAGCAAACGTTTACTCAGGATGACGCATCAAGAAGTGAACGACCTTCATTTTTATCGAATAATCCGTAGGCCGCAAATCTGTTAATTGTTCGAAGTTCATCATCATCCAACAATTATTCATCAAGTCAAACGTCAGTCACGCCACAGTCTTACACTCACACTCACATAATCAGAGGAAAGTTTTAAGTCTAAAAATTACGCAGTGGAAAAGCAAATTTTATTATTAGGTTCGGGTGAAGATCTGAGGTTTTGAACTTTTCGGGGGACACCGAACACCAAAGTCAACAAAACCATTTCTAGCCAATCTGGGACCAAATTATGTTGAGGGGTCTCTCCACCTGCGATTTTAAAAGTGCGAATAAACTGTTTGAGCCAAAGGAGCTGCCTTGAAGTCGATAGGTCGAGTCTGATGTATCGACAACAAAGAAGCCCATTGGCTCAAGCGGTCAATTCGCGCTTTTTAATTCGCAGGTGGAGAGACCCCTTTCTTCAGGGCCCGAGCATTGAATCGAGCGCATCTTGCGTGCGGTTTCAACCAATCAAAGAGCTTACGCATGATCACATGATCGTGCGTAAATTACGCTCGGGACCGAACATTATTTGGTCCCAAGAGCGTTGCTCATTGTAGTATCTCGCACCTTTGAGTTACTATATTAATAAACGCCGGGTAGATTTATCAATCTGGAAAAAGTGCATTCTTCCCATTTAAATGTATGATAAACAATCGATTCTTGAAAGGGCTGCAGCCACGTCACTAATCGATTATTTTTCATGCAATCCAATGGGAAGAATACACTTTTGCCAGATTGCTAGGTATGCCAATGAATTCGGGTGCAGTTATGCTCCTGATGGCTTTTCATGTCATCGATGATTCGAAAACGCCGATGAACAGGTTACATTCTTTTACTCTTTATTTTTTTATTTTTTTGCATCGGATCCAAGTCGCTCGCTTGATCTTGGCGCTGCAAATGCCCTTTCGCAGTTGTCACTTCTTATGTCGTGCGCCGACGTAAAGATCACTGATGAATCAACGATTGAGAAAAGGACGTTGATCTTGAACCCGACAAAGTTAACCTCTCTTTCTTCGACCGAGCAAGCAAAACTGCGCCGAAGGATGAGAAGTAGGAATCCCCCCCCCCTGTACCCTCTCGCCACCGCAGTCCCGTACCCCTCTCCAGCACTGGGCGAATACTTTATTTGGCAACGGGTGTGACGTGCGAACTCCGAACCGAACCGAGAATTATCTTTGATTCCTATAAATATCGCTTGCGGGGGCTTATTTTTAAAATTTCGCGACGCCCACACAATCATATTAGACGCTTCTTGACTAAATTTGTCTTCATTAATCTTTTGATATAAGCCGCGAAAATAGATTCGCGCGTTCCCAACGCAAACTTTCTATTTCGCCCCGAGGTTCTGCAAACCCTCCCCCCTTGACCCTCTCCCTCCCTCCCTCTCACTCTCTCCATTTTTCCATCACTCTCTCTCTCTCTCTCTCTCTCTCTCTCTCTCTCTCTCTCTCTCTCTCTCTCTCTCTCTCTCTCTCTCTCTCTCTCTCTCTCTCTCTCTCTCTCTCTCTCTCTCTCTCTCTCTCTCTCTCTCTCTCTCTCTCTCTCTCTCTCTCTCTCTCTCTCTCTCTCTCTCTCTCTCTCTCTCTCTCTCTCTCTCTCTCTCTCTCTCTCTCTCTCTCTCTCTCTTCTCTCTCTCTCTCTCTCTCTCTCTCTCTCACTATCACCCTCTCTCTCTCTCTCTCTCTCTCTCTCTCTCTCTCTCTCTCTCTCTCTCTCTCTCTCTCTCTCTCACTATCACCCTCTCTTCCCTCTCTCACTCTCCCTCCCTCCCCCCGCTCTCCCTCACTCTCCACCTCGCAATCTCTCTCTCTCTCTCTGTCTCTCCCTCTCTCTCTCTCACACTCTCTCCCCCTCTCTCTCTCTCTCTCTCCCGCTCTCTTTCTCTCTTCCCTCTCACTCTCCCCCTCTCTCACTCACTCTCTCTCACTCGCTCTCTCTCTGTCCCACCCTCCCTCATTACCTGTCTCTCTTCATTATTACATTCCCCCGATAGAGGAGCAAAATTCGAGGTCGGTCCCTGTGCCTGAATGTTTTTTGTTCGTAAACAGAACTGTTTTCGCATTCCGCCTCCCACGTAATCGTATATGTGTCGTTCATGCAATACGAATGTATTCGTTAAAATCGCTCTAATTTTTAACTTTTTGCGAACAGCGCAAGGGCATGCAGCTTAGCGACCCGCACTTATACGTTCCTACTGCTCAATCTTGTCTGTTAAATTGTCATAGGCAGGTCGTAGATTTTCATTGACGGGGCTGCACGTCTTTGACTGATGGTGTTGGAGGAGGGTGGTGTCAGAAGGAAGGTTTTCCGTTAAAATGTCTACCATTCTCCCTCTCTCCATCTGGGAACTTATACATTATACTCTATTCACGATAAGAAGGCGGGGGGGATGGGGCAGTTGCAAGGGTATGAAATTTTGTGTTTTGTGTAAAGAAAATGATATTACTTGATGAGCTGAGAACAATGGTGCCCTTGGTTTTTTCATGAGAGTCCCAGTTTTTGAGATACACACTTGCAAAAATGTATAAAATCGTGTGAGTAGTGACGTCACTACACGGAATTCCCATTAAAAACAATGTATTTTGGGCCAAAATCCCATCTCTGAAATTAGGGGACCTAATTAGAAACCAAAGGCATCTTTGTTCTCAGCTCACCTAGTACTTTCATTTTCTTTATAACAAACACAACATTTCAGACCCTTGCAACTGCCCCATTCAGGTAGTAATGCACTATTTAGCAACAGTGCGGCTATGCCGGCTACTGCAACCCTTTGCAGTGGCCCTTGTTCTCCGGACCTCTCTCTTGGCACGGAGGATTTCCAAGAACCGACTTACTCTAAAGTTTACAAACGTCCAGAAAAAATTGCGAACGGTCAAAGCTACGAAAAAACGGACCCTGAATGACCAAAACTTGGCAAAAATAGTCGACTTTGAATATTGATGACTTTCAGAAATTCGTATTTTTCACTCCGAATTGTATTGAGGGTATTTCGTCGAATATAAAATTTCTTAGAGTCATCAATATTCAAACTCGACTATTTTTGCCAAGTTTTGGTCATTCAGGGCGAAATTTCGTCCGTTTTTTCGTATCTCTGACCGTTCGCAATTTTTACTGGACGTGTGTAAATTTTTGAGTCTGCCGGTTGTTGGAAATCCTCCGTGCCAAGAGGAAGATCGGGAGAACAACGGCCACTGCGAAGGGTTGGAGTTGGTGACATATCCGCACTGTTGCTAAATAGTGCATTACTACCTGAATTCTCACCCGCCTTCTTATCGCGAACAGAGTGTAGGCCTTCGCACTCGATCAAACGGATTTGATGAAAAAGAGGCAAACATTGAGGCATCGGGGGGGGGGGGGAGGAGCACGTGCCTCTCGGTGCCAAATATCTTCTTCCTTCCCTCTTCAGCTTCATCATTTAAGCTCCAATGCTTCTTCTTTTTCTCTAGAATGTATTTAAAATTGGGTATAGTGTAGACAGTAGACTCTATTCAAAAGAGAAGCACTCTTCAAGAAGCATACAGTAATACACTATACACTTACTCTATAGGAAATCTGGCAATTCATGGTGTATATGAAGCACTTGACTTGATGCACTCGTGGGACGTTCAGAGAGACGCAAGGTACGGCAAGATGCGAGACGTCGCCGCCGCGCGTCGCGTCGGTCGCGTCGAGGTCATAGACGTCCCGATTATAGCTGATTGCGACTGTGAACCGATCAGTGAACGATTCATTTATATTAGATCCTAAATGAAAGATCCTGATCCTGTCCTTGATCGAAATTCCGGTTTTAAAATTGGGATTTTACGTTCTGCAGACATTTGCGCTACCAAAGACTTTACGCGCTATTATGAGTTGAACAAGATAAAAGGTCTCAAAAGCTTCATTAAAAGTGCGGAATGGGTCTGTTGCAAACTTTTGCTACAACGATAAATAGTGTTTCTTCGTATGTAAAATCGCCCGAAAAGTCCATTGGTGGCATCAGAAAGTCATGAAATGCGATAATAAACTCACAAGAGACGTGTAATGAAATCCAAGATGGCGGTAAAATATCGAGCAATCTGTATGCATGCACCTTTAATATCCAAGGATTGCCAACGTTGACAACCTCACAGCTTTGGAGGTAATGTGTTTGTTTACGTTGTGATTGGGTGTGATCGATATTGTGAGGTTGGCTATCCTTGGATGTTCGTGGTGCAGGCATACAGGCTGCTCAATATTTTACCGCCATCTTGATTTTCAATAAACCTCTCTCGTGAGTTTATTATTTCATTTCATGACTTTCTGATGCCACCAATGGACTTTTCACGCGATTTTACACGAGATTGAACACTCTGTAGCGCTGTAGTAAAAGTTTGCAACAGACCCATTGGAACTATACGCTCTGAAAAATATCATGTAACCCCTCTAGAATTTATTATTTATTCACTTTTCCTCTTGAGAGATAAATTTTTCCAAAAAACTTGGTGTTTTGATGAATTTGAGGTTATGTTCTAGGAAAGCTAGATTCAAGAGGAATTAATAAAGATTCGCTCCGAAAGCTATCAAATTCGATGACAGCGTTCAAAATTGAGGCAAACTGAAACAATTTTCAATGACTTTTGAGAGAAAATTTTTAAACTTTATGTTTGTTTTGGTAGCGCAAATGTCTGCAGAACCACTCACTTTTAAAATAGTGTTTCCACTTTTCATATTTTGAGGTTAGGTTTATGCACCCATGACTTTAGTTAGTTTGGTTATTTTGTAGTCAACATTTCAGTATGATTTGGATCTAGGGATGCATTTTTTTCATAAATCTAAACGCGTTTTCTCATTCAACTGATTGTAAATTTTTGAAATTTCCTGCCGCTGAAGTCAACACTGTTTGAATCCAACGAGTGGAACCTTTACTAAATGAACGAGTCCGATTTCGACCAGCGCTTTTTAAAGACGTCTTGATGCGACAACGTTGAACCCGTTCGAGTATTCATCTTTGCAACAATCAACAACTAAACGCCTCCGACGAGACTCCCAAGTACCGAGTTCCAACTGAATGAAGAGCTGTGAAAAGGACAGGCATGTGGGTAGGCCGCGCGCTAAGACCCTCAGGACGCAGGGGGCTGACGAACGAAGGATAAGGCCCGCGGGGGCGGAAAACGTCATTCTTACGCGGTTCTAGGTGTATGCTGTAGTAGACTGTTTTAGTAAAATGATGTAACACCAGTTGCGGCTGGTGCAATTTGGCAACCATGCTGATTATTCATTTAAACCCATGCGAAAGTATCGATATCTTGGGGGTGCAATGGGTCTGTTGCGTACTTTTGCTACATCAATATAACTCATTGTTTCTAACGTAAAATTCGGCGAAAATAACGATGCGCACATTAAAAACTTTCAAAATCCACTCATTAACTCAGAAAATACCTTCCATTTCAAACAACCCGCGCTACACTAGACACTTTATCACCGACTTATAACTACTTAGATGGAACCATCTCGTTTATGTAAACATGAACAGAACTTACAAACATTTGAATGTTTCGATTAGATGCGTACATTTCTCATATTATTTTGTAATCTTTGATAAACCGAAAAGACCAGACAGCAAATGCAGCCAATAGTTTATGTATTTAGAAAGGAATTCCATCATTTTGTAGTTACTGTTGTTCACTTTATGCACGGTGGTTCCGTCTGTGTAGTAATATACCGGTGCAAATAGTGTCTATATAGTGTAGCGCGGGCTGTTTGAAATTGAAGTGACTTCCTGAGTTAATGAGTGGATTTTGAACGTTTTTAATGTGCGCATCGTTATATTCGCCGAATTTTACGTAAGAATCAAGGTTCTATATTGTTGTAGCAAAAGTATGCAACAGACCCATTATTCATTTAAACCCATGCGAAAGTATCGATATCTTGGGGGTGCAATTGCACCTCCTGAAGATCGATTGTTTTACATTGGTTTAAATGGAGATAATACGTTGTTGCCAGATTGCACGCGCCGCCACTGCAGTGTTACGCGTATCGATTGCCGTTCGGAGACCGGTTCAATGTAATTTCTCCCTGAGCGCATTTCTTAAAAAAAAAAAAATTTCGTTACTAACATCACTTTAGCAAAATGGTCATGAGTTCATTTTAGAAGTGCTTTTGCCAAAAGGTCGTTAATGTGGAAGCGCGGGGGGGGGGGGGTCGTACTGCGGAGGCAATTCTGGTTTATGCGTAAATTGCGGAGAGCATTCTGCACCCCTGGGTTTACTGCATGCACTAAAACAGTCTACACGGGCTGAAGCAGCATAAGTAGGCCTCTTTAACGACATAACTGTCCGCGAAAGCACCAAACATCAGTGTTTTTTTAAACTAAATTTCAATGTATTTCAATGAATTTTCTCGGTGCATACATTAATAGTGTGCTAATCAAAAGTATTTGGGACGCTGATTTCAAAAATGATATCATTTTCTACTTAACTCGTCCTGATTTTACGCATATTCTACTTTTAAAAAATGTTTGTGATAAAGTTTAAATTGTGGAAAATCTAGAATATTTCGATCAAAACTAAGGCCAAATTCGAACTCAGCAGGTCAATTTACGTCGGATTAGCCCCTCAAAACACGATTTGAGGTCCAATTAAGTGAAAATAGCCCATGTTTGTATCTGGGGACCCTTGTTTTGTATTCATTGGGGGCGGACACCTATGTCGTTAAAGCGTAAAAATCAAGCAGCATACCGTCTCTTAATTATATCAGGCTGCTTTTTTGAGGTTAGGTACGTCTTGGTATACGTACGCTTATGGAGAAAGAAATATTGGTGAAATGCAAAATTAAGACTTATCCTCTCTAAATACGACTTTCAACTCTCTTTTACTGCCTTGGGGGAGTGACGAAGCATAATTAAACTTTCATTACTGACGCACTTTTCCAATTTTGGTTGAACTTCAAAAAACCAACCTAATACTCAATAACTCCATAAGCATTCCATAAGCTTACATATACCAATCAATGAGCTATAACTTTAGAGTGACAGCGGGCTGGTCCACCTTGTGCCACACAGGGTTGAAGGAATCCCGGGAAAAAGCGGAATTTGGACGGCAGATTTCAAGGTTTGAGGTTAACTTTAGTAGGTCGTTTCCGGCGATGCCCGAGTTTGTTTACGGAACAACCGGAAACGACCTACAAAATTTAACCTCAAAATCGATTTTCACGGCAAGATGGCGGCGCCCTAGGTAGCAACAATGAACCAGCGGAACGTTCCTCCATGTGCCACTCTAAAGCTATAGCTCATTGATACCAAGACGAACCCTAACCCCACTTTTTCCAAAGAAGCAGCCAGGTATGTATATTGTATAGAGACGGTATTGGCTGGAGTCATGTGATCGATCCTTTTCTAACACATGTGTTCGCTTGGGCAAACGAGAGAGAAAGACGAATCCCTGGATCATCCTGTGAATACCGCTCCTGTATGGCCCCGTTTATGAGGCGGTATTTATGCATTGCTCGGTCATAAGTTGGGCAGCGGCACTGCTCACCAACACTCACCAATACTCACCAACAATCACCACTCACCATAGGCAACGAGGAAACATGTAAGAAGCGTCGAAGCGGGCAACGGTGATCCGTTATTCAAATCCATTTGAGATGAAATACACGTAAGTCATGCTCTCGAGTTAATAGATAGTTCAGTAGTCGGCATCGCATCGCATATCTCCCTCCGTCTCACAATCAGTGTTGCCAGATGAACGGCTTTGGGCCGTATCTTTCCCTTATAAGAATCAATAGACAAAATACAGATTAAAATGGGAACTAGGCCAACAATAAATAAGAACTTCCGAGACGTTTCGGTGCACTCACAGCACCATTATCAATCGGAAAAATAAAATACAAAAAAAGAAATACTCAGAACGAGGAGCACACTCCACAAAGATGGAAGAGTGACTGATTAACGAAATACCGCAACATCGGTTACATGAACAAAACAGACCAACAAAAACACAGACAGAGCCCCAATCAGTAGTTAATGTTTGGAAAAACTGGAGGTATGCAACACTCAACTTTTAAAAAAAAAAAAGTTGAGTAAGTTGAGTAAAAAGTTGAGTGTTGCATACCTCCAGTTTTTCCAAACATTAACTACTGATTGGGGCTCTGTCTGTGTTTTTGTTGGTCTGTTTTGTTCATGTAACCGATGTTGCGGTATTTCGTTAATCAGTCACTCTTCCATCTTTGTGGAGTGTGCTCCTCGTTCTGAATATTTGTTTTTTTGTATTTTATTTTTCCGATTGATAATGGTGCTGAGAGTGCACCGAAACGTCTCGGAAGTTCTTATTTATTGTTGGCCTAGTTCCCATTTTAATCTGTATTTTGTCTATGATGTTTTTTTGGCCATTTAGTTTGTAATTTTTTTAAGAATCAATGTATAATGTACGGATTTTAACAACTTCAAATCTTGCAACACTGCTCCGTATTCCCCCCCCCCGTTCCTCCGTTTCGTTTCGTTTCGTTTCGTTTCGTTCGTTCCTTCGTTGGTTCGTTGTTCGAATAAGAAATCGGGGGGAAAAATTGGATAGCCGAGAATTGGAAACTGTCTTCTTTTCTCCGGCACTCTCTTTTTTACTTTTTTATTTTTATTTTTATTTTCCTTCCGCACCTTCCTGTCAGGTATCACTATCACATCTGCAGTATGGGTATTAATCAAGCGGCGGCACCTGTTGCTGCTTCCTGAATCGCCCGCAACGCCGCGCTGCGCACGGTCGCGCACGGGACTAGAATATATATAGACTTCTCTGAACGTGAAAAGTTTTATTTGTTTGATTTAGAAAGGGGTTTTTTTCTTTTTCTTTATACTTGTATGTATGTCATCTTCAGAGCGGTCCCCGGACGCTTGCCCTAAAACTTTTTATCTAAAAACAGATTATCACTTTTTTTTTTACCTAATGAAAGTTGCCCTACCAATTTTCACCTAAAACGCATTTTACCTCAAAAACCTTTTACCTAACATTTTTAAGGCAAAATGACTCAATAAGTAAAAATTGTAAAAAAGTGAACAAAAAACCAAAATAAACCTTAAAAACCGTGAAAACCGTAAAAAAGGAGGCGAAACCATGACATGAAAGGAGTTGGTTAATAACAGAGCAATTAATAATTTTTGACATGCATGAAATTCCGCGGGAAAAATTTTCATTTCCTTATAGGTTAGGTATGAAAATTATTTACAGTTTCTATCCTCTCTATAGCAACAATTTTTTGAGAAGGAGGCGTACATGCCAGCTGACAATTTTAGACAAAGACACATTTAGATAAAATATACTTTTGATCAAATCGTGCAGGACAACTATTTTTAGACAAAAAACCTGTAGGTAATCTGCGTTTAGGTCAAATACTTTAGAGCAAATAACCCGGGACCTTCAGAGCCGCTTCGTGTATTCGGTCTGTTGCAAATTTCTGCTACAGCGGTATAGAGTGTTAAATCTTCAGCAAAATCACGTGAAAAGTCCATTGGTGGTATCAGAAAGTCGTAAAATGAAGTATTAAACTCCTAAATGAAGTATTAAACTCACAAGAGGCGTTTAACTGAAATCCAAGATGGCGGTAAAATATCGAGCAACCTGTGTGCATGCACCGTGAACATCTATGATGGTTAACGTTAACAACCTCATAGCATCGGAGGTTATGAGTTTGTTTGCGTTGTGATTGGTTGTGATTGATGTTGTGAAGTTGGCCAGCTTGGATGTTCATGGTGCTTGCATACAGGTTGCTCGATATTTTATCGCCATCTTGGATTTCAGTTGAATGGCTCTTGTGAGTTTGTTATTGCATCTTATTGACTTTCTGCTGCCACCAATGGACTTTTCATGCGATTTTATATGAGGTTGATCACTGGATAGGCGCTGTAGCAGAAGTTTACGACAGACCCATTATATAAGCACAGAAAAAAACAGAAAAAACGCTGTGGTAGCGCTGAAAATACTTTGGTAGAAAATTGACCTTCAAAATATTTTAGTTGAGCCAGCCAAAAGTTTTATATACGTCTAACTGAATAGATATTCCTGGGTGAACCAAATATGTGGTTGGCTCTAAAGAAGTATTTTGCTTTCAGACATTTCAGAGAGACCAGGAGTAATCCTTTATTTATCCAGTTAACTAGTTTTATCCAATGATGTCAAAGGTCGTTTTTGGCCACCTCGCTTCACCAAACGATTTTTGGTGACGGTGGAAAAATACTGAAATTTGCTATATGAAATAGTTGTAAATGCCATTTTTTATCACCTCAGAATTATCAAAATAGCGTCATTTCCGCATCGTTACAGCAAAATTTCAATCAAGTTCTCGATCTTTAAGCAGAATAGCATGAAACATTGGCATTACTCAGTGGTTTGTCAGTGGCGGATCTACGGGGGAGAGGCATAGGAGCACGTGCACCCCCTCCCCCTAAAGCCTCAAATTTCGCTATTTTTCAACAAATAATAGCCCGAAATCGCTTCCACCGTCTCTTCAAATTTCAAAATTTCACAGGCGTGCCCCCCTGAAAAATGTACTGGATCCGCCACTGGCACTACCGATTCAGTTACTAATCTCGGCTTTTGCATTTACAGATTTATTTTTTTTTTAATCCAAGGTGTATTTCGTTTGTGTTAAAGAAACTGCACATTGAAATATTGACTTAGAGGAAATTTCTTTACCCCAAGGAAAATATCTGCTGCTACAAGTAAAAGATTCCTTGTTGTGAAAGTGATTCTCTTTATTCATGCAACCAGTATCGCAACGAGAGTTTCTTCATCTCTCTCTTCCCTCCATCAAGAAACGTATGTTAGACAAGGATGGACAAGGGGATAAAACCCCCTCTTCCTGTCATTTTCCTACTTATACATTCAAATGGGAAATGAGAGAGATGGAAGAGATCCTGGTTGCGCCAGTGCATGCAACAGAACTTTACTTCACGCAAGGAAAAGTGTCACAAATAAGCGTGTTTCCTTGTTTTTAAAGAAGTGATTTCTTTCATTGTCAATGTGAATCATTAGTCATATTAAATTGCAGTTGCTCATCACGAGTTAGACCGCGAGGTCCGAGGTACCAAGTGCCAAGGTCAGGGGCGACTGAAATTTCATTTCAGCTGTCCATTGTTCTCTTGTTCATGTTCAGTGCTCTTATTGGCTCTCTCGTCTCTACTATAGTAGGATAGTATACTCTTTGATTGCCCGCGAAAATAGTCAGATTCCCTTTTTCCGCTTCTCGATCCCGACTCTTCATGTTTTTAATTGATTAATTGGCTCCTGGCGTCTGCAGTCTATGCACTCTAGGATATGCCCTTCTAAGACTTCCTTTTGTCTCGGCTCGCGCGTCAAAAAAAAGCGCCGTTTCATTGAAATGGATTCTCTCATTATTCTAACAGACAAAGTCTCCTGAGCTGGGCTGAGAGAGTTTACTCTCGCCGGGTTCACGGAGCTGTAGAAGGCAGGGGAGTGGTGGGGAGGAAGGGGTTAGAAAAGATTATACAATATCTTAATTCTCCCGACGACGCGACAACTCAAGACTACAAAATGTCATAAAGCATCATTTTGATGATTATGGATTGATTCAGTGTGAGATTTCCTTGCAGTCACCAAAACCTTAAATATAGATACTATCACTCTGATTGTGAGAAGAGACTCTTTTAGTAGAGCTACCAAAATTGAAGACTTCTTCGGTAAAAGGGGGTATAAAACGGTGGGTTTGTGCTCTTTCTTTAAAACCCTGATTTCAAAAGGTCATTTTGTGAATAAGAAATGTTGGATTGGGTTCTCTCAATGATTATGGATTGATTCAGTATGAGATTTCCTTGCAGTCACCAAAACCTTAAATATAGATACTATCACTCTGATTGTGAGAAGAGACTCTTTTAGTAGAGCTACCAAAATTGAAGACTTCTTCGGTAAAAGGGGGTATAAAACGGTGGGTTTGTGCTCTTTCTTTAAAACCCTGATTTCAAAAGGTCATTTTGTGAATAAGAAATGTTGGATTGGGTTCTCTCAATGATCATGGATTGATTCAGTATGAGATTTCCTTGCAGTCATCAAAACCTTAAATATAGATACTATCACTCTGATTGTGAGAAGAGACTCTTTTAGTAGAGCTACCAAAATTGAAGACTTCTTCGGTAAAAGGGGGTATAAAACGGTGGGTTTGTGCTCTTTCTTTAAAACCCTGATTTCAAAAGGTCATTTTGTGAATAAGAAATGTTGGATTGGGTTCTCTCAATGATTATGGATTGATTCAGTATGAGATTTCCTTGCAGTCACCAAAACCTTAAATATAGATACTATCACTCTGATTGTGAGAAGAGACTCTTTTAGTAGAGCTACCAAAATTGAAGACTTCTTCGGTAAAAGGGGGTATAAAACGGTGGGTTTGTGCTCTTTCTTTAAAACCCTGATTTCAAAAGGTCATTTTGTGAATAAGAAATGTTGGATTGGGTTCTCTCAATGATTATGGATTGATTCAGTATGAGATTTCCTTGCAGTCACCAAAACCTTAAATATAGATACTATCACTCTGATTGTGAGAAGAGACTCTTTTAGTAGAGCTACCAAAATTGAAGACTTCTTCGGTAAAAGGGGGTATAAAACGGTGGGTTTGTGCTCTTTCTTTAAAACCCTGATTTCAAAAGGTCATTTTGTGAATAAGAAATGTTGGATTGGGTTCTCTCAATGATTATGGATTGATTCAGTATGAGATTTCCTTGCAGTCATCAAAACCTTAAATATAGATACTATCACTCTGATTGTGAGAAGAGACTCTTTTAGTAGAGCTACCAAAATTGAAGACTTCTTCGGTAAAAGGGGGTATAAAACGGTGGGTTTGTGCTCTTTCTTTAAAACCCTGATTTCAAAAGGTCATTTTGTGAATAAGAAATGTTGGATTGGGTTCTCTCAATGATTATGGATTGATTCAGTATGAGATTTCCTTGCAGTCACCAAAACCTTAAATATAGATACTATCACTCTGATTGTGAGAAGAGACTCTTTTAGTAGAGCTACCAAAATTGAAGACTTCTTCGGTAAAAGGGGGTATAAAACGGTGGGTTTGTGCTCTTTCTTTAAAACCCTGATTTCAAAAGGTCATTTTGTGAATAAGAAATGTTGGATTGGGTTCTCTCAATGATTATGGATTGATTCAGTATGAGATTTCCTTGCAGTCATCAAAACCTTAAATATAGATACTATCACTCTGATTGTGAGAAGAGACTCTTTTAGTAGAGCTACCAAAATTGAAGACTTCTTCGGTAAAAGGGGGTATAAAACGGTGGGTATGTGCTCTTTCTTTAAAACCCTGATTTCAAAAGGTCATTTTGTGAATAAGAAATGTTGGATTGGGTTCTCTCAGTCATCTGAAGATTCGACTATACGCTCTAATTATTGGACAGTTAATAAAACCCAATTTTCCTCATCAGCGTTTCACGCAACAACAATTTGAAATCAGGACTTTTGAGAAAGAGCACACCCACTGTTTTATACCCCCTTTTACCGAAGAAGTCTTCAATTTACGTTCACAAAGCTCGGAGCTTTTTCAAACTCATGATAGTGACATATTTTTTTAGTTTTATCATTGTGAATAAATAAACATAATTTTTCTACATTATGATTTACAATAATTTTTAAAGAAAGGATTTTTCCCTTCAAAGGCTCCGACTTGTACGGGTGCGAATGGGGGGGGAGGGGACTCCACCGAAGCTGCCAATTTGTTCCTTAAAAAAAGAGGGGCGCAGCATTCGAATCGGCAGGGGGGCGCTTGCTTAGCTAGCTACGCTTCTGCGGGCGCGGGCCCCGCCCATCCTATGCCGCTTGTTTGGATCGTGGCTCGATGGTAACGCTTTATAATGTATGAATGTGAGTACTTACATACATTTTTCGCCTTGTTGTTTTCTCGACGAGAGCCGCACGACGCGACGGAGAGAGGTCGATAAAGAAATTGCACTTTCCGTCATTCAGTCTCTGACGATGCGATGAGTCAGAAATACACAGAGACAGAGTTGCCACTTGAAAATGAACAGTAGGCTATACCCCACAACACTTTCTCACGTCAAATTAAATCGGAGGGGAGGGGAATTTTCAGACCCCCGTTTAATATTCTGGAGACCCTCAGACCCCCCCTATAATATTCTGGGGGACCCCCAACCCCCCTTTAATAATCTGGGAGAGACCCCCCAGACCCCCCAATAAGAAGACCCCCAGACCCGGCTATAATATTCTGGGGGCGACCCCGAGACCCCCTATAGTATTCTGGGGGAGACCCCGAGACCCGCCATAGTATTCTGGGGGAGACCCCAATACCCCCTTTTAATATTCTGGGGGAAACCCCCAGACCCCCTCTCAAGGGGTTAATTTTACAGGAGGCTGATTGCAGAATGTTTTCGCAAATTTTCATCAAAATTCAAACGGCTTATTTGAAACATTCCAATGGGTCTGTTGCGTACTTTTGCTACATCAATATAACTCATTGTTTCTAACGTAAAATTCGGCGAAAATAACGATGCGCAGATTAAAAACTTTCAAAATCCACTCATTAACTCAGAAAATACCTTCCATTTCAAACAACCCGCGCTACACTAGACACTATATCACCGACTTATAACTACTTAGATGGAACCATCTCGTTTATGTAAACATGAACAGAACTTACAAACATTGGAATGTTTCGTTTAGATGCGTAAATTTCATATATTATTTTGTAATCTTTGATAAACCGAAAAGACCAGACAGCAAATGCAGCTTATATTTCACGTATTAAAAAAGAAATTCCATAATTTTGTAGTTACGATGTTGTTTACTTATGCACGGTGGTTCCGTCTATGTAGTAGTATACCGGTGCAAATAGTGTCTAGTGTAGCGCGGGCTGTTTAAAATTGAAGTGATTTCTTGACTTAATGAGTGGATTTTAAACGTTTTTGATGTGCGCATCGTTATTTTCGCCGAATTTTACATAAGAATTAAGGTTCTATATTTCTGTAGCAAAAGTATGCAACGGACCCATTGTTCTCTTCGTTCACCCATTTTACCCATTTTTCCCATTGACTGAAAATCTGTTATCATCCATAACTTGCCTACGGTTTTTAACCTTTTTAAGACCAGGTTAGTTCGTAAGATCGGCTACTCATCCGTCTAAATAGGGAAGGTAGTTAACTGTTCGTACTCTGGGGAGTTGGAATTGCCTATACGATAAATTGAAGGCGCCCGACGAAATATTATATTGAATGGGTCTACATCGATAATACGTTTATTCGGAATCGTAAGCTTGGAACAACGTGAAAAAGATTAGAGGAGGAAAACGAGTTAACTCGGGCTTAGTCCATAAGGGGTTAATGTCGCATAAACTAAAAAGAAAACCCCATGAGGAATGGTAAAAGCAACTTCTCTGCAAAATGTTGACGTGTATGGACGATTGGTTGAAGAGTTATGCTGGGATACAGACCGACAGACACCTATATGCCATTGCAGTACTTTCTCAATTTCTAACTTTGATATAGTTGTGAGAAAGTAAAAAACTTGTCTCAACATTTAAACGCGGGATTTCTCAATCAGAACACATATAAAACACATTTCAGACCCTTAAAACTGCCCCAGCAGTGTCATATAGCACGCATATTTTAACCGTTTTGGAACTGTTTTGGATCTCCCCTTCCACCCCCCCCCCGGTATTTTGTCTTTCAGCTTTTTTGCGTAGAAGCGCCCTAATATTAATCGGTAATTTTTTAATTAGGATGCTGAACTTTTTATAAATCATTGAAAAAATAATGAGTTAAATATACCGTATAAAAAAAATCGTATAATAGCGTAAAAGGAGCAGCTAATTACCGTGCATCAATAAAAACGCTTTGAGTCATATCCATGAATGCGTAGTTAATTAAATGAAACCACCGCACAACGCAATGGCTTGGAATGAAATTTGGCAACGTCGCAGTTCGTCCATTTAACCCCTTATGGACCAAGCCCGAGAATACGCGTTTTTTTTTTTTTTTCTCTAGTCTGTTTCACATTGTTAAAGTCTCATGATTCTAAATAAATGCGATTCTCGACGTTGACACTTACAAACTAAGGTCTCACTTAGCGCCTTCAATTTATTGCATAGGCAATTCCAACTCTCCCGAGTACGAACAATTAACTATCCTTATATAAACGGGAGATTGCGGGGTCTTTCAAACTAATCTGGTCTGTGAAGAGTTAAACCAAAGAAAAAGATCGAAGTATTGGGTGCTCATAGTGAGCACCTTCGCATTCGACCTTTTACATGGGTTTAAATATACAAAGTAACTACGTTGCCAAAATGCAAGCTACGCCACTGGGACCAAATAGTGTTACGGCTTGACGGTCCTCCGAAAGACGTTGGATGGTGCGCACGTAAGTATATTTGCGTGTAGTTTATACCCCCCGTAAGTGCTCACCGATCATCTGCGTGCGGGACCGTGAGGACGCAACACTATTTGGTCCCAGGCACTCAGGAGAAAACAGGAAAAATCACTTTGATAGCTCTGACAAAACCTTTGGTAGAAAAATGACCCAGCAAAAGACTTTTCGTTGAGCTAACCAAAGGTTTTGTACGCCTGACTGGAAAGATTTTGCTGGGTGAACTGAAGATTTAGTCGGCTCTACGAATAGTCTTTTGCTGGGTCATTTTTCTATCAAAGGTTTTGTCAGCACAACCAAAGTTTATTTGTCTGTTTTTTTCTGTGCTCATAAATGCTTGGAACTTTTTACTTTTGCACCCAACAGTGGCGTTTGGTAAATTTATTTGTCTTATTGGTCATTCTACAGTGAAGTGGACATGATATGCAAAAATTGAAATTTAAAAATTAGTGCCTGGCAGTGTCAGTCTTGTTTTGCATTAAAGTGTAAGACGAAAATATTATCTAAATCTAATAAGGTCAAACGTGTTGATGTTACAGCAGGTTTGATGTGTATTTTCAATGACGAAATCATACGCGTCCCTCCCGTAACAAAACCTAGCTGCCCCACCCGTTACGCTACTTTTTAATTTTTCTAGAGAAAAATAATTTAGTAAATGAAAGAAACTTTATGTAGGATCAAAGCATATACCCCCACCTTTAAAATATATTTTTTCCAAATTTTTATCTCTTCAAAACTCACAGAGTTTCAACTTTTCCTGAAGTGATTCAAAAACCTTGTCCATTTTCTGTCCCACCTGTTACACCCTTATTTTGCTCTTTCCTCAGCTTTGGATTGACTTTTTTTAAATTTTGAAAATCCTATCACTATCTAGAAGTTAAGACCTTTTTGTTGGTGGAATAGTTTTTTCATTTAAATGATTAAAAATGTGAAAAAAATTACTTCAAAGTCGTCTGAATGTCCCACCCGTTACAAAATAATGACCCTTACTATGCAATTTGACGGCGCGTTAGATTTCCCTGCCCGTGTCCCTGTGTAAAATTTCCCGTCCAAAACACTGATGTGCTTTTCGCAATTCGTGCAAAATTCCACGATTTCACGATTTCAGTGAGCAATTCTATTTTCTCCCGGGTGTATGGATTTCCGTTTCCGCTGCATGGTCGAGATGAGTGATCGCTGATTGTTGAGTTTCCGCGACTGGAGATTGGAGTGGTAACCGATGATTGGTGAGATTCATCAAAGCGGGCGCGCGTGGGTTTGCCTTGCTTTCGTCGCACGGTGGCACGAATTATACAATGACCTTCTGAAGAAAGTACCCTGGTTAAAATTTATACCTTTTTAAATCAGCAACTTTTAAGCAATTAATTTTGCGGCTTTCAAGTGTTTAAGAACTAAAAAGAACGACTCTTTAAAGTACGTCATGAAAAAACAACAATTCTATTGAAAACGACAGAACAATTTAACAATAAGAATTTCAATCGGGATATTTTCTTTTGAAAGTTATAGTACTGATTTCTTACTCAATGTAGAGAGTACTTTGTGCGGTCCTATGTGCCTTTCATTAACTCTTTCAAACATGAAAGTACTTTTTGTTCAGAAACAGATTTTTGGCCATCCATAGCTGATCTGGGCTCAAATTTTTCGCATTAAGCGATGTGCGTATCATATTTTTATTTTCTCCATAAGATTCTACGTTAATTAGATGTACATTGACCAGGTATGGAAGGGTTAAGCCTTTACACTTTTGAAAGCTAGCCTGTAATCAGCTACTATAATTAGTAATGGTGTCGTAATTGTTAACAGTTGCAAAGTGTTGCGTTGTTTTACAATGAAGGCGCCCATTCTTTTTTTTCTCTCTCTCTTTTTTGCAGTACTACCGTGCAGCAAATTGAACCTGCGATACAAGAGCTGAGAGCTTGGGATGCAACCTATGTATTGCGTGTGTTTTTCTGATTTGCGTGTGTTTTTCTTATTTGCGTGTGTGATGTAATCTATCCGCAGATTCCGGTTATTTCTGCCCAGTTTATATAGCCACTGGCATGGCAGCACGGAGCGCGGCACGTGAATTAAAAAAGTGGGGGGGGGGTGTCAGTTTGAAGTCCTTTTTACTTTCTCGCTACTAACAAAGTTAGAGATAGAGAAAGTATTGCAATCGCGCAGAGATTTTCAGAGTATTTTTTTTTTTCGATACTTGGCCCACTACGACTACTTATAGATCTACTTATAGTTATAAGTAGATCGTGATAATTACAAAATAATTGGCTCTCATCATGCTTAATACTATCCTAATGAATATTCATCCATGAAGATTCAATATTATTCAACCATTTGTGGCTTGGAGGTGTAAATGCACCAACTTTCTGTGGCATCTGTCTGTCCGTTTGTCCGTCTGTAGCCGTAAAACGTGAAACCCAGCATAACTTTTGAACTATTGATCCATATGCATCCAAATTTTGCAGAGATATTTCATTTAACATTTCTTCAGAGGATTTTTGTTTTTGTTTTTTTGAAATTTTAATTTTTAGGTTAGTTATGGGATGAATAATGGTTTCCATTAAATTCAATGGGAAAATGGAAAAAAAAAATAAAAGGAAAAATTTAAATATTTCATAAATTAATGGAACTTTGGATTTGAATAAAAATATCAAAGGAGGGTATGGATGGGGGTCTCCCTCATAATATTAAAGGGGGTGTGGGGGTCTCCATCAGATTAAATTTGATGAGAGAAAGTGTTCGTAGGGTATCCCCTACAGTTTCTTTTTCTTTTTTTTTTTTAAGAGCTTGAACATTGTCATTGCCATTTGCCACCCATTGGGCGCTGAATTTATGTCCCGCGCGAGGGTCTTTTTTGTTTTTTTTTTTTTTGACATTTTAACTTAAAGGTTTGCTATGGATGAATAATGGTTTATATTAAAATCAATAGAAAAATGGGTCAAAAAAAGGACAAATTCAAATATTTCAAAAATGAATCTTTAGATCTGGATAAAAATACCTATGGGGTGTATGGGGGAGGATCTCCCTCAGAATATCAAAGGGGAGTGTGGGGGTCTCCCTTAGATTAAAGTTGACGGTAGAAAGCAGAGACAAATAGAGACGGAGCACAACGTTAAAATACATAGGGAAGATTTGAGGCACACTGAATTTTCGGAGATTCAACAAAATAACATGTAAAACAACAGTCAACACCTTGCGACGTCGCATGGTGTTGAACGGTGACATTCGGAAAACACGGGGGGGGGGTAGGCGGGAAGTGAAAAGGAGGGTGCTCACCATTCAACACCATGTGACGTTGACTGTTGTTTTGTTGAATCCGCGAGATTTCAGAGTACCTCTGCTGCAGCCAGCTAGTGCTCCGTCTCTATTTGTCTCTGGTAGAAAAGGTGCTCGGAGGGATTTTTATTATTTTTGCTTCTAAAACAAATAAAATTTCCATGGGAACACACCAAAAAAATTCTCATCCTTCATTCAACTTTTCATTTCAGTTTCTTGCCCACTGTGCGATGCTCCAGTTTACGGTTTACGGTGCATGTCCGTCATGATGCGGTGCGACGCTACGCGACCGGGCACTGGTAACATCGCTCCCCGCACGCATGGCGGCATGGCCACGAGCCACTTGTTTTGTGGGGCCTCCCCCCCTTTCCCCCCTTTACTCACCCCCCCCCCACCATGGTTCTTTCGTCTGTACTTATCATCGCGCATCATTCCAATTGCACGCCCATTAACACCTTTAAATGTATGTAATGACTAATTTTCCACCGGCCTCGTTTCAATCACGATTCGCCAATCAAAATCATTGCGACGCTACTCACAGCTAGTGCGGGCATAGGCGGATACAGGAATTTGTCTGTCTCTCTCTCCTGCCATTTGAATACGTGTGTTAGAAAAGGACGGTGATAGGGGCTGAAGTCACGTGATGACCATCTATGCTATCTTTTTCTAACGCATTTGTTCAAATGGAAGAAGAAAGAGGCGGACAAATTTCTGTATCCGCCTATGAGTGCGGGACGGATTTCGTGCGCAATCCGACCGAAAAACGCGTTCACCTTAATTTGAGTAGAAGGGGGGGGGGGTGGATGCAACCTCCCGAATAGTAATTGATATGAAAGTAAATAATTGCCGGAATTGATTGTTTTATTCGCTATACTTGCAACAGACTCCTATACGCGCGGCAACAGTATCTCTCTGATTTATCGTTTTATGAGCTACGGCTGCATGTTTGCTTTTGTTTGTTTGTTTGTTTGTGGAAATTAGTGAATTGATAATTAATTACTGTTTTAATTGATTTGCTGTTTATTCATTAATTAATTTGATGGTTATTCTCTAATTTGTTGCAGGTGAGTAATCTCAATTGAGGATTCGCCCCGCTGTTCCTTGTTGTCAAATGTTCCGCTGGTAATCTTTTCGTATATTTAACCCTTCTAATCATGAATTATAAAAGAGAAGATTAACCGTTCTATGCACTGAAAAAAGGGATAGTCATAATACCAGATTCTAGTCATATTACCAGAAGCACAATGATATGTGAACGACTAAAAGTCTAGTACTTTAACCAGAAAATTCTGGTGTTAATACATAGAATCTGGTCATAGAACTAGAATTTCCTCAAAAAATCAAAAACAAAAACAAGACCGATGGTACAAGATTATAACTCTGGTAGTTGAATATACTTTCCCTTACATAGGTTCACGTATTGTCATGCTTCTGGTAATCTTTTAAGTAGATTCCATGAATCTACTTATTGCGGAGGGTGCGATGTTGGATTTTTCGGGAAATTTTATCAAATGAGCACGTTTCATGGTCCCCTGAGTGAGAAAATACCACTCGTTGAAAATTGTTATATATATATATATATATATATATATATATATATATATATATATATATATATATATATATTATATATATATATATATATATATATATATATATAAAATATATATATATATATATATATATATATATATATATATATATATATATATATATATATATATATATATATATATATATATATATATATATCTTTATATATCTTTATATGTATGTTTCAGCCAGTTTTACCGTTTTTATGTCCCACGATCCTGTTCTTAATTTTTGGTTTTTATTTTTGAAATTTGTCTCATCTATTCGTTGAGTTTAATTCTTGGATGAGTTCGAAGATGGTGTAAATCCGACAGTTAGTTTTCGCGTTATGGGCCGTGTTTGAGTCGTAAAATGTGTTTTTGAGGTTTATTTTTAGGAGTGTTTGTTTTGAGTATTTTTTTTGGGGAAATTTATGTTAGCCGTTTTGATACGCAACTTTTTTACTCGAGTCATTTTTTCGTTTTTTGCGTTGTAAGCGAGTTATAGTGATGTGTTTTTCGGGTTTTTTGGCAGTGTTTTTATATGAAGAAATTGTTTTTTTGGTTCAAAAATTTTAGTATATATCGTGGAGGATGTTTTTAGTTCATATGCTCCATTTCTTAAATTTTCCTTGTGTTTTACGTGTTTTACGAGCTATTTAGTTTCTTATGGAATTTTACATGTGAAAGACAAGGATAGTGTATTGGTATAATTGCTCGTTCTTTGTTTTACACGTGCAATGTTGCTTAGGTACGTTATTTATTTATTTTCTTGTTTGATCAGCTGCTCTTATTCAGATTTATTCCTAATTAGCGTTACAAAGATTACACATTTTTCTATCTTGGTACTATAATCTTTTTCTCATGGGTATTTTTATTTAAATGTTGAACAGCTGATAAAAAAAAAATTGAATAATTCAAAGAAAATCATAACATAACCTATTTATTGAAATTTGTGAAAAACTTATATAACCTGGCTTTTATTTCTCACTTGCATTGAAAAGATTAAACATTTCTCTATTGGTAATAACAGGGTGTCTACTGGTCCGGAAAGTCCGGAATGTCCGGAAAAGGTACTTATTTTTCGAGGTCGGTCCGGAAGTACTGTAAAAGTACGGAATTTTCGTGAGAGGTCCGGAATTTTTCGCTTTTTGCGCCGCGCGTTCAATCAAATCGCCTGAAACTTATAAAGTATGCAATTCCCGCGCGACGTCAAATTAGAACAACATTCGCCCGTGAGAGCGCGGTTGTGCAGCCACCTGACCTTCAAGGCTTCAAGCCACCAATGAGCATTAAGTACCCTTTAAAACAATGAGTAATCGCGATGTATTTGCAGTATTCAGGGAGCGGGAAAAGGATTTCTTTGAGTGGGATCGGGTTAATGCTAACTGCGCGGTCATCGCATGTGCCACCAATATGGTGTCATCGCGATTACCTACTCATTGTTTTAACGGATACTATGAGTTTTGCGTTTCGTGACTACGTCATCATGCGTTTCGCGCTCGAAATTTTCCTAACCTTTAAACCAAAATCCCAAATATTCGAAATTTTGTAGTGTTGTGATGGGCGATTGGGCGAACCACCAAGGCGTAGACCGCGGCAATGTAAACAGAATCGGAGCAGGATGGAGAATTATTATGTTTTCCCCCGCCGCACGTAGGAGTATTTACCCCAAAAACCTGGCCAAAAATATTTGCGTCTTCTTGAATATTTGAAAATCGATTTTGGTTAATTTTCCAATTTAAACTCAAAACTCCTATTGCACGGTTTATGGTTGGAAAAGGGGTAAAAAATTAAGAATTTTGGCTCAAACGAAAGGTCGATAGCTCATTTTTTTGCCGAGTTATTGACGCTTATTTCATAAAAAAGGATTGACTTCAACATATTTTTTAAAAAAGGGGGCAATTTCTTGCAATTTTTGACTGTTGGAGCAGTTGCCTTAAAGGGTCTACTCTAACCCCCTTGTTTTGGTTGTGCCCGGTTTTGCCCGGAACGTATTCAAAATTGCCTTTTTTTAAAAAAGATATAGCCTAAAATTAGAGATTTTTTTCATGTCCATTTTAAATTAGATGTAAAAGGGTCAAAAATGCTCGGAAAAATAAAATTTTTGCCATCAAAATGAAGCACATACCATCTAAAACAACGTCCGTAATCGCTGAAATGTTTGGATGCCCCAACGCTTGTACTTGATGGAAAATGTTGACTGATTATTATCAGTGCTTCTAGCGGTGAACAACCGCAGGTGCGTCGAGCGCTCAGTTCCATGTTGTCCCCAAAACAGTAGGTAAACGTAGATGTTCCGACACATCTATTACACAATAAAGCGGTTACTTACCTCTCAAAAACCATCAATAGTTCGTTTTTTGGACGACTTTTCAATTTTCCATTTTTGGCCAGGTTTTCGGGTCAAATACTCCTACGTGCGCCGCGTCGCTTCGTGAAACCCTCCACTCGCGCAGTGATTTGACCCCTAATAATAATGGGGAAACCAATGAGGTATCACTTTAGAGTGGCAGCGGGCTGGTCCACCTTGTGCCACAGAGGGTAGAAGGAATCCCGGGGGAAAGCGGAATTTGGACGCAGATTTCAAGGTTTGAGGTTAACTTTTGTAGGTCGTTTCCGGCGATGCCCGCGAGTTTGTTTACGGAACGACCTACAAAATTTAACCTCAAAATCGATTTTTACGGCAAGATGGCGGGCGCCCCAGGTGACAACAATGAACTAGAGTCCCTATATGTAGAGAGTTAAGACAAGAGAGAAATCATGGGCGCCGCCATTGGATGCGATTTTGCACATTTGTTTACATTCTGAGGCCGTTGTTGTGTTTTGCTCCACTGCAAAGATTACAGTTCCGCTAAGTTTGTAACGATGTAATCTTTCCCTGCTATTGTTGATCGACATGTATTAACGCTTTTTAATGATTCTTTTGAGATTTATGGACATTTTTGTGGTGCATTATGATTAAAATTAACAGATTCGTCGCAAATTTAACTCTTTTATCTGTAAAAGACCGTTTGTAAACAAAACAAAAGTGCAAAATCGCATCCAATGGCGGCGTCCGTAGAGCCTAAAATTCATCGACCAATCAGAAGTTGACTACCCTCTTGTCTTAACTCTCTACATATAGGGACTCTACAATGAACCAGCGGTTCACGTTCACGTTCACAGCGGAACGTTCCTTGATGTGCCACTCTAAAGTTATAGCTCATTGGGGGAAACCAACGACCCCGGGCCCCGGGCCCTTTTTATCCCCCTCCCTCCCTCCTACCATGGCCGGTTCAAAGCTGATATAGCTCCTTATCAGATCCATACATTATTTTTATATTTTTTATACAAAACGTGTGTTAATAAAGAGATAGCTTAAAATCGCAAGCTGAAACCTGCTAAAATTCTCCATCCGATTCATACTTGTCTCATTTATTATTTATTATTTTTTTTTTTACTTGAATTTGAAGGGAGGTCAAAATAATAAAGAGATATTTTCATGACAAGTAGTTGCGTCCGCGGACCTTTTTTCCCATTTTACAGGGGCGCATCATTTCATGGGGATCAGTAAGAAAGAAAAAAAAGAAGAAGAAAAGGGACCAAGGAAAATAGAAGAAGAGTATCTTGAAAAACGGGGATGAGAAAGTTGATTTTTTTTTTTCATTTTTGTTGGGAAAAAAAGGCTGATGGAGAAACAAAAAGAATGAGAGGTGTTCCTCCCCCCCCCCCCGTAAGAAAATTCTTATAGCTTGTCCCAGAAAAGATTGGATTTGACACATCTACGGTTTTCATGAAAACATCAGCTTCTCACTGCTACTAACCAATCAGGTTGCCCTATCTGATGATGGAAGCTGATGTTTTCATTCAAACCTACAGTTGTCAAGTCCAATCATTCTTGGGACAGCCTATACCATACAATAACAACTGATTCGAAGATTCTTAATATAATTTTCTCCTTTTCATTTTTCTTTTACCTCTTCCCTTCTGCACTTAATTAAATATATTCTGAAATGCACTTTTGATGAATTTTTTTTAAACACGCGTAATTAAGGGCTAAATTTTATTTTTGAGCGATATCGCACAAGATCACCACTATCTAGGAAGTACGGATCGTCCCGAAAAGGTACTTAAAAAGTACTGAATTTTTTCCCAAGAAGAGGTCCTTAATTTTTTTAAAAAGTACTGAAAAAGTACTTAAAAAGTACTTAATTTTCTTGAGTGGATTTCAGTAGACACCCTGTTAATATAATCTTTTTCACAATAATATTTGGATTTTGAGCAGCTGATGAAATAAAAAAAAAAATTTAACGAAAATTATAACCTATATTTAAATTTTTGAAAAAATGATGTAACCAAGCATGGAATCTACTTCGTCTTACCGGCCTGCCGGGAGGCATTTTTTTTTTTTTTTTTTTTTTTTTTTTTTTCAGTGTGACCAATTATTGTGACATTTTCTCTTAAAAGTATTTCAGGTTTAGGACAAAAATTGCCAATTTTGAGCAAAGTCCTAAGTCAGGTTCTAGATTTCGGAGTATACTTCGTAGATTTGAAGCTATAGTGCATGTGTGGCTTGCGATTTTTGAACTACCGTTCGTTTCAGAAGTGATGCAAGCGCGCTTCGACCGATAATCTTCGGAGAATTTTCAATTTTCATTACTTCCAATCAAAACCAAAACTTGCCTCCCACTTAAGAGTTTAAAGCGTTCTATGTAAAACCAACCCTCGAAATGCATTTTCACTCCTGTGATATGAGAAATAAAGTTGGTAAATTCCAAAGATTATCGGTCTATGTGCGCCTACACCTCTGAAACGACCTCTACACCCGAGTGAATCAGCTGGTTGAGCCCATATGATACAATGAAAAAGAAGCGATAGTCTTATAATACCATATTCTAGTCATATTACCAAAATCACAACGATATGTGAACGATAGAAAGTTTAATACTTAAATTAGAAAATAAAAATTTGTAATAATACCAGAATTTGGTCATAGAACTAGAATTTCCTAAAAAATTTCAAGAACCATGGTACAAACACCAGAATGGAGCTGTTGCAAACTTTTGCTACAGGCTTAGTAATAGTTGACTAATAGTTGACTATGGAGTAAAACCCTGTAAAAATAACGTAGAGCACTAAAAATCACGAAAGCCACTCCCAAACTCATAAAATGCTTTCAAACGTGAGACCGTAATGGCGGATGTTGACGCCGCCTTAATCTTATGGCAATTGTATACTTCTTCTTCTTGTTGTTGTGTGGTGTCGCGAGAACACCTCGTGATGATGGAGCTGATTGAGATAGGGAAACCCAATGTAATCGACGGCAACGGCCGCCATTAAGGTCTTGCGTTTGAAAGCATTCTATGAGTTTGGGAGTGGATTTCGTGATTTTTTAGTGCGCTACACAGAAAAAACAGAAAAAAACACTTTGGTAGCGCTGACGAAACCTTTGTTAGAAAAATGACCCAGCAAAAGACTTTAGTTGAGCCAACCAAAGGTTCTTTGCGCTTAACTAAAGAGATTTTGCTGGGTGAATATAAAATTTGGTTGGCCCAACTAAAGTCTTTTGCTGGGTCATTTTTCTACCAAAGGTTTTGTCAGCGCTACCAAAGTGTTTTTTCTGTGTAATCGTTATTTTTGCAGGGTTTTACCCCAAAATCAACTTTTGGTAAGCCTGCACAGAAAAAACAGAAAAAAACACTTTGGTAGCGCTGACAAAACCTTTGGTAGAAAAATGACCCAGCAAAAGACTTAAGTGGAGCCAACCAAAGGTTCTTCACGCTTAACTAAAGAGATTTTGCTGAGTGAATAAAAAATTTGGTTGGCCCAACTAAAGTCTTTTGCTGGGTCATTTTTCTACCAAAGGTTTTGTCAGCGCTACCAAAGTGTTTTTTCCGTTTTTTCTGTGTGTAGCAAAAGTTTGCACATTGCTCCATTGCACTATCCCTTACATAGGCTCACATAGTGTCATGTAATCTTTTTTTTTTTCAGTGTACCAAGCGCGCTGTTGATTTCCACCAAAACGTCTTTTTTTCTTTCTTTTTTCTTCTTCTTCTTCTTCTTCTTTCTTCTTCTTCTTCTTCTTTTCTTTGCTGGCCTCCTGAAAAATGCGCTCAGACCACATACTTGTCCGTCTCTGGTCCATGACAGTTTATTACACTCGCATGCTGATATTTCCTCGTGGTTGCACAATCTTGTTTTGTGTAACTGACCTGAAAAGAATCATCACTCACAAACACGATCAAAACGAAAGGGAAAAATGAAGTAGTTCATAACTGTTTGTAATCACAAACTACTCGCAACTTTCCCTGTCATAAAAAAAAAAAAATAATAATAATAATAAAATAAAATAAAATAAACCCCGCACCCATAGAACAACGAGAGAAATAAACGAAGATGAAACCTCGTAGACCGTGTATACGATATCAAGATGTAAGGAAGGACAATTATTGTCAATGGTCCTCGTATAATAAGTTGTTAAACTTCTCTTTCTGAGGAGCATCGACGCGACGCTTATTGCAGCTTTCATTGTTTGAACATCGAGATTAAAACGTTCATTAACGGAAGGTGATAGCACGAAAGTATATATTTTCAGCGAGGACAAACGAAACGCTCCGTGAAGCGAATTAAAACGTGTCGGCTTTATGGCTTTCGATTCATAAAACTCACGAGGGCACGAGAGCTTATCGGCGTTGGTCTTTACGTTAGCTCTCCGTGCTGATCTTCTCCTGAGGAAGAAATAGTCGGGACAAATTGAGCCGAAAAGCAGGGTAACCCGCAACAAATTGCAACAAAAGGTTTGATGGCATCAAAAAACGCAGAAAAAACAAGAATACGATGAAACAAAAGTCACCGAAATTCTCCCAAAATTAGACCCCAAAATCCCCCAAAAAACCCCGACGAAACTCAACGAAATTTCTCAAAAAACACGGTATAACTCCGAAACTATTGGGTTTTGGGCAATTTTGGTAGAGGCCATACTTGTAGAGCGTGCAAATTTACTTGAGACACTGATAACGATTTTTCGGAAAAAAAAACAAAAAACAAAAAACCAAAAGCATAGTTGCCAAATTGCCCCGAATTCCGACTTTCGAGTTAAAATATCACTCGATTTTGTGTAGAATATTTTCGCTCCAAGCGCATGTTGAGGTTTGAGGGGGGTAAAAATAAAAACAAAAACAAACTTGTTGTATAAAACAAATAAATAAATAAATAAATGTTCCATAATATAATTCAAGATTCCACAGTAATAAGGAAAGAGGAAAGTGCAGTTTATGAACACAAAAGTTTCTGGTAATTTTTTTTTTACCCAAAAAATATGATAATTTTACTATTTTGAGTCTGTTGCATACTTTTGCTACAGCGTTGTGGAGGGTTGATTCTGGTGTAAAATCGGGCGAAAATCACATTGAGAGCGTCAATAAGTTCAAAACCCACTCATAAACACACAAAAGACCTTTAAAGGATAGCCTAAGATGGCGGTTGAAAGGGCGAATCAATCCTGCATGCATGCACCACTAGCAGCAAAGATGGCCGACGACAGCATTCGACAAAGTATAGGTACTTGCCCAGCGCGGTGTTTCCTTCTCAGAAATAGGGCAAATCGACGCCAAACTTGAAATATTAACCATAGTAATCATAAACAATAACGAGAAAGTAAAGTTTACTGAAAAATACACACAGAATGACACAAAATGTAGATACTATGAGGAAGTGAGTTGTATGTTTACATTCTATAACCATCACAGTGGCGGCTCGTGCAATCTGGCAACCGTGCACTTTTGCCATTTAAACGTATGCAAAAAGATCGATACTAGGAGAGGCGCTGCGCCTCACCAAGTAATCGATTATTTTACACAGTTTTAAATGGAGGAAATCCATTGTTGCCACATTGCACGAGCCGCCGCTGAACCATCATTATAACTTGCCGTCGTCTGCCATCTTTAACCCTTTAAGGATCAGGTTAGTTCAAGAGAACACCTCTTTGCCGTTCATATAGGATAGGTAACTGTTCGTACTCGAGGGAGTTGGAATTGCCTATACGACCAATTGAGGGCGCCCGACGAGACCTTATCTCATGTAGTGTTTTCCTCTATACTTGCGTTTATTGTGGTTTATCCGGAATGAAGACTAAAAGAATGTGAAATAGACTCGAGGAGAAAAACGAGAAAACTCGGGTGTGGTCCATAAGGGGTTAAGTGCTCGTGGTGCATTCATGCAGGGTTGATTCGCCCTTTCAACCGCCATCTTAGTATTTCCTTTGAAGGTCTTTTGTGGGTTTATGAGTGGATTTTTAGACTTTTTGATGCTTGCAATGTGATTTTCACACAATTCAACACCTGAATTAATCATCCATAACGCTGCAGCAAAAGTATGCAACATACCCATTAATGAATACTCCGGGAAAGGTAGTTTCAGAAGTGTAGGCGCACCTAGATGGATAATCCTTAGAATTTTTCAATATTATTTCTAATGTTATTGGATGAAAATTTAATGAAAATTAATTTGAGTGTTTAATTTATAATGAGGAACACTTTAAAAGCAACTTGCTTTTTTTGCACCCCTATAGCCCTTATAGCAAGAGATCCATTTTTCCTCTGTAAAGCTGTAGGAAAAGTTTGCAACAGACTTATTATTGTTCCGTCTCGATACTCAAAATTATCGAGTTCTGTCGCTCACAAAGATTTTGATTTGTTTTGATCCCTGCGTTTTTACTGCTACAATTAATAAAACTGGGTCACTAATCAGTAATCAAGGACGGAGTATTGCGTATGTACAAATTACACACACACATCCATTAATCTATAGCAGCACGCTCACGCACTAGTAGCTTAAATACCTCTAATGTCGGAATTGATTACTGATATACTCACAATCAGAGTCCTTATAGTCCTTCACGTTTAGTATCGAGTATTGGCATCTCGTGCAGAGCTGCCGTTTTGCGTATAATTAATGGCATTTTTCAATTCACCGATGATTCCACCGGTTGAAAAAAGATTACACAGTTCAGTACAGTGTATGACTATACTGCACGAAAATACTCTGATATGTAATCTTTTCTCAATTGGTGAAAACGCCGTTAACTTATTAAAATATCCGCAAGAATTTTAAAGTCATCGACGACTGCCTCGGTTGGGAAAAGATTACAGATGCGAGTGTTTTCGTGCATTACATTCACACACTGAACTGAACTGTGTAATGGGGCTCTTGCAAACTTTTGCTGTAAGCAAATAAATAGTCCAATCTGATGTAAAGAAAATCACACAAAGAAAGTCTAAAATTCAGTAATAAACTCACGTGACTGCTATAACGGCAAGATTGTAATGGCGGTTCAACGCAGGTATCATGGGAGATTCCTGTCTATTATGTCACTTTCTCTACGGAAACACAGAGATATGTCTCAATTTAGATAGGAATATCCCATGATACCTGCGTCTCTCCGCCACCAAACCCGATTCTGAGAGTGAATTTAGTGATTTTTTAGTGTACTCATCGTCATTTTTACTGGTTTTTATGCAAGAATCAACACTTCAATCCCCTATAGCAAAAGTTTGCAAGAGTCCCATTGTTTGATTGAAAATGAATATACGGAGAGAGTCATCTCTCTGTGGTGATCGGATCTTATCATTTGTATGATTTTTTCCAACTTTGTAATATTGTGTATGGTGTTAGTCGATTGTCGATTGTCGTTGCTTCATCCGCAGTTTCGCGCAGGTATAGTTGACTGTTGAGTGTCACCGCTCGCTGCCTTCATCCGTCGCAACATGGTCTGAGGATCGAAGAAAAATTGGCCAAAAATCAGTTATACAGCCATTCTCACCAAGGTGGGACATGGTTGGAAAAAAATGAAGTTTTGCAAAATATAAAAAAAAGTAGCTCATCTGATTCAAAAAATCTTGAATATTATGAAACTACTTTCATTTTTTTGTGATGTTGAATTTTTAGTTGCATTTTTAGGGTTTTTAGGAGTTGTGTTCAAAGACAGTGATTTTAGTCCAAAGTTTGCATCACTGATTTTCACTGATTATTCCATCAACCAGTTTTCTGTTTATCAGCCATGTGACTGTCAGGCCCTGTGTTGTGTGTATCCTGCAGGAGAATTGAAACCAGTCAAATGTAAGTGTGATTTTCATTATTTCTTTGAGAAGTGTCCAAAGTGTGACGTCCGTTACAGAAATGTACTAAAACTAGCTACATAGTCGTTACTATTGATTGAAAATTGTTCAAATTTGGTGAGAGCAAGGATAAGTTGATATTTTAAGCACACAAAATACTTTTTTGATGATAATGTTTTTTAAACTCATTTTACTGCAAGTTTAAATTTTTGGTGACGTCCGTTACATATCGGATGTCACATTCATGTAAATTTGACTTTCAAGAAACTAGCGCCGTCACAGAATTTAGAAAGAGTCAGATTATTAGATCAGCTGATAGACCTCAACATTCTGATCCGTGATATACTGTTAAAGTCATGTTACGAGCCAACAATGTGCAGAAAAAGCATTTTACTATGCTCATAAGCTCAGTAAAAGTGTTTTTTCTGTACACTATGGAGTCAAAACATGAATTTAGCGGTTAATCATGGATCAAAACGTTCAGGTCTATCAGCTGACCTAATAATTAGCCTCCTTCCAAATTCTGTGATGGCGCTGTAACTTTTTGAAAGTCAAATTTGCATGAAAGTGTCATCCGGCACGTAACGGACGTCACCAAAATTTCACACATTGGACGCTTCTCAAAGAATTAATGAAAAACACACTTACAATTGACTGGTTCCAATTTTCCTTTAGGATACACAGAATGCAGGCATGAAATTCACATGGTGATAAATAGAAAAGTGGATGGTTCAATAATTAGTGAAAATCAGTGATGCAAACTTTTGATTAATATCACTGTCTCTGAACACCACTCCTATAAACCCGAAAAATGCGGCTAAAAATTAAAAGTTACGAAAAACTGAAAGTAGTTACATAAAATTCAAAATTTTTTTTAATCAGATGAGCTATTTTTTTTTTAAATTCTTTATCATACTTTAGTTTATGCCAGCCATGCTACCCTTAATGAGAATGGCTGTACATGATTTCCATGCCGGAAGATTAATGGGAGGGAGTTAGTTTGTTAAATGTGAAAGCAGTACACTCTTAAGTTACGAAGTGTTTTAATTTACCGCCTACTAATATATTTTGAATTAATTCTGGTTATAAACCATCTCAGAACAGTCATTATTTAATAGATTGCCTGACTGAGTGACGTCCGTTACAAAAGCCTTGTGACGTCCGTTACAGAGAAAATCCTGATTATCTCAAAAAATTCATAGGAAAACTTCTTCAAGTAATTACATCATTTGCTTCGGCATACTTTCAAGAATAGCTCTTGGCCAATAGTTTTTTAAAATTACTAGTAGTTTCTTACGAAATGTTAGAACAGTGAAGGGGTCTCAAAGAGCAGGGTACATTTGAGTGACGTCCGTTACAGCTGTTTTTTATTTTTTTCTCTTGATTGAATCATCACAAAAACAGCTACATTTCAGGAATGAAAGATCATAATGGTACCTATCATTGGGTATTGAAAGGATTTTTTGAAAGAGAAAAATCTTCCAGTTTTTCAACTTTTAAGAGTGAAAATGTGACGTCCGTTACCATAGAGAATGGCTGTATAACTAATCATAAAAAATCAGGGTTCTCGACCTTTTTAGCATTAATTTCAAACTTCGTAGTGACATTGCTAGTGAAATGTTCTATGTGATTCGAATGAGTTGGTCTTGAAAGTTGCTTTAAACGATGAGTTGATGAGAAATTTATCAATGGCCATTTTTTGACGATTTCAAACCGGAGTGCGGTGATACAGCTTCGCGCATGCGCTGACTCGCGTCGTTTCGTATATGCAGATCCTTTATTGGTAATGCCCATTTCAATTGCATTGTATTGCACATCGCAAGTTAGCTGCACTTGCTCCTTATGTGAAAGCAGCGTTGTCAGACTTATTAGAGCCTGAAGCAGTCGGACGTGGAATATATGAATAATAATGCGAATTTGAATATTTAAACTGTAAAAAAAAAAACAAAAAACAAACTGTAGAGGATGACTCTTGAAGGAACTACGATTAGACCGGTGAAACCATCTTTTAAACTTCTACGTTGCGTATTTACAAAGATATACGCATAAAAAGTTTCCACTCAGTGTTCGGCCCAGTGGCGTAGCCCGGCAGGGGGGGGGGATGTCCCAGGGTGTCTGGACCCCCCCCCCCTCCCTTCACACCAAACCTTTGGATGGTAATTAAATGTATTTTTCACGGATTAATAGTAAACTTTAGGGTCTTTTCGATTAGATTTAATTTTTCTGCAACTATTATGACCCGTGACTTGTAATATATCAGCTCTGATTACTGTAAAATCAGCCTCCGAAAAACCGACGATTACGATTACTCGATAATCGTGTAATCGATTACCTCCCCCTTTTGCCCAACTCTGGTTTCTAGTTTTGACGTATAGATCGATCGATGCGCTGAGTATGACGGGTAATGCGGCTATTGAATCACCATGGTCACCATATCGATACAGGATATAAACAGATTATTCGAAATTTAATAATATATAAAGTATAACAAGGCTAATAAAGCTTACGAGAATACCTCCTCGAAAGACACTCGTCAGTGAGCACGGGGATTTATCGTCTGTGCATACAGCGACTTCGCCGCACTGTCGGTCCGCTAGTCGGATTTAGCGCGCGATGTCCTGTCTCCTTGCAAATTGCCAAGAATACGCCTTGAATGGGGCTGTTGCACACTTTTGGTTTAAGCGATTTAATAGTCGACACTGCGGTGTAAAAACCTCCAGAAATAACGATGGCAGCACTGAAAACTTCCGAAATCCACTTCTAAACTCAATAAACGCTTTTATTTGAGCGAGTGTAAGGGTGGCATAGGGCAGTATTAATGGGAGATTCCTATCTTAATCTCGCCACTCTATCTATGCTGACAAGGATGATACACAGAGCAATTAGTTATCAGAGTATAGTGATCCATATCCAATGAATGGTACCGTGACATATAGTGATACCGGTGTCAAATGAAAGTCGTCTCTTATTGGTCACTTCTTGATGGATGTACAGTATTGTTAGATGGGAATCTCCCATTATTACTGCCCCACGCCACCATTACGCTTGCGCAAAGAAAATCGTTTTTTGAGTTCAGGGGTGGATTTCGGAAGTGTTAATTGCTGCCATCGTAAAATTGAGAAGTTTTTACACCAGAATCAACTATTAAATCGCTTATGGCAAAAATGTGCAGCAGCCCCATTTCTTATTTTATTTTTGATGGGTTTTCTAATCACCCTGTATCCATGACTTTCCGACCCACCGTGCGGTGATGTATGTGGCGGGCTAGGTAGCGCTGCGCGTGGTTTAAACGGATTAAGATTAAGATTAAGTTGGCGGAATTGCAAATGGCGATTGGTGGGTTTTTGCTGGCAAGGAACAAGAGACAGAGGTGTGACGGGTGCCACTGCCACGCCACTGTCGCGTCGCGCCTGCCGCGCGCCGTCGCGTGCCTGTCGTGTGCCACTGTGCCAGTGTAATGGGCTATAAGCGACGGACATTAAGGCATTAAGGTATATTGGTGACGCGATGGTGTGAGACGTTGTGGCGTTAACCGTGCCAGCGAGCAAGCGCAAATCCAAAGGCAACAATAAAACCCCCTCAAATCGAATCTGGCGTGTAAAAAAGTACAAGCATTTATGCACTAGCGGATCCAGGAGATTATATCTTTCTCTCTCTCCTCACATTTGAATGTGTAAGTTAGAAAAAGATAGAGATAGGGGCTAAAGTCACGTGATGGTCCCCCTCTGCTCTCCTTCTCTAACACATGCGATCAAATGGGCAGAGAGAGAAAGAAGAGAGAGAGAGAGAGAGAGAGAGAGGAGAGAGAGAGAGAGAGAGAGAGAGAGAGGGGGGGAGAGGAGAGAGAAGGAGAGGGGGAGGAGAGAGAGAGAGAGAGAGAGAGAGAGAGAGGGGAGGAGGAGAGAGAGAGAGAGAGAGAGAGAGAGAGAGAGAGAGAGAGAGAGAGGAGAGAGGAGAGAGAGGGAGAAGAGGAGAGGAGAGAGAGGAGAGAGAGGAGAGAAAAAGAGAGAGGGGAGAGAAAGAGAGAGAGAGAGAGAGAGAGAGAGGAGAGAGAGAGAGAGAGAGAGAGAGAGAGAGAGAGAAATTCTTGTATTCCGGTGGTAGCGCTTTCAACGTTTCCCGCGATCCATGAGTTTTATATATGCTGTAAGTTTCTTCCGATTGATTTATGAGCGTGTTTCTTCACACCCATCATGTGCTGTATCGAGTGTATATCCGTGCTGACTGATGGCGAATCAGAAGTGGCCTTGTAATGTGCTAAGGCAATTAGTTCTGTTTCAAACTTTTGCTATAGCGGTATTGAGGGTTGATTTCCATGGAAAATCACTACACTAGTTAAGCGAAATCACTTCTTTAAAAACAAGGTAACACGTTTACTTGTGACAGTTTTCCTTGCGTGAAGTAAAGTTCTGACTGCATGAAGGAGAATTATACGGTCACAATAAGGAATCGTTTACTTGTAGCAGCAGACATTTTCCTTTGGTCAAAGGAAATACCCCTTAGTCAATATTTCACTGTGCAGTTTCTTTAACACAAACGAAATACACCTTGGATTAAAAAAGTAATTCTCTCAGTGTAAAAAAATAACGTTGAGAGCCTCGGAAAGTTTCACACTGAAAAAAAAAAAGATTTACTAGAAGCATAACGATATGTGAACCTATGTAAGGGATCAGCGGCGTAGCGTGCAATTAGGCAACGTTGTACTATGTCCATTTAAACCTATGTCAAGGGTCGAATGCGAAGGTGTTCACCGAACACCCAACAGTTCGATCTTTTTCATGGGATTAAATGGACGAACTGCAGCGTTGCCATTTGCACGCTACGCCACTGTAAGGGATAGTACAATTACCAGAATTTTAGTGTTTGTACCATAGTTCTTGAATTTTTTTAGGAAATTCTAGTTCTATTATGAGCAAAGAGTGAACAAGAGTCCCAACAAAACGGTAGGAGAGCGTGGCATATATAGTCGAATTACTATCGAATGTCACTATCGATTGTACGGCCTCTGATTGGCTGGCGAAAGCCTGGGCCCTGTGACATCGCTCTTACGGAAATTTAACATGGGGTTTTCGACTTTGCCTCATTTAAAGTTAAATTCCAAGAAAATTATTTCTCCTTACCTTCGGGAAATTCAAATAATATTTTTTTGAGGATATAACGAAGATATTGATGGGTCATACATATCACTTCATCGAAAAATTAACAGAGCAATATGAATTTGAAAGTAAAATTACGGGCAATGTTTTGCCGTGTTTTCCACTCTTCGCACAGGTCGGGCCGAGTGTGTGGTGTAGCAGTTGTTTTTTCCATTTATCTTGTTTTAGTTTAGTGCAGATAGTTTTAAATGCATGTAAAATTCATTCTTAGAAGGAAATACGCCAATTTCATGAAGAAACCCGAAGATTTAACCACAAATTCACAAGAAAAATATACGAAGTTTAGCGGCTCACTATCGGACGTGGCGGCGGAAAAAATTGCCCGTAATTTTTCTTTCAAATTCATATTGTTCTGTTACTTTTTCGATGAAGTACTATGTATGACCCATCAATATCTTTGTTATATCCTCAAAAAAATATAATTTGAATTTCCCGAAGGTATGGAGCAATGGTTTTCTTGGAATTCGACTTTAAATGAAGCAAAGTCGAAAACCCCGTGTTAAATCTCCATAAGAGCGATCTCACAGGGCCCAGGCTTTCGCCAGCCAATCAGAAGCCGACTTTTCGATATCGCCAACCTAACCTCACCTGCCACGCTTTCCTACTGTTTTGTTGGGACTCTTGTTTACTCTTTGATTATGAGCATATTCTGATATTAACACCAAACGAACTCAAATCAATGCTTTTAACAAAAACACAAAATGGCGGTCGAATGAGTGGATGATAAGAGCGCGCTACTATAAAAGTTTACATCATACCTATTTCCTTTTGGTCCGAGGCGAATTTTCATCAGTGGCGTAGCACGTGCAATTTGGCAACGTTGTACTGTGTCCCTTTAAACCCATGTAAAAGGTCGAATGCGAAAATGTTCACCGAACACCCTTAAAAGTTCGATCTTTTTCATGGGTTTAAATGGACTAATTGCAACGTTGCCGAATTGCACGCTACGCCACTGATTTTTATGGCAAGCAGGGGCCTTACCCTTACGTCACAAAAACGCAAATCCGACGCTATAATACGTCCATATCGTCCTCCACCCGTGTCCGAATACAAATTCCTCGTATTCACCTCGACGTCAACCTCAATCATCTTCAGAATATAATGACTCTATGAAGTTTACAGATTACAGATTACACGCGGCGAGGACCTTTCCATTTGGCATTTGACGTAACGCGCACCGTAAGCGTAAGCACGTAAGCGACAGTAATAAGAGTAATAAGCATTCATTCACTGTACGAGTACAGACTTACGAGTATATGTACGAAGCGAAGGTGTCCTTGCATACTCTTTAGATACTAGACGCATACGGGCAAACCCATACGCCAGTGTTGCCAGCTTTGGCGGCTTTTCCCATACAAGAACATGTGGAAAAAAAGCCGCAAACATTGGCAGATCCAGCAATCTGGCACTCAGAAAAAACAGAAAAAAACACTTTGGTAGCGCTGACAAAACCTTTGGTAGAAAAATGACCCAGCAAAAGACTTTTGTTGAGCCAACCAAAGGTTCTTTACGCTTAACTAAAGAGAGTTTGCTGGGTGAATAAAAAATTTGGTTGGCCCAACTAAAGTCTCTTGCTGGGTCATTTTTCTACCAAAGGTTTTGTCAGCGCTATACGGAAAAAAACTACGGTGAAATTAACCATACGATAGCTGATTTTGGCACCTGCTAGATGTCATGGCAATGCTAACCAAAAGTATACTATGTTTTGACTAGGTACTAGGTGATGTTACTTGATTGCATGTCGAATTTACTCAAAGTATCGGTAAATGTACCATACTTCTGGTCAAGTTTACCATAACATCTAGCAGGTGCCAAAATCAGCTATCGTATGGTTAATTTCACTAATCTTTTTTTTCCGTGTACCAAAGTGTTTTTTCCGTTTTTACAGTGCAACAGTGTATTCTTCCTATTGAAGGTATGATAAACAATCGATTCATGAAGGGGCTGCTGCCCCCGGGACTAATCGATTATTCCTCGTGCAATCAAATGGAAAGAATGCACTGTTGCCAGATTGCTGGATCCACCAATGGGCCCGTAAGATCTGGCAACACTGCGATACGCTGATCGGCCACCGTTTTGCGTATAATCAATGCTATTTTTCAATTCACCGATGATTCCACCGGACGAGAAAAGATTACACAGTTCAGTTCAGTGAATGACTGCAATAGACTAAAATACTCACATCTGTAATCTTTTCTCAACCGGTGGAGTCGTTGATGACTTTATAAAACTTGCGGATTTTTTAATTAATCAACGGAGTTTCCATTGATTAAGGAAAGATTACCGATCAGAGTATTTTCATGCATTCCAGTCATACACTGAACTGATCTGTGTAATCTTTTCTCAACCGGTGGCATCATCGGTGAATAGAAAAATAGCATTGACTATACGCAAAACGGCAGCCCTGGATTGGCGGCTGATTTTGATATTGCCGACATGGTATATGCACAATTGCACCGTGCACTTTAAAAAGCACTGGATATGAAAAACGCTTAGTAGTGATCATTATTTTCGTGCTAACTTCTTTTGTTCCTTATTTCTATACTTACTTGTTATGTAATTTTTAACCTTTTCACGAATTGCGGACAAATCCTTGGGTGCAGCGTCATAATCCATCTTTGGAGACGCGGGCTCTGCGCAGGAAACACTTGACGTCGCGCGGAAGCGAGTACTGCATTGAAAGTGGTCTTATTCATGGGAAAAAATGAAACTACCGGTAGAGGGGGGGGGGGGCAGAATCGTGTCTTCTTTTGAGGTGGTTTTCGGACGAAGGGCCCATTAAAACATCATGTGTAAGCTTTCGAAGAAATCACAATCAAGGCGATGCATGCGGGTTTGAAAACGATATTTGTGTGATATAAAATACATTGGAGAAGTGTCATTGCTGCACTAATTGAGATTGTGGGAGCAAAAATAACATTTCTCCTGCTCAAAATGTATTGGAGAAGTGTCATTGATGCAATAATTAGGACGATCGTGATGGGTGCAAAAGCGATATTTCTCCCCTTTAAAGTACGTCAGAGAAGTGTCATTGCTGAACTAATTGAGATTGTGGGAGCAAAAACAACATTTCTCCTGCTCAAAATGTATTGGAGAAGTGTCATTGATGCAATAATTGGGACGATCGCGATGGGTGCAAAAGCGACATTTCTCCCATTTAAAATACGTTAGAGAATAAGTGTCATTGTTGCACTGATTGAGACGATGGGTGCAAAAACAATATTTCTCCTATGTAAAATACATTGGAGAAGTGTAATTGTTGCCTTAATGGAGCTCTTACTGGCAAATGGACTATCATTTTTGCGAAAGTAACGATGAGCCCATTTAAAAAGTCTAAAACTCGCTGCGGAAACTTAGCTTGAAGTTTCAGGTGGCCATGTAAGTACAAGACACGACCAAAAGGATAAAGGTATCTCGGGTAGTCGGGTACCCCTCAAGTTTCAGCAAATGGACCGAAAAACTTAACGTTCTGGTTCCAAATCTAATAAGGTTCCAAAATAAAATTCAATAAAAAAAAACAAAACAAAACCAAAAACAAAAAAACAAAACATTTAGTAAGTATCTAGAACAGAAGTATTTCGTGTATGGTTCGTGACAAGTATAGCGGTTCCTGCTTCCAAAATACATCAAAACGCATCGATCAGCGGTTTTTTAACGCAAAGTTTCGTCTCGTTGCCAATCAACCTCTCACCGATGCGCTTTGATGCGTTTCGGAAGGAGACACCGCTATACTTGTCAGAAGCAGAACGGCTGATATACGAAATGCTTTGACTCTATCAAACTCTTTAAAATATATACTATGACTTTCAAAAGACAGTGCCCTAATTGAAATTCTTATTTTTTAATTGTTTTGTTGTTTTCAATTGAATTTTTGGTTTTTTTGTGACGCACTCTGAAAGAGTCATTCTGTTTAGTTTTTAAAACTCTTGAAAGACGCAAAATTGTTTAAAAGTTGCCGAGATTTAAAATGGTAAAAATTTCGACCAGGGTACTTTCTTTTGAAAGTCCTAGTACAACGATTTTTTGAGACAGCGGAGTCACTTCCAGGGCTGCCGTTTTGCGTATAATCAATGCTATTTTTCTATTCACCGATGATTCCACCGATTGAGAAAAGATTACACAGTTCAGTTCGGTGTATTACTGTGATGCACGAAAATACTCGCATCTGTAATCTTGCCTCAATCGGTGGAAACACCGTTAATTAATTAAAATATCCGCAAGTTTTTTAAAGTCATCGACCACTCCACCGGTTGAGCAAAGATTACAAATGCGAGTATTTTAGTTCATTACAGTATTACGCTGAACTGAACTGCGTAATCTTTTCTCAACCGGTGAAATCAACGGTGAACTGAAAAATGCGATTAATTATACGCCAAACGGCAGCCCTGGTCACTTCAATCCCGGCGGAGTTTTCCTTCCCACAACCACTCGCGCTCGTTGCTCTTGAGAAGAGCTTTCACGATTAGAAAGCTTAGAAAGCTCTGACATATTGTATACACTCTGATTAAACTCTTCAATTTCTCACCTCGCTCGGGCCACATTAATTAAGAAAAAGTACACGTCGAAATATAAACGAGGTGAAAAGATGAGACTGACCTTCCAATCACTGACAGTCCATCACCCCCTGTTTTTAACGCTGGCGATGCAATGGGAGGGAGGGGATGGGAGGGGGAAAGGCAGGGGTTACGCAGCTGGCACTTCGCCTGGACAAGCGAGCAAAAATTATCTATTTGATTCGCGCTGGTGATTGATTCAATAGGTCAATTCTGCAGTCGGGATATTTGCGCAGCCTCCCCCCCCCCACTTCCCCTTCTCCCGACCCCTCACCAAACAGACTACAGAGCCACCCGTTGAATACATTGAAACGTCTATTTTTGATCCGCTGATGTTTTCGATCTATTTTTGATGTATTGACGACGCCGCGGCCACCGCTGATACCAGATTATTCTCGAGGTTTTATAAATACTTTGCCTTTCGGATCCAAAAAGGATGGATCGGGCAGTTTGGTGGCTCATGAACAACACTGAACAATTGTTTTGTTTCCATTTAAACCCGTGTAAAATATCGATTCGAGGGAGTATTATTCTCGAGGTTTTATAAATATTGTGCCTTTCGGATCCAAAAAACATGTCAATGTCGAGTTTTTCCGCATTTAAACCTTCGTAAAAGTATCGATATCTTAGGAGTGCAATTGCACCTCCTGAAGATTGATTGTTTGCCACATTGCACGAGCCGCCACTGGGTTCAACCCCTATAGCTCCTTCAGTGCCTCCATTCTCAAAAAAAGGGGGAAGCTATAGCCACAGAATAATACAACCAGAACGGAAACTCTTTCGGATTTTGAAGCAAATTCATTTCGCGTCCGCCATTTTGGGATGTAGGATGTTTACATCTGGATTCGAGCGCGGGAAAAAAAAATATAGGACATGATCCGCGAAATTTTCATTCTGAAATGCCAATAGAATAAAAGTGAGGCCGGAAACTTACGGTTTCCTTCTAGAATTTACAGAAATAAATGAGTTTCAACGCAAATCACACACGTCCGCCATGTTGGGATATAGGACCATAGCGTTGTCTATTGGTGTCGTAAAATTCCAAACTTGCTTCCATTGGCTCTTATGGGAGTTTCCGTTCTGATTGTATTATTCTGTGCTATATAGCCCCCCTATAGCCTTTCTGACGCGCCGCACATATGCCTGTTTCAATCAACTAAACTTTTAACATCGGCGAAGCGTGCAATTTGGCAACGTTGCATTTTCTCCATTTGAACGCATACAAAAGATCGAATTCGCTGGTCATCGCCGATTCCTTTTAGTTCGATAGTTTTCATGGGTTTGAATAGTCCAAGTGCAACGTTGTCAGATTGCACGCTTCGCCAACTGACTTTTAAAGATTGTGAGTTTCAAAAAGAGGCGAACAAACCCGAAGCGAGCTCAAGGCTTACGTCATTTCAAGGATTTCCTTGTCACATTAAGCGACCCTCTATTAATTCCCATTACTAAAGCTCGTTGGGTGAAAGAAGAGGCGCCACGCGACGCACAGTGGAAGGAGTCAATGGGAGGGATCGGACATGGAAATATACATATAACTATAAATATGCAAATCTAAGTGTTTTTAGGGGTCGAAAAACAAACTTTAAAGGGTGTTTCTTGTAGGAAATTTTACTATTGAAACAATATTTGGGCCTAAACGTTTGTAACGAACGGGCTGACTCCTAAGAACTGGAAAATGATGAAAATGATGAAAAAACAAGTCAAAAACAGGCTTAAGTTGCGCCAAACGGTATGTCGCTTAAATGGGCAAAAACGCGTGTAACGAACGTCCCGTTCCCGTTGAAGTGTCCCACCTCACTCTCATAAACTGGAAAAAGCTGGTGAAAATGCACTGAGAAAAAAGTGGCTGTTAAAACTATAAGAATAGAACCATATAGATGTGTTTCGCCTTATTTCAATCATTAGACCTATCGCTGCAATAGTCGGCGCGCTAAAATCTACACGAATTCCGATTGTCTCTATGGAATTCCGATTATTTATATGGGAAATAAAGCCCGGGAATATCCTGTCAGAAAATTCATTGAAACAATCGGAAAGTTTTCTCAGTGTGTTGAAGAAACAAGTCAAAAACAGGATTACGTTATGCCAAATGGTGCCTACTAACACTTCAGAAGACTCCGTTTTTCTCTGTTTTTCCGTTTAAGAAATATTTTGACTTTTTAGGTATAACGAACGGTACAGTTGACCTCAAGATGTCCCGTTCGTTACATTCTAAAATTCAAAATATTTCTTAAACTGAAAAAGAGAAAAAAAAAAAACCGAAATTTTCTGAGGTATTAGTTGGCACCATTTGGCACAACTTAATCCTGTTTTTGATTTGTTTTGTCTACATTTTCACCAGCTTTTCCAGTTTTTAAAAGTAAGGTGGGACACACACCTCAACGGGAACGGGACGTTCGTTACACGCGTTTTTGCCCACTTAAGCTTCTACGTTGCGTATTAACAATGATGTACGCATTGAAAGTGTCGCATCGCTCCCGCTGTGCGACGCGTGGATTAATTTGTTCTGCTTCTGCGAAGATGTCACAGGAATAGGCGAGAATTATTTTGCAAAATATAAACACAGGAGAGCGAGTTATAGCTGTTGGCGTGTCGATAAATATGGGTCAAGTGCGAAAGCGAGAAGACAGACTGTAATGCTCCGCGCGAAAAAGAAAACAAGAAAATATATACCAACAGGCGGAGCTGGAGTAAGGGGAGGGGGGAGGGAGGAGTCCCGATTCACAACAATAATAATTAAGAGGCAGACAAATCGAGTGAAACACACAATCAGTCGGATGATGAAAATTGGCGGGAAAACTGGGTGAATGGAAGACGTGGAAAATCGAAGGAGAAAGTGGGGAAGGAAATGAAGAGACGCGATGATAAGCGTGTATGTATAGGCAAGTCGAGCGGAGCACAGTGAGCGGAAACAGTCTGTCAACGACGCATCTCCTCCGTTTAAACCCGTGTAAAATATCGATTCGAGAGAGTGCACTGTGCATCTTGAATACTTCGACCTTTCGAAAGACTTTGAATGGACTAATTGCAACGTTGCCTGATTGCACGCCGCGCACAGAGGGCAGAAACAGTCCGTCGATGTCGCATCTCCTCCATTTAAACCCGTGTAAAATATCGATTCGAGAGAGTGCACTATGCGTCTTGAATACTTCGACCTTTCGAAAGACTTTGAATGGACTAATTGCAACGTTGCCTGATTGCACGCCGCGCACAGAGGGCAGAAACAGTCTGTCAACGTCGCATCTCCTCCATTTAAACCCGTGTAAAATATCGATTCGAGAGAGTGCACTGTGCATCTTGAATACTTCGACCTTTCGAAAGAATTTGAATGGACTAATTGCAACGTTGCCTGATTGCACGCCGCGCACAGAGGGCAGAAACAGTCTGTCAATGTCGCATCTCCTCCATTTAAACCCGTGTAAAATATCGATTCAAGGGAGCTCAAGGCTTGCTCTTTGAATATTTAATATTTCGACCGAACCAGGACTTCCGAATCAGATTTTAGGATACAATCCGTCGTTGTAGTGCTATAGTTAGAGAAAGATAGAAGATGAAGGAGACGTACAAGCGGACACTGGAGTTTGCTGCCCTTTCTGTCTCCTCCCATTTAAACACGTTCGTTAAAAAAAGACGAAGTACGAGTCTGTCATGTATCCTTTTTTAACACATGTGCTTAAACGGCTTGAGAGAGAGAAAGACCCATTCCTTTATCAGCCTATAGAAGGAGGAAGAAGGAAAGAAAGAGAGGGGGAGGGATGGAGAGAGGGTTAGGGGGCGGGAGAGGGGGAGGGAGAGGGAGAGTGGGAGGGAGTTAGAGAGGGAGAGAGAGAGGGATAGAAAGAAAGAGAGAAAGAGAAGAGACGCGACTCCGTATCCGATGAGTAATTACATCCCACATTGCATCGTAATGCCGCGCGCAATAAACGATGACAGAGGAAACAAGAGTCTCAATCGAAAAATACGACAAAGACAACAAAAAGCGAAAGTACAAGTATACAAGTAGACGTACAAGAATGTAAGGAAATAATAATAAAAAACAAAAGAAGAAAAAAAACAACAACGATAAACAGACAATTATATTGCAACCAGAATTACGCGATTACAGGATAGTCACGACACGAGACACGACTCGACGTGAGTTTGCAAAAATCACGAATAATTTGTTTATTTGTTTCACTTTGCAAGAGGGCGAGGGAGTATAAAAAGGTAAAGATGAATTTCAGATGGCGAATTCATTCAAACTCGTGAAGAATGGTCAAAAATCACGAAAGACCTTTGTACAAGCTCAAAATGGATTTGATCAAACTGCAGAATTGCCAACCTGACGTTTCTAAAATTCAAACATTACTTGAACAAAACACCTCCGAAACGGATTTATTGGTTTTGGTGGCTGTAGATTGGTGAACAGATGATCCGAGCTACATCAAAGCCCTTTCGTGCGCAGTTGATTAGGCACCGCTACTTGTCAGAACCCGATTCTCAAAATGCTTCTGCTACCCTGTAAAAAATCAACCAAAAATTCAGGAGTGAAAACTGAGCGAACATAAACACGAGGGTACATTTTACTTCATGCGGAGTAAAAATAGGGACAGTTGCAGTGGCGGCTAGTGCAATTTGGCAACAGGGGATCCTCTCCATTTAAACCTATGTAAAATAATCGATATTTAGGAGTTGCATTGCACCCTTAAAGTATCGATACTTTTGCATAGGTTTAAATGGAAAATCACATGGATGCCAAATTGCACGAGCCGCCACTGGACAGTTGGGTGTACCGGGAGTAAGGGGCGAACATTACTATCAAGGTGGGTGTAAACTGTATACGCCTCCTCGGTGGAGTCTCTTTATTTTTTAACCCCGAAAAGGTGCAAATAATGACTGACTATCTCTTTCCTCCTTTTCGCACCATTTTTCACTCCGCAAATATTTTACTATTGTTCCTATGTACCATATACTATACACTGAGATAAATCATGGCTTTTATATAACCGGGGCGTCAGAGTGAACATTTTTAACAGTGTACCGAAGGAATTTTTTCTGATTTGTTTTTTTGTTTTTTTTTTTCCTCTCTGTGCATTTCAAACAGTGAATAAAGGGGCGCTATCAATCGGATAGAAATCTACGAAAGTTTTGTCTACAGAATTACGTTAAAGGCAATCTGAAAATCTTCTGGCAGACATAATGCAGACAAGGACAAGAAAGAGTACATACATGTACATTATCAAGTATATACATAGAAGATGGAAACGTCATGAGTCGGGGGTAGATGAGGAGATGAGAGGAGGAGGCTACGCCCTTTGATTTTTCCACAAGAAAAATATCGCATTTGATCGATTGCTTAGTCGTTGAGGAGAGAGAGAGAGGGGGGGGAGGAAAGAGACCCAAGAGGGCGAGAGCTGAAAGCTGGAAATGCGAGAGCATTAATCCTTTGGGCTTAGAGGGTGGTCGATGCAGGAGGGGCGGGAAAGGGGGGAAGGGTAAAGAAGGAGCTCGCACTTAGCGGATGAAGTTAAAGAGGATCAAGATGATTGGGGGATGGACGGTGGGAGGGGGAGGGGGAGGAGGGAGGGGGGATGTGAAAGATGAGGTTAGGGCTGAGGGATGGCATGACATGGTGGGGCGCTGCGCTCCGAGAGTGCGGAGATATTTGCGAGGATTCGCAGTCAAAAGTTGTGCATTTTCGCGTATACAAAGCAAGGAAGCTATTTCGTCGCTGACAATGCATGCAGACGCGGTTTTAAATCCCCCCACACAAATCTTGGTTTTGAAATATCTGTGTACTGTTGTCAGGGCTGCCGTTTTGAGTATAATCAATGCTATTTTTTTGTATTCACCGATGATTCCACCGGTGGAGAAAAGATTACACAATTCAGTTCAGTATATGACTGTAATGCACGAAAATACTCTGATCTGTAATATTTCCTTAATCGGTGGAAACTCCGTTGATTAATTAAAATATCCGCAAGTTTTTCAAAGTCATCGACGACTCCACCAGTTGAGAAAAAATTACAGATGCGAGTATTTTAGTTTATTACAGCCATGCACTGAACTGAACTGTGTAATCTTTTCTCATCCGGTGGAATCATCGGTGAATTAAAAATAGCATTGATTATACGCAAAAGCGGCAGCCCTGACTGTTGTCGCATGAGATGGAAAACGCAAAAGGGTGAACCTCTTGGGATTTGGGATCGGCGGCATAAAATAGAAGCAGTGGCGGCTCGTGCAATTTGTCAACCATGAATATGCGTCATTTAAACCTAAGCAAAAGTATCGATATCGGGGGGTGCAATTGCACCTCCTGAAGATCGATTGTTTTACATAGGTTTAAATGAAGAAACTGCGCTGTTGATACATCGCACGAGCCGCCACTGAATAGAAGCTATAGGCTGACATAAAATATCTGGAGAAAACCCTGAAAATATGTTGAAATCAGAAAAATTTTTAAATCCGAGCCAACGTGACCTATGTTATGTACGTCGCAGGCAAATAGCAAGAGGCTTGCAGGCAAAGAGCAAGTCGTTTATTTAAGATCAGAAAAAATCAGATTATGCGTAATGGTAACTTACAGACAGGGCCGTAGCTATCATAGGGAAGGCGGTGCGTTGCCCCGGGACGAGCCTCTGGGGGCCTCCAACGGCCGGCCCAACTTTTTTTTTTTTTTTTTTTTTTTTGCAGTGTCTGTAAATTAAATACGGTCACTCCGATTCTCTTAAATCCGTAAAAAATTCCATTGTTAACATCGGTTTTTGCTGCAATTCAGTTCAGCTGTGTACTCGATAATTTCAGGGCCCGTCTCTTTAAAAGAGTTAATTATGCCTCTCGTATTCGCTTAAGTAGAATTGTTTTTTTAGAAGCAGGGGCCCCCGAGGGGCGTTGGGCCCGTTTGCCAATCCCTGGACACGGGTCACGCACACGGGACACCTGCAGATAGTGAGAGAGAGATAGTTAGTTTGGAACTCCCGCGCTCAAAGAACGTTTTCACCGGGTGACGTCATCCCTATAAAACCGTCAGTAAGTGCGGTACCGTTTTTTTTTTTTTTTTTTTTTTTTTTTTTTTTTTTTTTTTTTTTATAGTGCATGTTCACGCGTTAACTCACGGGTTATTCAATGAACGCAGTGCGATAAGAAACCGTGTATATACCGTGTCACGTGTCACCTTCACGCTCCCTGCATCGCGGGTTTAACCGTGCGGTGCTCGGTGCAGCAGCGGTGTGGTGACTGGTGACTTATCGTAAACATTATAGTGACAACCATTATGACAATAAAAGAGTGATATCTGTTCTGTTGTTGTTCTGTTCAATTTCAACTCGAGTCTTTCGCCCTCGAAAAGGCTCCGCGTCGTCTCGTCTCGCGCCTCGCTCATACACGCGTCGCGTCTTGGTCGCCTCCTCTCCAGTTGCCTTGGTGCCCTCGGTTGCCAGTTTCCAGTTGCCGGTTGCCAAGATGGTTGGGTCGCGGTTTCTTAAGGTCATTGTCAAGGGCACTCGTGATTTCGCAGTCACCATCCCATCCCGGGCATCGGCAGTGCAATCGCAATCTCACATACGGTGCTTTCTATTTCTTCTTTTTGCCCCCATCCTCTGCCCCCCCCGGGGGGGGGGGGAGGCCCGCGACCCAACGACCCTCGACTCTACTCTCTTCCTCTTCACGCGCGACTCCGCCGCGCCGCGCCTTCGAAGTTCGGAATCAATATTAGCTTATACTTATGGCTTACTCTCGAGAGCTAAGCCGCTTCGATTTGTGCATTTGAATATCGGAATATTAGAACAGTTTCCGGACGAGGAGGAGGGGGGGGGGTAGAGGAGCTGACGACTGGAGGAGTAACTGTCGCTGACCGAGAAGTTGAGGACGCGTATATATATACAATATGCGAGTACTCATTTACTCAAGCAAGGTTGCCAAGTGTAATCTTGTTATTTTGTATTAATTCAAATGGGGCTTATACAAAATATACGGCAGACAGTAGCGGCTCGTGAAATGCGATATACCGATGTCCTCTCTATTTAAAAGTATAGAAAAGTATCGATCGTCGGGGGTGTAATTGAACCCCCGATAAATCGATACTTTTCTATAGTTTTAAATAGGGTGGACATCGATTCATCGCATTTCACGAGCGGCCACTGACGGCAGAGCTGTCATTTTGTGCATATTCAATGGGGTTGTAGCACACTTTTGCAATAAGAGATTTAATAGTCGATCAAGGGGGTAAAAACCTCCAAAAGTAACTATGACAGCACACTAAAAACTTCCGAAATCCACTCCTAAGGTGAAAGCACCAGTTACAGACACCCTTAAGAACGGTACCAGTACGTGACAGACACCCCTAAAGGCTGATGCTCTGACCTGAAAAAAGAAAGTTAGTTAGGACTTAAAATTACTTCCAAGTTCTGCTATTTCGATGTTATAAGCATTTCAATATGACTTCTAAGTCCGAAAAATTGTGCATCTGTGGCAAAAGAATTTCGAAATGTTGGGTGTCTGTCACTGGTGCCGCTCTTAGGGGGTGTATGTATATAACTGGTGCTTTCACCTTAAACTCAATAAACGCTTTTAAATGCGCGAGCGTAATGGTGGCTTAGGATAGTAATAATGGGAGATTCCCACCTAACAATACTATAACTTAATCAAGAAATGACCAAAAAGAGACGACTTTTCATTTGACACCGCGGTGTCACAAGGTGTCACGATACTATTCATCGGATGTGGATCGCTACTCTGATGACTACTTACTCTGTGAATCATCCTTGTCAGCATAGAGAAAGTGACGAAATTAAGATGGGATCTACCGTTATTACTGCCCTATGTCACCATTACACTTGCACAAATAAAAGCTTTTATTGGGTTTAGGATTGCATTTTGGAGGTTTTTTGTGTTGCCATCGTTATCTTTGGAGGTTTTACACCAGAATCGACTATTAACCCCTTATGGACCAAGCCCGAGTAATAGTATACTCGTTTTTCTCCTCTTGTCTATTACTCATTGTTCTAGTCTTCATTCCAAATAAACGCAAATATAGATGAAAACACTGCAAGATAACGTCTCTTCGGGAGCCTTCAATTCGTAATATAGGCAATTCCAACTCCCCCGAGTACGAAAAATTAACTACCTTCCCTATATAAACGGAGGAGTGGTGTTTTCTTGAACTAACCTGGCCATTAAAGGGTTAAATTGCTTGTAGCAAAAGTGTGCAAGAGCCCCCCATTGCAATGGGGCAGTTGCAAGGGTCTGAAATGATAAGTTTTTTATAAAGAAAATGAAAGAGCACAAAGATGCCTTTGGTTTCTAATTAAATGTCTCATTGTTCCGGAGAAGAGCTTTTGGCCCAAACTACATTGTTTTAATTGGGAATTCCGCGTAGTGACGTCACTACGCCCGCGATTTCTTACAATTTTACACGTGTGTATCTCCAAAACTGGGACGATTCTGGAAAAACCAAAGGCACCAAGTTCTCAGCTCATCAAGTAGGTACTATATTTTTATACATACAAAACACCAAATTTCAGACCCTTGCAACTGCCCCATTGTGGTTCACCTATGAGCCCACCGGTTGACCAAAAGATAACACAGTTCGATGGTGTCATCGGTGAGTTGATAAATAAATGTATTTAAATAAATACATTAAACGGGCAGATCTGGCAACTGTGAGACGGACGGACGCTTGCATATGAGAAGAGACAGCCAAACGCGTTGAGACAAGGAAATGAAGGCAATGTACTTAAGTATATTTAGTTTCCGCTATAGCACTCTTCTCGAGTGTGGTGCCCTCTACAGGTATAGTTGGTCCTCATTATAATATGATTTGATTTTGACGCGCCTCTATCGTCCAGAATTGTCCGTCTCGCAAAAATCCATAGATACTCGAAACCATTTCAGCAAGTATATTAAGTAAATGACTTATTGTTAAAAGACAGTTTGTTCGTTTTCCTTACAGGTTGTCCACGAAAAACAGTTTTTATGCTGGGAAATTGACACATCTACCCCAACACTGAGAATGTTTTTATTTTAGCGTTAAAGATGTATACAATTCTGGCGTGTAAAGATTCCTTATGTAAGCTGTAATGTATTGCATGCAAGAGTCCTTTTGAAAAGTATTTTTCTATACTGAGAAAAGTGATTCCCCCATTGTCGATGGCTCATTCGACCGGAGTATTTGATTTTTGCTAAACGCATTTATTGAGTTTGTGAATGGGTTTTGACACCTTTCGATGCATTTGGAAGTTGGAATAACCCAAATGGGGCTATTGCACACTTTTGCTATAAGCTATTTTATAGTCAATTATGGCGTAATAACCTCAAAAAATAACGATGGCGGCACTAAAAACTTCCAAAATCCACTCCTAAACTCAATAAACGCAGTTATTTGCGCGAGCGTAATGGTGGCCGAAGGCACTAACAATGGGAGATTCCCATCTAACAATTCTGAAGCTCCATCAAGAAGTGACCAATAAGAGACTACTTTCATTTGACACCGGTGTCACTAGGTGTTGCGGCACCATTCATCGGATGTGGATCATCACTCTGATGACTATTTACTCTGTGAATCATCCTTGTCAACATAGAAAGAGTGACGAAATTAAGATAGGAATCTCCCATTGTTTGTGCCTTCGGCCACCATTACGCTCGCGCAAATAACTGCGTTTATTGAGTTTAGGAGTGGATTTTGGAAGTTTTTAATGCCGCCATCGTTATTTCTTGAGGATTTTACGCCATAATCGACTATTAAATCGTTTATAGCAAAAGTGTGCAATAGCCCCATTTAATTGTTGTTTGTTGTGGAATGGGGCTCTTGCAAACTTTTTCTTTAAGCAATGAGGCAGTTGCAAGGGTCTGAAATGTTGTGTTTTTAACGAAGAAAATGGAAGTACTTGATGAGCTGAGAACAAAGATGCCTTTGGTTTCTAATTAAGTCCCATTGTTCCGGAGATGAGATTTTGGCCCAAAATTGTTTTAAATGGGAATTCCGCGTAGTGACGTCACTACACACACGAACTTTTGCAACATTACACGTGTGTATCTCCAAAACCAAGACACTTAGGAAAAAACCAAAGGCACCATTGTTCTCATCTTATCAAGTATATTGTCATTTTCTATATAAAAAACACAACGTTTCAGACCCTTGCAACTGCCCCATTAAATAGTACAATCTGATGTAAAAACTAGCGAAAATCACAAAACTCACACAAAGAAAGTTTAAAATTCCGTAGTTAACTCACATAACTGCTATAACGGCAAGTTCATAATGGCGGTTCAACGCAGGTATCACGCGGGAGATTCCTGTCTATTATGTCACTTTCTCTTGGGTAACACAGTGATACTTCTCAATTTAGATAGGAATCTCCCATGACACCTGCGTCTCTCCGCCATCAAGCCTAATTCTGAGAGTGAATTTCGTGATTTTTAAGTGTACTCATCGTCATTTTTTACGGGTTTTTATGCAAGAATCGACTCTTCAATCAACTACAGCAAAAATTTGCAAGAGCCCCGTTGGCGGGATTTCGGGCGATTCTAATCCTCCGAATGCATAGTTTAATCTGTAATATCCTATTGATTACGGCAGTTTCAGTCAAGAAACCAGGCATAATTTAGCATTTTTGAAAACGTAGAATTCATAATTGTAAAAAGGTCGCATTAATTGTTTGACTTAATAGCCTTTTCCTTTAAAAAACTCGCTTATGGGGAAAATACATTCAATCACAGTTTGTTTGGAACCAAAGGTCTGCGGACCATGGGCGAATACAGGGAATTGTCTTTCTCTCTCTCTCCCTCCATTTGAACTTACATGTGTTAGAAAAGGACAGAAGAGGGGGCCAAAGTCACGTGATGGCCCCCCTGCTTTCCTTTTCTAACACATAAGTTCAAATGGAGGGAGAGAGAGAAAGACAATTCCCTTTATCCGTCCATGCCGCGGAGGGCAATCGATACGATTATATCGCTTTAAAACAGTCTATCCGTTGCAGGGCAACCGTTTTGCGTATAAGCAATGCTATTTTTCAATTCACCAATGATTCCACCGGTTGAGAAAAGATTACACAGTTCAGTTCAGTGCATGACTGTAATAGACAAAAATACCCATATCTGTAATATTTTCTCAACCGGTGGAGTCGTCGATGACTTTATAAAACTTGCGGTTATTTTAATTAATCAACGGAGTTTCCACCGATTAGAGAAAGATTATAGATGCGAGTATTTTCGTGCATTATAGTCATACACTGAACTGGACTGTGTAATCTTTTCTCAACCGGTGGAATCATCGGTGAATAGAAAAATAGCATTGATTATACGCAATCGAGATACCGGACAGCCAAGCATGTGTGTTCGCAATTTTAACTCCTTTGTAAGAATAGTGAGGAATTATTTTTGAAAACAATAGATCGCCTCTCGCAGGACTAAGGAGAAGAGGAGAGTAGAAGGCCGAAGACTGTTCGAAAACGCGTTATAATTCCAGTCAAGCTGTTATCTCGAAAAACTGTTAACAGAGCTGTCAAAAGCAAACTCATTAACAACAATGCTAACAATCAAACAGACGCAAGCGCTCACTGTAGATCGTAGACTTTGTAAAGAACAAAAGTGAGGAAAGAAGACTGTGAACTGAAAAGCGAGGACTTTTTAAAGGAACACAATATGACTTAATTTATTGTCATTGAAGAATAGAACTTCGCTCAGTTGTCAAAGTTTTCATGGAAAACATTCAGATTCCTCCATTCTTTCACTGTTCCGTGCATTTTTCGCGATTCATCGCAAAGACGCAATTCTCGATATTGATATCTATTAGATTTAGGGTGTCCAGTGGCGTAACTACTCTGGGGGGGGGGGGGGGGGAGAGATCAGATCTCACGATGTTAAAAAAAATCGATGACTTCCATTTTTTACCTTAGAATGACACCCCCCCCCCCCCTTCCCTTCTTCTGGTCACCTTAAAAACCAATAATTTTTTTTTTTTTTTTTTTTTTTTTTTTTTTTTTTTTTTATGAGGCTTGTCTCCGTAAGAAATAACGTGCCGTATCGTTTTAACTGTAAGTAACGTAAATATTTGACCGAATTAATTTTAGAAAATGCCGCCGAGTTGCCAATATTTATCAAAAATTGTTTATTATCTTGTTGTTCTGTAAAAATAAATTTCGCGTCCCTTTCAAAATTTATACTCTCCTTTCTATTCCTGACTCTTTTTCATGATATTTCCATATACTATTGGGCTCGGGGGGGGGGGGGGGGTTGATCCCCCTGATCCCCCCCTAAATACGCCACTGAGGGTGTCCCATAAGTTATTACAAAATTGTCGACGTTTGAAACACTTGGAAAACCTCAACGTTGCCATTTACGCATTTTAATTTTATTTGCCAACCGCTGTCAAATAGTGAACTGACAATAGTTCTGTTGACTCGAGTTCCATCAATTCATGCCTCAAAACGTGAAAAAATCAACTTCGGATTTCAGGACATTCATGAGAAACAGTGGTGTAGCCAGAAATTTTTGTAGGTGGGGTCTGATGAAGTCTGAAAATTGTCAAGGGGGGTTGGGAGTCCAAAGATTCTAATTCGGTAAATTTTTGTCTGAAAACGGAAAAATTACATTTTTTTAGGACAAACTTTGGTGTCAACGGGGGGGGGGGGGGGTCCAGAACCCTTGGACACCCCCGCCTCCGCCCCTCGGCTTCTCCATTGATCAGAAAATGCGCTTTTTCACATTACCCATTCGATGCTATAGTTTTTCCCGCAATATTTGAACAACTGCTACTTCTTGAATATGTTGTTTCCATTCCACTGTGTGATACGGAGCATAATTTGTAAATTATTTACTAACTGTTTCGTTTTGGTTGTTTTTGTTGCAGCTTAATGGAAGACGAAGAGCGGTGAAGTTGAGTTGATGCAATGGACCACTTCCGGAAGCCGGCTGTTTCCCCGGAAACTGCTCTGGCGTCGGATATTTTTGACAAATTTTGTGCCGCAACCACCCTGAAATCCATCCTCGGATATCATCGGCATCTGTGTGAACTCCTCCACATCAAGCCTACCAATTTCCCTCAATTCTACCCTAGATTAAAAGTGAGTACAAAATAAACACCGTCATTTAAGCACACCTGTACACCAGTGGCGGCTCGTGCAATTGCACCACAACGGATCCTCTCCATTAGAACCTGTGTAAAAAAAATCGCTACTTAGGATGTGCATTGCACCCCCTAGAAATCGATACTTTTGCATAAGTTTAAATGGCAAAACACATGGTTGCCACATTGCATGATTCGCCACTACTGTATACTATAGTCTGTTTCAAATTTTAGGGTGATTTTCATGATAATTGGTAAAAATCGCTGTATTGGTCACGGGTTTTCACATCTTTTGAAACTGGGGCCGCTTCACTGGCAACTCATGGCTACGTAACATGGGCGAAAAGGTGCGATGTCGCCAAACCCAGCTTGTAACCCCTCTATCGATTCAGCTTGGCAACTGGAGTTGATCGCTCTCAAGGCCGCAGGGTGTCTCGGGGGGGGGGGGGGGGGGGGTATTTTAGCCCCAGGTGGCAATCGCCGTGGGGGGGGGGGGCAAAATCAGGGTGAACAACCCTTAAAAAGTTTTCAAATTTCAAAATGAATCATCGAGGCCGGCAAATCAGGTGTTACAAGAGAACAAAACAAAAACAAACAAAAAAGAATTTCAGAATAAATATATCGCTGGCTTTCACTGGCTTATTTAAAACAGTTTTCTCTGTACAGCCAAACAGGTCTGCTTTGCGCTACGCATTTTCTATCATTCTCTCGTCTCCAAGTTGTCCTCTTTTTCCTCATCAGCCTCTTTTTAATAACTTTCTTCTCCTTTTGAAATATTTTCAGACCAAACTTAAATCCTGGAAAGCGCAGGCCCTATGGAACAAATTTGATAAGAAAGCAAGTCACAAATGTTACAATCGAGGATTAGCTTGTCCAAACACTAGGGTAATTTGCCTTTTTGACCATATCACCTATTTCGTTTTTTTACTTACATCAGTACGTTTTGTACCTGAACAAAAAATGGAAAATAAGACCTGAAATCAAGAAGAAGAAATCTAATATCATTTCAACAGCAAAAACTTGATGACTTTTTTTTCTTTTTCTTTGCTTCTCATGCATTTGACCTTCGAGGTCCTTTTTCACTTACACTTTGGGTAAAAGGGGTAAACATATTTTTCAAATTTTACATTCTTTACTGATATTACAATATTATACAAATATTACAATATTATAAAAATATTACAATATTACAAAAATATTGCTGTTGACTTTTAGTTTACTATTTTTCATTGTTAGATTCCAACAAAAATAATAATAAACCAAGTAAAACGTTTTATTGTATATTGAGGTATGCGCCATTAGATATTCCAAAGATTGTTCTTTTTCTTTTTGAATATCTAAAATATTAAATGTGTTTACCAAAGTGGTTTTTCTCTGGACAAATTTTTTATTTAAGGAGAAATTTAAGTTGAAAATTTTGTTTCAGTGGATGTGTTGGGTAATCTTTTTGACAAAAAAACTACTGCAGAATCTTTGCTACATCTAATGGCGCATACCTCAGAATATATTTCAACACCTCAAATGATACCACGCACTGTGCATCGTTATACAAAGAATCTCTTTTTCATTCTCACTATCAGTTCATTTTTATTAAAATACTATAACCTTAAAATTGTGATTTTCCTTGTCATTTCCAGGTTTTAATTATTGGTGCTGGCCCTTGCGGGCTGCGCGCTGCAATTGAAGCTCAGTTACTAGGTGCAAAAGTTGTTGTTATAGAAAAACGTGATAGAATATCTCGAAATAATGTTCTTCATTTATGGCCTTTCGTTATTCAAGATCTCAGAGCTCTTGGTGCTAAGAAATTTTTTGGTCGCTTCTGTGCGGGCTCAATAGATCATATTAGTAAGTAGTACTTCATATTTTATTACCGGAAATAATTTTACTGTATTGATTACCCACTCTTATTAATTTGTATTCTTTAATGCATTTTTTTTTTTTTTGTGGTCAGGTATCCAAAAATCTTGTGAATAAATGATTAGCAAGACAAGATTGGAATGCAGTGCCCGGCAAAAAATGAATCTCTCAGTTTGATCCTAAAAACGTCCTGGACGTTCCAAATTGGGCGATTCATTTTTTGCCGGGTGGCGACTTGTACTACTTGGCAACCATGTTTTTTGCCTTTTGAATCTATGCAAAAGTAATAATTTCTCAGGGAGACAGTGAATCCCCTAAAGATTGATTGTTTTACATAGGTTTAACCCTTTCATACCTGGTGTACATTTCAATGTACATCTGAATAACATAGAATCTTACGGAGAAAATGAAAATATGATATGCATATCGTGTTATATGAGGAGATTGTGCCCAGATTAGCTATGATGGTCAAGAATCCGTTCTTGAACAAAAAGTATTTTCAGGTTTGAAAGGGTTAAGTGGAGAAAATCCGTTGATGTCTGATTACATAACTCGCCACTGCCAGAAAGTGAATGTGCACAACTGATTATAATAGAGGGTTTTAGTAATGGCGGCAGCCAGTGATGAGCGTTCCAAACAAAGACAGTTTGTCTCTCTTGCTCTCACATGACCCCCATGTTCTGCCATCTCACTCTAATTTCAAAAATTGTACATGGAGACATCTTTCGTGAAATTTTTTGCCTGAAATGATTTCCTCGAGGCATTTTAACGCGATATTGATAATAATATGTCGTTAAACAAGGTTCTGTATACGAATTTTGAAACTAGAAAGAGATGGGTATACATGGGGATGGGGGTCACGGGAGAGTGAGTGAGATAGTTTGGAACTCTACGCAAGTTTTTTAGGAGTTGTAAATGGTTGTAATTGGTGGCATACACTGAAAAAAATTGTTGTTTTAACAATTCTGATGGTAAAAGTTCAGCCCTCAAAACGGTATTGTTAATTTCGCAAAATCGAATGGTGAATCAACAAAGTATTGTAGTTAAACTAGCAAAATAAATTGTTTGATCAGCAAATTCGTTGTAAAATTCACAAACATTTTGTTGGTCTAACAATCTGTTTTGCCAGTTTAACAATAATATTTTGTTGGTGCACTATTACGTTTTGTTAAATTAAGAAACTGTTGCAAGGGCCACATAGATAGTGTTTTTATTGTATTTCGACTTCTAATGTTTTCTTGCATTTCACAAAAAAAAAATGTTTTTTAATTTTTTCAGGCATTAGGCAACTTCAGTGTATACTGTTAAAAGTAGCTTTAATCTTTGGAGTAGAAATACATGAAGGTGTTGGCTTCGAATCCCTGTTACCCCCGCCAAGTAACCAACTTGAAGAAAGTAAGTTGATAAGATTTTTTTTTTTTTTACTTTATTTGTTTTGTCTCTGCAGCAAATGACTCATTATTATTTTGTTTAATTTTAAACACCAGTCAATAATTTAGATTTTTCATCTGTAGAAACTGCACTGAACCTCTTTTGAAATTGTTCATTATCTTTGGTAGATAAATAAAGGTAAATGTTTACTCACTTTAATCAGTAAATTACTATCTCTTGTTTATCAAAGAAAATGAAAGTGATTTATCTTTCTTTTACTCTCTTTTTTACTCTCTCTGTCTCTCAAACGTGCTCTGTCCTAAAGTCCATCCTATTTCGAAGGCTGGAATTCCAAAATGTAAGTTTTGTGTTCCTCTGATTTGAAAATTGCAACAATTTTAATTCAATTTTCATTTCTTTTCCTTTTTTTTTTCTTTTAATGTTTTAATTTAAAATATATTTTTTTTTTTCAATCAGGAATTGGTTGGCGTGCTGTCGTAAGTCCACCCGAGCATCCAGTCTCCCAGTATGAATTTGATGTTCTGATGGGAGCTGATGGCAAACGAAATACTTTAGAAGGTATGTCATTTAGAGCCTCTTGCGGAAGGAAGTCGTATTTTAAAAGCTTGTGTAAAAATGTGTTGCTGAAACAAAAAGTGAAATGAAACATATCTTAAAATTGGGGGATCAACCCTAGAAATGTTGAACTTGAACGTTTAAATTTTAGTCTCGAAATTTAAGCTAATTTCCTCGATTCAGAATGATTTTTTTTTTTTTTTTTTTTTTTTTTTTTTTTCTCGCGTATCGACAACTGCTACGCGGTACGCTTACGAGCCTCTTACACGAAAAACAAAAAAAAAAACAAAACAAAAAAAACGCCTTCAAATGGGAAGGTATGCAACTTGTTCGGGAGCGAGAAATTGTCAGATTTGTAAAAATGCGATTTGCACTTTAGTTCACCTTTTATCTAAACCTTAACTTATTTGCAACAAAAATAGTACAGCAAAATTCAGAGAAGGACACTATTTGATGAATAGAATGTCATTATTGTTTTTTGCAGTAGATATTGATTAAGTAGCTGAGGACAAAAAGCCGAAACAAAAAAACATCACCAAAAAAGAAGAGCAAACTTAAGACATTTTTAATCTAAATCTTTTAAATTTCAGACTTAGAATTTGAGCCAATTTTAAGGATTCAAAATGTTTTCTGCATTTCTACTTTTAATTTTTTATTTTTTACCGCGAAACGAGAACTGCTACGCAATATACGCAATACGCTTCCATGCCTTTTACGCGATAAAAACGCCTTCAAATGGGGAGGTATGCAACTTGTTTGCGAACGTTGGAAGAGTTCATAAAATTATTGTCCGATTCGGAAAAACGCTATTTTTAATATTGTCTATTTCGTAACCCACCCTTGAATTATTTACAAACATCTCCCAATATTCATTCCCAATAGTCTGTAACTGATCTTAATTTGTTGATGTATAATTTGTTGTCGGTTTTATTGTCCATATGAGGATGTATTAATTTAGTATAATAATATACTAAATATAAATATGTATAGTATATTATTTAGTATTATTATTATATTATTTCGTATATTATTTAGTTTCTGTGACTTGTGTTATAGCTACCATTGCAGGTGGCTCTATATGTTAAATAAATAAATGAATAAATAAATAAATAAATAAATCTCTTATTTTTGCAGGTTTTGAAAGGAAAGAGTTCCGAGGGAAATTAGCCATAGCCATAACAGCCAATTTTATTAATAAGCGGACTCGCGCTGAAGCTAGAGTTGCAGAAATCAGTGGAGTAGCTTTTATTTTTAATCAAAAATTTTTCAAAGACCTGTACGCAGAAACTGGTATAGATTTAGAAAATATCGTGTACTATAAAGATGATACTCATTATTTTGTTATGACTGCCAAGAAATCTAGTTTAATCAATAAAGGCGTTATCTTAAATGTAAGTACTTTTCTTCTACTTTTATTTTTGAACTTTTGTTTTGTATCTTTTTGCAGCTAAAATTGAACTTCTGTTGAAGGGGGAGTTCTGTTCCAGAGACTGCGCTTAGACTGAAATTTGTGTAAATTTAAGTCAGCCCGCAAGATCCTTTATAAAAGACGTGGCACAATCCTTATGGGAAATGGCCTGCGGTCAAACTTAATAAATGCGGCATCATTTTTTTTGTCTCGTAGTCCTGATCAAAAAGTCTCTCGTGCCCAAAAAATTATTATCGGCCGTTTTCGAGATAATCGAGCTTAAAGTTTGAGCAAATCTCGGCTCTCAAGAACGCATTTGCTCGATAATGGAGCTTTCGTCTTCATTTTCACAAGATCCATGGAATACAGTAGTGAGCATTCATTGTAGATCTCATGTCAAAAAAAAACTTTAGCCGTTTTTGCATGAAGCAATTCAAAAATAGTGATGTCTGCTCTTTAAAGTGTAGACAGACAGTATTCCAGTTGGCGTCACCGTTCACCAAATCGATTGAACTGAATCAACCAAGTCTTTGTCTTCTTTTTGTAGGATCATTCGGATACTGCGAAGTTACTAGCTCCAGAAAATGTTGATAAGAATGCGCTGATGGAGTATGCCAAAGAAGCAGCTGACTTTTCAACAAATTATAAGTTACCTACCTTAGAATTTGCTGTTAATTACTTTGGACAACCGGATGTTGCCATGTTCGATTTCACGTCCATGTACGCTGCTGTGAATGCAAGTCGTGTTGTAGAAGCAAAAGGTCACAAGTTACTCATGACGCTTGTTGGTGATAGTTTACTGGAGGTAATTATCCACTCTGTTTTACTATTTTTCAATAATTTTTATGGATTTTAAACTCATTCCCAACAAAAGAAGTCCCCCAAATTTTGATTGATTAGGAATTCTGGAACCACTTATGAATAAACAACCCCTAAAATCTGAAATGATAAGTTTTAGTTTGGATCATTTTTTTTCTCTATCCCCCCCCCCCCCATTCATAAGTTATGTAATGTTTAACCTTTAAATCCGCCTCTATTACAAACTTTTCTCAGAAATTCTATATCAATCTCAATAAATAAAATTAACTTTCCTCGTTTAGTTTGATGTGCATAGTGATTTTTTTAAAAATGCATTTAATACCATATTAATTTGGTGGTATAAATTTGTACCATCAGGATACAAATTAATACTGTTCTTCTTTCTCACTCAAATAATAATTTTCTCGATTAATAGGACCTATAAATTTCTTTATACTGTGCAATATTTTTTTTTTTTTTTTTTAAAGTCAATTTTAATTTTCAACATTTTCGATTAGCGTTGTTTTGCCTCGAGCCACGTAGCTGAACTCTGCTAGACACCTGACCAAAAAAAAAAGTTAGGGGACTATAGATCTAAGGTAGAGGTTGTTTCAAAAAAGTTTGCCGTTCAAGTTCTATACATATGGGTGGAGAGGTGTATTTTTGTCTTCTATGCAAGTTACCATCAACGCAACCTGTAGAAACAGTGAATAATACCATTTTGGTGTGATTTTGATTACGGCAACCTGTACCGAAGACGAAAGTATTCCCTTCCTTGCATGTGTAGAAAGAGCTGTGTGTAACGAACTCTTTATCTACTTTGACGCAAAGTCTCTTGCTTTAGTTACCAAAGAACTATCTTTCGGTGCATTTTGCTATTTCCTTGGGCCAGATACAAACATTGCATTGAGTAAATCTAAATTCAACACCACTTGAAATAATTCATTGTATTTAATTTTCTCATTTTTTTTTTTTCCAGCCATTTTGGCCGACTGGTTCTGGCTGTGCACGAGGTTTTCTCAGCTCAATGGATGCCTGTTGGGCCGTTCGCAATTGGGGCTCGGGACTCATGAATACTCTCGAAGTTCTCGCGGAAAGAGAGTCAATTTATCGGATTCTGGGACAGACAACTCCAGAGAATCTGAACCGAGATTTTAGTAGCTACACTCTAGATCCTCATACAAGGTACCCAAACCTCAATTCACGAGCAGTGCTACCCGTTCAAGTGAAAAATCTCTACGCGACCGATGAACCAGCGAATCTTGAACTGTGCCTCAAAGCCCCTTCGAATTCTAGTCATTTAGAACAACCAAAAAAACGAAGAAGAAAAGGTAATGCTCCTATTTCCTCGATGTCTTTTTCCGAATTTCCCACCAATGACTATCCGTCTCCTTCTCGTAGCTGGCGCATCCCTCTTTTGTCTTTCACCGTAGTCGTCTCTCTCCTGTTACTGCTCAGGCAGTCAGAGTGTCCAGCTGGCCGATTTTAAATGATGTTTTCAAAGCATCATAATCTCAATTTCCAAAACATACCTCCAGATCTTGCATTGCTTTGTTAAGATTAAGTTAAGGCAATCAATACTCTATCCCAGAAGACTGACGCAAGCTCTGATGAAGAATGTTAGGTCTCAAGTTTTTTTTTAATTTAACCAACTGTTAGAAACATTTTAGAATCCCCCTATTATTATTTTACGCTAGAGTCAACGAGCTATAGTGATACTTGTTGTAAGTCCTATCTCAAAGTGTGACAGCTTGGGCGATCTGAATCTGGTTTGTTTGCCTCACTTTTTTTAACCTTAAATCAAAAAGTGTAATTATTCCAGTGGAAATTGCTTTCAAACGAAAATGCAAGTGTTTAAGAGTGGCTATCTGGACACAGAATTCTAATACAACTATCCAGGTGAGAAAATCCTGCTTATTTCTGTCATGTGTCCGTTTGTTTACGGTGCAAATTAATCCACAAGAAACAGTTTTATCAATTTCTGTGTCCAGATAGCCACTCTAAAACACTTGCTCTTTCGTTTATAACCAATTTCAAATGTATTTTTCACAATTTATTTTTAAAAATTTAAAGGTTAAAAAAAGTGAGGGGAACAAACTGAGCCTGTGTGAAAATGTCTATAAGAGATTTCCATCATAGCTCTGTGAAGTTTCAATATCACGGCCCATGAATCCTCTCTATCGCTATGGCCCGTTGGCTAGAGTAGAATCATTTTGAGTATCGGGTTCTGACAAGTAAGGATGTCTGCTTCCAAACTGCATCAAAGCGCAATGGTTGATTAGCAATGAGTCAAAATTCTGGGCTAACCAATTGCTTACTGACGTGTTCTGATGCAGTTCGGAAGCAGGTACCGTTACTTGTCAGAATCCAATACTGAAAATGGTTCTGCCACGTAATCTGCCACGTTTTGTAATCACGTAGCACTGTTTTGTCAACTGTGACAAAATTACAAATCATCAGTGGCGTAGCGTGCAATTTAGCAATGTTGCACTGTGTCCATTTAAACCCTTATAAAAGGTTGAATGCGAAGATGTTCACCGAAAACCCAGCAGTTCGATCTTTTTCATGGGTTTAAATGGATGAACTGCAACGTTCCCAAATTGCTCGCTACGCCACTGCAAATCATGAATTTTCCACTTTTATTATCTTCCCTATGAATTTCAAATTGAATGGACCTCGTTTTTGTTTTCGTTTGACACAGATGAAAAAATTTAAATCGTAAAATTATACTAATTTGATTTGTTATAAAATTGAGTTGATATCTTCAAAGCTGTCAGTTTTGTCAGACTAGTCACAATTTCCTCTATAAATATTCAAAGTTGTTGGTTTAACCAATTCTTTTTGGTATCTTGCAAAGCTCTTTTCTATTCGGAAACATTGACAGAAGGTTCTGCTCTTTGTCAAAATCTTATCGTTTGTTGTTATTAATATTATATCATTTATTCACGTTGTCTTTCCTCCCTCTTATTTTATCCAGTCCAGTTGTTCGCCGTGAGATAACAGCATAACGAACCACGGTTTGGGCGGCTGGACTTTACTACTTACTACTCCTTATTTATTTATTTATTTATTTATTTATTTATCACTTCTTCTTTTTTTTTCTTACTCTGTCTTCAGTCATAGCCAGTTCTGTTTCTCACTATTCATGTGTGCAAGAAAAAACTATGATTTACAAGAAAAAAGGTCAGGGCCGGTCAAAAACTCATGCATGAATCGCATCAGGTTTCCGCTTCTTCACCTTCCGAACCTTTTCTTCCTTTCCTTCTATCCTTCTAATTGGACAACATTTTGTAGAAAGGAACCAAGTGACTTCATTTTTTTGATTCTGCTGTTTGGTCCAGACTTTTCGTCGCCTGCGCTATAAAAAAAAAAAAAAAAAAAAAAAAATAATCCTTTTGCTGAGTACTTGGGTGGAAATTGAGGAAATCTGAGTGAAAAAATCTCTTTCCATCCGTTAATGCTTGTTTTGAGTGTCCGCTAATTAATTTTATCGGCAAGTCAGAGAATTTTTCCATTTCGAGTGTGGGAGGGGGGGGGGGGGGGGGGTTTGAAAGAGCATTCTGAAATGTCCAAATGAATTTCGACGTGTAGGATTGGTTTTCAAGCTTCAATATTGAATTTTTCCCTGAAATTCTTTTTCAACAAAACATTCTCTCAAATTTTTTCAAAAATAATTTTGAAAATCGATTTTAGATTTGAACCATATTCGTTACCAGCAAGAAGTAGATTAGAATTGAGGAAGGGTTCCAGCAAACTGATCAGGGACTTCGTATTTCGACGGATTGATAAAAGTAAACCCAATTGACGCTATTGGGCGAGAGACCATTTTGGGGCGGATGTCTTTCAAAAATCATTGTTCAGTCGCTTGTCAGGTAAAGGTTGCTCCGGAGACACCCTTCCATAACTAGTGACTGAACGATGGTTTTCAAAAGACATCTGACCCAAATTGGTCTCTCTTCCAATAGTGTCACTATATTTAGCTCTATCAATCCGTTTAACTATGAAGTCCCTGATTAATTTTAAGTCGCTATGTCCCTACAGTCTTACATCTAAACGGTTTTTTCCAGTTAGCGAGCTTTTACTAGAGACAGCATTTTTTCAAATGAGTTTTCTTATCCATCCCGGCAAAAAATTTTCAAAAAATTAAAGTCCAAAACAGAGTGAATGCAATCTCCATACCCATCTAAATCATAGGACGTTATGGGGACTTCTAAAATTAAAGCCTCAAAGAATGTTAAGGGCTTATTGGAATTGGTAAATGTCCGAAGAATGTCCCCAAAAAATTGTAAAGAATTCTAGAATTATTTGGGGACTTTTTTTGGACATTTGCCAATTCCAGTAACCCCTTAACATTCTTCAAGGCTTTAATTTTAGAAGTCCCCATAGTGTCCCATGACTTAGATGGGTATAAAGATTGCATTCACTCTGTTTTGGACGTCCATGGGATGTTCAATGTTTTGCCAAATGGCGTTAAAAAACGATTATAACAGGGACCTTATGAGGACTTTCTTGGGACTTGTTTCGGACATTGAATTTTTTGCCGGGATTTTTTATTAAAAGTGTGACACTTGCTCAAAAATGTTGAAAAAGCAAGTACTCAACTGATTAAATTTTGACTAACACCCAGCTCTAACTTTAAAGCCTTTCTTACATTGCTGGTTTCATGCTTCAATGCTCAGCAACCAGGAAATACCTAGCTTTGTTTTACATAATTTTGCTGCATCAGATTTTGCTGAATTTGAAGCAAAGTTTCTGAGCTGTCTCACAAAAAAATTTAAGAGTGTAGTGTTAATTATTTCGTTTTTTTCTTGCTGCACTTATGCTTTTTCAAATAATTTTTTTGAAACGATCCTCGAATACCTCAAGTTAGTATAAGACGTTAACCACAGGCCAGACTAGAAATTCATTCTTTTTACGGAACTTCAAATTATATATTTTTTTAAATATTCTTATCATGACAATAATAACAAAGAAGTAAAGATCATTCTTTTGTTCCTAGAATGATGAAAGCTGTGTCCAAAACTTTTAAAACTTTAGATGACCAAAATTCAATTTTATTCATCTTCCATGGTACCTGCGTAGCTCAGCCATTATGCATTGAACTTTTAAGTCATTTTGTGAGTCTATGAGTAAATTTTGTGATCTTTAAGTACTCTCATCATCATTTTTTCTTGTTTTTTACACAAAAATTAACTATTCGATGGCACTTAGCGAAAGTAAGGAAGAGCCCTATTGTCTGTGCAACGACGCATCAAAATTTCTGAATTTTCTTTCCAAAGCCAATTCTGTAAGCTCTGTGCCGGCTCTTTACTCCAATATTATGAATAAGTTTACAGTCGCTTTCTCTCACAACTGTTCTTTGAAATATCCATAGATTCTCAAGTTCATCCGGATACGTTGCTTCAATGGTTGAAGCGGCAAGTTGTTTTGCTCAATGATGTCCACATCACAGATTTCACAACATCGTTCAAGGATGGAAGAGCGCTTTGTGCCATCATCTACCGTTACAGGCCTGACTTGATAGATTTTCATCTGCTCAGACCACAAGATATCGCCAAAAACAATCAGTTGGCATTCGATATCCTGGAGAGAGAGCTCGGGATTCCACCGGTAAGTCTTAGTATTTATCTGCTATCATAGCTGTAACCAGGAATTTGTCTTTGGCTCTCTTTGCCCATTTGACCGCATGTGTTTGAAACAGCGTTGCCAGATCGAGGGTAAAAAGCCGTATCGTCCCCATTTAAATCAATGTAAAGCGTACAGCTTTTTCACCCCAACCTGGCAACACTGGTTTGAAAAGGACAGAAGTAGAGGCCGAGGACATTCCCTCTTTCCATCCTCTCTTTCCATCCTTTTCTAGCAAGTGCGTTCAGATGGGGAAATAGAGGGAAAAAGGAGTGCCTGTCATCGTTATGCCTGTGATAAATTAAATCCAATAAAAAACTACGATTTTTTTTTTTTTTTTACTTTCTCACTAACAAAGTTAGAAATAGAGAAAGTATTGCAATGGCGCAAAGAGTTTCAAGGTATTTTGTTTCGATATTTGGCCCACTGCGACTAAGTAAATTGTGATAATTACAAAATAATGTGCTCTCATTATGCATATTACTATCCTAAAGAATATTCATCCATGAAGTTTCAATATTATTTAACCATTTGTGGCTTGGAAGTGTAAATGCACAAACTTTCTGTGGCGTCTATCTGTCCGTCCATAGCCATAAAACGTGAAACCCAGCATAACTTTTGAACTATTGATCCATGTACATCCAAATTTTGCATAGATGCTGCTCTTAACATTCCCCAGAAGGCCTTTTTTTGTTTTTCTGAAATTTTAATTTTAAGGTTAGATATTGATGAAAAATCTAAAGGGAAATTAAAAAGGGAAAATAGGTCAAAAAAAGGACAGATTTAAATATTTCAAAAATGAATCTTTAGATCTGGATAAAATTATGAAAGGCGGTTTTTTTTCAAATTCAAATTCAAATTCAAATTATTTCATTTTTTGTTTGATTTCAATTTTTCTGTCTCATTTAGGTAATGACTGGTCAAAGGATGGAAGAATGTGAAGTGCCAGATAAATTAACCATGCTCTCATATCTATCTCAAGTGTATGATATGTTCCGTGGAGAAATCCCTCACATTAAACATCCGAAATTGGTAAGTCTCATTTATGCAGTTCTTTAGTTAAATTTTTCAGTCGCAAATTTTGGATTTCCCAAATTCTTGCCTTGATTGTCATTATGCTGTGAAATATTAAGAAAAAGAGCCACTGATAGTGTGCTGAGTATCAAATGATAGAGGGTGAAGCCGACGTTCAGCTTTCTCCAGTCGGCTCTGAATGTAAAAACTTTCGCTTAAACTCAATGGTGGCAAGGGTCTTCAACAAACTTCCAAATGGTATTAAGGAATTGGAGAACTGCGCAGTCTTTCTGAGGAGGCTAAGGGCTTTTCTCCTGGGGAAGGCGTACTATTCTGTTGATGCGTTTTTTAATAGCTAAAGCTATTGTCTTGTCTTATGACTTTGTTTGTTTGTGTTTGTGACTTGACTTGTACAATAACATGTTGTTAACATTGTTTCCATGTGCTAAATTGAATAAATAAAAATAAAAAAATGAAAAATGTTACCAATTCTTGTCTCACGCCTGGGATGACTTTAGTGCCCAAAGTCAAGTACACATCTTGAGTATTTCTTTTCAACTTGAATCACAAGGGAATGGTTGCATTTTCAGGATGAATTAAACACGTCTTCACGGGAAGAGATTAGCACATCTCGAATCAAGGCTGCAAGCAAAGCTACTCTGGTTAATTTTCTCGCCCATCAAAATAGTCGGCAAAGTCCTAGTTCCAGAGTATCGGATCATCTTAATTTACCTCGCAAGCGTCACATCACATCGCCGAATGCCAATGAGACGAATAATGTCACTCCGCGGCATAGGAAAAGAAGAAGTGGAGTTGTCCCTGGAACAGTGGTAAGACTTTTATTTTGTCTGCATGTTCAGTGAAGCTTTCACTCTTTTTTTCTTTCTCAAAATTTAGCGTAACCAAGGAGACAACCACCAAAATATTTCAGTCGAGGGATGCGGAGGTGCAGAAAAGGTCAGTTTTCCAGGTCTGCAGATCGCTACAAATCAGCAAATCAAGTAGACCTAAACAGACTTATTTAGATTGTAATTTAAAAAATCGTTTTTAAAATAAAATGTATGATTAAACAGACTTTGAATTTGACAAGGATGTAATGAAATGAAATCTATTTTTCCTGTTCCTTTTAACCTCAGCATTCATTCTGGGTTGTGCTTCTCTGGATTTAAATTGATCAGCAACTGTCAACGGTTTCAAGCAGTCATCGTGAAATCTCTATTTATAATGACTCCTCTGCGTCAAAAATTTTTCTAATTTTTTTCAGTAATGCTATCTGATCACTAGCTATTTGCTTTGAAATAAAAGCTTGAACGTGACTGTTTGGGCAACAGAACTCCACTACGACAGCTACTACTACTGATACTACTACACTACTACTATTTTTCTCAGTGTTGTTATCTTGGTTATAAATTTTTAAAATTTGCTTTTGCTCCCAAATTTTAATGTTGACTATCATGGGGTGTATTCCGAGGGTTTCTGCTTTTTTTAAACAATTTTTTAGGTTTTTTTATGGTGCGCGCAGGGTGAAATCAGAAACAAGTAGAATAATGACGGTTACCACCGCAATCTTTTTTGTAGGCTATATTTTTCTATGGTGCGTGCGGTGTAAAATTGGAAACAAGTAGAATAACGACGGTTATTACTGTAATCTTTTTCGTAGGCTACAAGAAAAGAGACATTTGAAGCCCTGATTCAGGACGAGGTTGATGAGGCAGTTCGAATGAGTAGGAAACGGCGTGCAACAGATGTAATGTAGCATTTTTCAGACTTGTCATAATTCTGTACGATCTGTTGTCCTTATATATCTATATATTCTTGTTATTTTATCCTCGTTTTAATATTCTGACTTTTACAACTGTCGACACATTTTTATTTTTATCGAATTTTAATTGAATTTGTTCTCTTTCTCTCTCGACCTATATGCTTTATACATTTATTTGTCCTGTAGTTTTTAAGTTCATATCATCAAGCATTACCGACTATTTGATCTTTATAATCTTTATTTATTATTTATTCTCTTTCTTTTTACTCTGTATTTATTAAATTTTCTAGGATCATTTCAAGTAAATATTGAATAAATTTAGCTCTAATAGTTTCTTAATTCCTGCAGTCATTTCCTGTGTCTCTGCTTATTTCTAAAACTTTGAAATTTCTCACCAGTAAACATTTAAGTTTGGCGTTTGAAGTTCGGCCGTAGCTGACCAAGAGCAAGTACCTTTCACTTTAAGTGACGGATAAAATTACTCTCATGAAGCATTTCATTTTGATGAAACTTCATGACGAAATCCTCTGCAAAATATCTGCAAAGAGAAATGACGAGAAGATTGTCTTTGCATTTCTATCGAGAAGATATCTGATAGATTTAGAGCTAAATTCCAAATCGAAGGGAAAAGATTTTTTATTTTATTTTTTTTTTGCAGTTGAATTTGACTTGAAAGTGGAGGTTTATTTGCCTTTTAAAAATACCGAAGAAAGCATATTGATGCAATCGAATTAAGAACTGATAAAAAGTTAAAATTATTCAACAATTTTGTCATTTTCAGATCAACTATTAATGTGTGTTGTGTAATTCTGTGTAAACTCACCTGAAAGCAGGGATTTGGAATGTTTTCCATGTAAACAGCACTTAATGGGAGGATTTGAGGTAGAGGTAGTTTCAGAAGTGTAGACGCACCTAGACCGATAATCTTTGGAATTTGTCAACATTATTTATGATATTACTCAATGAAAATAAAAGAAAACTAGTTCGAGTGTTCACTTTCAATAAGGAACGCTTTAAAAGCATAATATTTAAATTGTGGGCAAGTTTCTTTTAATTCAAACGAACAAAAGTTGAAAATTTGCCAAATATTATTGTTTAGGTGCGTCTCTACACTTCTGAAACAAGCTCTCGAGTTGACTGATTTGAGTGAAAAGGGCATCTAACCTTCTGATTGGGGTAGTTCTTGATTTTTCCCTTCTTATCAGTGAATATTTTTTTTTTTACACAAGTTATTTTCTCAGCCTTCAATGAAGGTAGACTTCTTGTTTAATTTTTTGTTTTTTGTTTGAAATTCATATTTTTGAAGTGAACTGGTTTAAATCGATCGTCGTGCTCTGTCATTTTTTCCACTCATGTTCTGAAAAGTGAAAATTGTCCAAGAAATTCATAAACAGAAGTAATGGGATTGTCAAATTGATGCCATTTCTGGAAAAAGGACCCTTAAAACAACGAGTGTGCTCTTTCTGAGAAATGATCAATGTGATTCAATAGAGAATTTTGTCTGAAGAGCTCACATTTTCGTTTCAAGGGTCCTTTTTCCAGAAACGGCCTCAATTGAAGTTTGAGGATTTCCTCTAAACAAATCCATATCATATAAATACAAAATTTAAAGAATTTCTTTAAAAATGTCTCACTTTTTTGGTTTCATTTCTTACAGTTGACTTGAAAAGTTCTGAAAATGTAGGTGGTTCAGAGACAAGTTTGGCATAAGGTTATCTGCACGGAAAAAAAAGACTGATAGAATTTGCCATCTGCATAGGCGCTTAGCTGATTTTGGAGTCTGCTATCAACTATGGTAAATTTTACCATCATATGGTAAATGCAACGCACCTTGTGGTAAATTGAGATATCCTGTTGGTACGTTTCACCACAAGGTACGTTGCATTTACCTACCATATGATGGCATTTACCATACTTGATAGCATACTCTAAAATCAGCTATGCAGATGGTAAATTCTACCAGTCTTTTTTTCCGTGTGCCATCGATGTGCAAGACAGAATTTCCTGCCATCCCTCTAAAGGGGGAGGGGGAGGGAATTGGAGGAGGGACACCCTCAGAAGGTAGGTAGGCATTGTAGTAAAAAAGAAAAAAACAGCGACCCAAAACAAAATGTGATAAAGAAGTAGTTGAGTTTAATTAGAGGATACATATTTGAAAATGATTAACGTTCGATGACTATTGTCTCAGGCGGCTAAAACGCAGAGCCTTGAAGATCACAAGAAGCGCGTCGCCATTCAAGAAGAGATCATGGAGAATAGACAGGAGCGTCAGAGCAAACGGAGAATGATGCGCATGATCACTACTCAGCGTCTGTATAAGAGTATGCAGATGTTGCAAGCGAACGCTAAAGGGGACGATGAAGACTCGGTCCCGTTTGAAGATTATTCGATATTTCTCTATCGCCAATCAGCTCCTGATTTTAAAGATCGCGTTAAAGAGATGGAAAACAAAATTCTCTACAGTGTAAGAAAAGCTGTGACTGAGTCGTGCGTGATGTTTTTTTGTGTGTTTCCAGCTGAGCATGAAATTTAACTTGCCGAAAGAAGGCCTTTGTGCTCAGATTTGCTACTAATAATTCATCTCCCTCCAGTTTTTTAGTAAATTATCAGCTCCTTCATTTTATTTACCCCTGTACCCACTGAAAAAAAAAGTGCTAAATTTAACTCATTTTATAGTTGAAAGTATGGACACCACTTAAAAACTGTTGGTTTGACTGTTTAAATTAGTTTAATTAACTCTGATTAGTAAAAAGTATGGACACCACTTGATTAGTAAAAAGTATGGACACCACTTGATTAGTAAAAAGTATGGACACCACTTAAAAACTGTCAGTTTGACTGTTTAAATTAGTTAAATTAACTCTGATTAGTAAAAAGTATGGACACCACTTAAAAACTGTCGGTTTGATTGTTTAAATTAGTTAAATTAACACGGCATGGGCTTAATTTAACTAATTTAAACAGTCAAACCAACAGTTTTTAAGTGGTGTCCATACTTTTTACTAATCAGAGTTAATTTTTTTTTTCAGTGAGTGTACAAGGTTTGTGAATACAGGTTGTTCTGGTAGCAACTGTAAAGTAATAAACGAGAGACATCTGCATATTGTTCTCCGTAACAATTTTTGGACGGTGAGGATGCAATAAGTGTAACTATTTCAATGTTCTCATCAAAACTGCCGATTTGCGTAGATTTAATGGCATTTTGAAATTTACCGAAGATTCCACCGGTTGAGAAAAGATTACAGAGTTTAGTTCAGTGTATGACTGGAATGCACGAAAATATACTAGCGTCTTTTATCTTTTCTCAACCGGTAGAGTTGTCAATAACTTTGGATCCTTGCGGATATTTTAATTAATTAAAAGTGTTTCCACCGATGGAGAAAAGATTACAGATGAGAGTATTTTCATGTATTACAGTCATACACTGAATTGAACTTTGTAATCTTTCCTCAACCGGTGGAATCATCAGTGAATTTAAAATTGTCAATAAATCTACGCAAATCGGCAGCTCTGGTTCTTATAAGCCTTTGTATATGCTCAAAGTAGGATCGTTAAATTTGCATCAGTGAGCTGAAATTCACCACAAACTGTAGAATTTCCAACCTGACATTTCTAAAATTCAACTATAACCTTGACCAAAACACCTCCTGAAAGGGTTTATTAGTTTTGTTGACTGTGGATTGGTGATCAGATAACACACCATCCATTGTCAAATAACTCTGCAGTTTGACAGGCCGTCAAATTGCACAGCTGTTTGACGAACGGAACATCAACCAAGCATGCAAAGGTTGGCTCACCTGCCGTTTTGTGGTGGATCTTGGCTCATCAATGCCACTTTGACGATCCTGCTTCGAGCTTGTTCGAAGGCCCCGTTGCAGTCAACATTTTACTATCGGTTTTTGTAACTTGTTTTACCTTTTGTTTTCTATTTTGTGTGAGTATATGTCCGGGGAACTTGGCTGAGAAATGTTTTTGTTTTATCGTGTACACTGTCGAACCCCTATAAATGGTGAATTGTGTATTGTATGCAACAAAATAGAAGCTTTGCTTCTTAAATCTTGTTCATTTATTGAAATTTCATAAATGTTTGTCTTTTTTTTTTTTGTCTGGCTTGACTAAAACTTTTTTTTTTCTCATTTTCATCTATCTAAATATCTGAATCAGGTTATTCTCGAAACTTTTTCTTGTTTGTTTGACAGATATGGATTTCAAAAGCTTTGACTTACACTTGCTAGCATCAGAAATTTGCTCAAACCTTTAATGTTTTTGTTGTTAATGTCATTGTAAGGCATGTTGTCTACTTGTAAAGAGCTCACTCAATCCCTTTCAGTAATTTTTTCTTGTAACCTCCATTCAATGTTGTATGTTTTCCCCCTCCTTTTTGCCTTCATATTGGCCTTTAACCCTTTCAAACCTGAAAATACTTTTTTTTGGCTGTCATAGCTGATTTGGGCACAATTTTCTCGTATCAAACGATATGCATATGGTATTTTATTTTCTCCATAAGACTCTGTGTTATTCAGGTGTACATTGAAATCTACACCAGGTCTGAAAGGGTTAATACCTGTCCAAATGAAAACCACCTAAAATATACTTTTCATGGCAGCATTGGCGGATCCAGCCCTCGCGAACGGGGGGGGGGGGGCAAACTTGGTATTTCTGCCCCTGGTGACCCCTTTTCCCGGTTTACTCTCCTCCTTTTCCCCCTTTTTTCCCCTTCTTACACCTTCCCTCCCCCCCTCTTTTCCCCCCTTTTTGGTCAAACTAGGGGGCCGGGGGCGTTTGCTCCCCCCTCTTTTCCCCCCTTTTTGGTCAAACTAGGGGGCGTTCCCCCTCCCCCGTATCCGCCAATGCACGGCAGTGGCGGCGTGTCAGGTGAGGTAAGTGAGGCGACAGGGAGCCACCGCCTCACATTTTTTTTGATGGAGGAGAAAGACAAAAAATCTAAAAGATAATATGAATAGGTTCAAAAGGTTTTTTTTTTTTTTCATATTATTTTGCATCATCAGTCGAGAAATGCCGAAGAATCACCTTAACTGTTTGAATCATGTCAGTTTTTCAGACATAGCGTCCCGTCCGTAACAATAAAAATTGCTGAAAACTACTTTTATCGGGCTTTCTTGGGTCTTGGTTCCTTCTTTTCATCTCTGTCACCTCTACGTGTCAGATTGTTTCTGTAATCCCAACATGATCTACCATCAGGAGGATTCATAATTAAAATTTAATTAAGGAAAAAGTATTTTTATCTAAATTTCATGAAATGAGATTCAAATGTTTCATATCTGATGGTCGTGTTAGGCTCCTCTTGTGGTAATTCTTTAAAGTATTTTAATAATAATTATAATTTTAAGAGAAAATCTCAAAAAAGTTTTTGTAGGTGCTCTAAATTTTTGTCTTTGTTTTTTTCATGTTTTCTTGTGTGTCCTCAATGTCAAATACTGTGTTTGTTAAATTTTTATTTTTTATGATATCCTCCTCAAACTTTAATTCTTTGTGTTTTATTTCAGGATCGAGATCCCCATTTTGTTTCCGGAGCCAAAAAAGGAGCTGCTGTCAAAGATTTTGATGGCCGCATAAAAAATATTGAAGATAAATTGAAAGGGATCAATTCAGCCACGGATAAAAAGCCCAAAGATCTACTCCGAGCGATAGGTAAAATCTTTTCTTTTAAACGTTATTCATTTTTTTACTTGTAATTTAAGAAACTTTTTTAATCCACTTACTGAAGAATTAATTTAAAAAGTGGTCCAGCAACCACTAAACGATATCTGTATGTTTTTACGTGTGTTAGAGCCTGTGAAAGGATCTGAGTATTGGTGGTTTTTACGGAGCAAATGAAAGTATTCTGTGTGCTAAAAACAAGGATGCCTTCGGTATGTTTCTAGGTTTCCTGGTTGTGGAGTTGCAATTTCGGCACAAAATATATGTACATTGTTTCAAATGGGATTGTTCCATTGCAGTGGCGTAGCCCTGAATTTTTCCTGGGGGGTTCTAGGGTCCGAAAAATGTCAGGGGGGGATAAAAATAAAAATAAGATGAAAATTTGATGAAATATCTCTGAAAACGCAAAAAACTACCTTTTTTCAGGGCTAATGTTGGTGTCAAGAGAGGAAGGGGGAGGGGGTCCAGACCCCTGAACCCCGCCCTGTGGCATACCACAGTTGCATGGTGTTGTCGAAAACTGCACATGTGTTTGAAACTATGAATGAGAGACTTCAGTAAACAGCCAAATGCCCGCTTTATTTCATCTCTCTGAGCTCTTTCATTTTTCTCGCAAAAAAACACAAAATTTTAGACGTACACAGTACGCACGGGCTCCATTACACACATTTCTTAAATCCACTCACTGAAGAATTAATTTTTAAAAAGTGGTCCAGCAACCACATTTGTATCAAGACTCATGTCATGGAACCTATTGGAAATCAAAAGAAACAGCTGACTGTGTGCTGTGAGCAGTATTGCCAAATTTGGCGCAAAATTCAATAATTTCACTCTGAGTTAAAAAGGAAAAATTGTAAGGATTCTTGTTCCATTTTCCTTACATTTGCATGATTCTTTCGGTGGGCGGGCTTTAAGTTTCTGTGAAGGAATTTTCTTCCTCTGATAATTCTAATGTTTTCCAATACCAAATGGTCTTATTATCTTTCACTTCCTCATCAATTTTGCAAATTCTTTGACGCAGGAAAAATTGAGAAAACAGACTGGAATATCAAAGAGATCGAAAAGAAAATCGAAGAGAGTAAATGGGGCAAGACAACTAAGCAGCAACGAGTCGAAAAAGTTCCTAAATGGAGTCGTCAGCAGTTCGTTGATAAAGTAAGTGTTTACCTTTTTTGTTGTTTTTGTTTCTGTTTTTTTTTTGTATATTTTCCAAATTGGAAGCCAAGAGAGATGAAAAGGGAGCGTTCTAGAATTCTCCGGGGAGCATTCTAGAATTCTCCGGGGAGCATTCTAGAATTCTCCGGGGAGCATTCTAGAATTCTCCGGGGAGCATTCTAGAATTCTCCGGGGAGCATTCTAGAATTCTCCGGGGAGCTTTCCCGCTAAACCGGTAAATTACCAAGTCGTTCTTTTATTCTCTGATTTCGTTTCTGATAACCCGGGGAAGCTCATCGGAGCGTTCTTGAACTCCGATGAAGTTCATCAGAACTCTTCCCCGGGGTACACCGGCTTTACCGGAGTTCTAACTCCGGTAAAGCCGATGAAAACAAACATGGAGGAAGTAAACAACCTATTTCCGTGTATTCTTGTGGACGTTTTGGAGGTTATTGAAATGTAATGGGTAGGGAGGGCACAGTTTAAACATTTGCCAAACCATTTGTAAAAGATGGCAAGTGAAAAAAACTTTGAGGCTAGACTCAATTACCTTGTTGAGTTGTGCCCCTATTCGGTGGAAGAGTTCATGTCCTCCAATACCAAATGAATGAGCCAATGTGTGTAACTATATGTTTTTTTTTCTGTCATAGTAACTTGTGTAATTTTGTTTTTTGGTTTGACGCCTTTGTTGCCATTGTGCAAATTTTAAATGAAGCTTATCTTATCTTAATTTATCTCTTAACTTTTCAGTTCTCTGCAGTTGAAAGGAAGTTACTTCGTAAAGACATGGATGATGAAACCGCCAAAAAGTACGCTGAAATTGATCTTAGTCTGAAAAAATTAACCCAAAAAATCAAAGACGGAAACAATTTAGAACAAGGTGAGCGAGGTGCGAACAAAGTCTCAGCGATGGCAGCTCAGCTAGCCAAAGCTGTAGAGCCGGAGAAATCTGCTCTCCAGAAATCAAACTCGAAGGCTGCACTTGCAGTACCAGCCGGTAGTGGCGCAAGTGAGCTGTGTCATTTCTGCAACAAACGTGTCTACTTAATGGAAAGGTTAAGTGCAGAAGGTCGCTTTTTCCATCGTGGTTGTTTCCGCTGCGAGTATTGTTCGATAACCCTGCGTCTCGGTAACTACGCATTTGATCGAGACGGAAAGTACGGGAACCGATTCTTCTGCCCTCAGCATTTCGGCATGTCCGGGACGCAACAAAAGCGATATCATCGAAAGAAGAGTGAGGAGCTTCGGAATCTCGCAAACAAGGAGAACATTTTAAAATCGTCCAATGCCGCTCCAAAAACACCAGAAGTTGTCAAACTCGAGAAAGATACGCTTGATCGTGGCGGTACACCAGAACGTATCGAGTTTGAAAATCTCGACTTGGATAATGAAGAAGATGGAGATGCAATTCCAAGTGAAATGGACGAAGATGAGTGGACCGACAGAAATTTTGGTGCATCCACTGGGGAGATGGGTTCAAGCGATGAGTTGTCTGACTTGACTGATTCTGAAGAAGATTCGGAAGATGATAACGAAGAATTCGCAGAAGCTCTCAATGTTCCACTCAATGCGGATGAAACGTTGAAACTTGCGGAAGATTGGACTCGCCGTTACTCTAATCAGAAATCAGGAAGGCAAAGTGTCCCAAGCGCAGATGATGCCAAAGAAGAAGATAATGATAATGATAGCGAAAGTGTGCACGAGTCTGAGGATTCTCAAGGAAGATATAGTTCTCAAGAATATGATAGTGAAGGTAATTTTCTCTTTCTTTTCATTTTCCTTTTCTTAAGAGTTCTTTCTTTTTTTATTTGACACTTACCTAGGATGTACTTTTTTCTCTCAAGAAAAAGAAATCTGCTTTTTGATAACTTTTTACAATTTTTTGTTAAAGAGAGGAGGAGCATTCAGGGTAGTTTGCCCCAAGGCTCCAACTATATACTTTATCTTTAAACAAATTATGCTAAAAATTAATTTTGTTACAAGGGCTCCAAAACTCAACCTAGGTTTCTCTGAAGAGCCCTGCAATTTTAATCCAATTTTCTAGCAGCAATTTTGGTCTTTCGGAAACATCTCTGAAATAATTGACTGCAGTAGCTAACAGTAGCTAACTCAAAAGTTTTGACTGTCAAGAATGCACACAGCGCGCTGGCGGTTGTTTCGATTACGTGAGAATTGGCCACATACCTTAAATTTTTGATCGCCGAAACTTTTGAGTGTGCTAGTACAATATTGTACTTCCTTCGCAAGTTGGCTTTTTCCAAAAAATACTCAGAAATGTAAATTAAGGACGACCTTCGTCTAGTCATATTTTTAGGATGAGGTTTCTTCCTGGTCACTGCTTAAATAAGTGATCACAGAGCTTTAGTATGGCTTTTTAATAACTTAAAAACTTGTGTTCTTTAACTCCTTCTTAATTTGCCTTATGCATAATTTAACTACCCAGCCATTCTGCCCTTCTCTTTTTGTTTCCAAAGCTTCTATGTTTTGTTTTCTAACAAGGAAATTGTCAGTTTTCAAAAAATCTTTCCTTACTCTTTCCTGCAGTATGTTTCTTCGTATCTTCTTCCTCGCCTATTTTTTCAAGCTGATATTTTTTTTTTTAGATTTTTGTTTGCTTCAAAAGCACTCGTGTTCCTCTCAGGAAGAGTCTTGAATCCCAGACTCTTTAATCAGAACACAACGGAACACAGCTGAACACTCTTGCTTTTTACTGCGGTTAACCAGCACGGTTCGAGTGTTTCATCGAAATGAAGCGGAACACTCCAACTGCACGAATGAGTCAGTTCACCGATCGCGGTTACTTGTTTTCCATTGAAATATAACATGAAATCAGTCACTTAGGCTTCAATCTTGAGTTTCTTGATTTGTCGACTTATTTATGGCACTAGTTCTTTTTCAGAAAAAAAATTCAAAGAGTCTCTCCGCAAAACGTGACACAAAAAATAAATGAACAGCGCAGTTCAAAACGGTAAACAAAAATTCAAAAGGGTAAATATAAGAGTTTTTTTTTAAAATCGAAACGTCAGACAAACCCTACGCAGCAGAAAGTAACCTGTTCCGTTGTGTTTCATAGTGTTCCATCGTGTTTCATAGTGTTCCATTGTGTTCCATACATAACAAAATCAGACTTCGATGTGATAGTAAAATTAATTAGATCTTTGAATTCAACAGTTCGATCACGTTTAACCTCCGCAGAAAAATGCCGCTTGCAAAGTGAGTTTAATAGCAAATTAATTGCTGTAAGTGGACTCAGAAGCCTAAATTTTGATTAACTTATTTTGCATGAACATTTTTCTTTTTTATCAAACTTGTACCCCTTCTGATAATGCTACAAATCCCTGACTAAAATTTCCAACTAAATCACTATATTGATTCAATTGAATTTACCTAGTTATCATGCATTACTATTTCCAAACTATAGGCACAAGCTCAGAATCAGTATATTATTAAGATCTAGGATCAAGTCTCACTTTGTCATTTTATTCATCATCAGCTGAAGTTTATTTTTTGGTGGGTGATGGTAATGAGGGGGGGGGGAGAGTTTTACATTAACTATGTAAAGCCTGGTTTCCATTGAGATGCAATACTTTTGCAATCTGTTGCGTTGGGAAGCTTGCGTTTCGACTGGCGAAAAAGTAGAACAAAAACCGTTCCCAGTGAGTGGAAGGATCGACCAATCAGCATCCAGGATTTCAAAAAGCGCTTGCATTGGTGAAGACTTGCTCAGAGGAGACACCATGATCTGACTCTCTGCTTTGCAGCGACGCAAAAAGTTGAACATTTCTCAAATTGGCCGTGTCGTTGCGTTTTGATGTGAAGCCTTGCGTTTTGATGCAAAGTCTTGCGTTTTGATGTGAAGCCTTGCGTTTTGATGCGAAGCCTTGCGTTTTGAGGGGAAGCCTCAAGTTTTAATGCGAAGCCTTGCGTAGTTTTGGGAACGAGGCTTTTGGTCAGTTAAAATTTTGGTCTAATATATTAACCCTTTCCGGTCCAATATCGGATATATCCGACAATACAAAAACGCAATCCCGGTCCAATGTCGATTTTATTCGACACAAAAGTTAAACTTGTTTTGCAGACCGATGTCGGATATATTCGACTCGTCCAGCGTGTGGCGAGCTCTGATGAACACTTAAGGAACTATTCTCGTAGTCGGTAACGGTGACAGCTGGCTTAACTTTGTCTCCCTTCGCATATTTTCACTGTTTTCGGGATAACCCGAGAAAGGCCGAAAATCGGCTAAAAGTACGCGGACCCGCCACGGCGGCCGGGTAAAACGGCGGTGGACCGGTAAGGGTTAATTTAGTCACAGGAAAGTTTATCAGACCAGCCTTAAGGGTATCTTAATAGTTGTGCAGGGATGTGATGAACCTAAGACGTCAATTTTTAGAGGTAGCGCTGACATTATGAGTCAGTGCTCACAAGCAACATTGATTGTTTGACCAATGATTCTTTGTCTTACATCTTTGTTTTTTGGGTATTCTCTCCATTTCACAGTGAAAAAATATGATAAGCAAGTTATTTCAGGGGTGTAATCTGAGTGTGGAGTAATGGTCTTTGATTATAAGCATGTAGTGTATTATTTACGTATGCTGGAAACAGAAATTATGTATTAACTCAATTTTACTGCATCACGTCGAGCCAAAATTGTCTTGAAACTTGAATGGTCTTCTTTTTGCATTAGTTTGTCACAAAATCATTCCAACCCGTTAAGGTTATTTTAATTTAATCACAAGTCTTATTGCTCTTTGTAAATTAGATACCTCAAGTTGAGTGATTTCTCAGCTCCTTTAACTGATTTCTGTATATTTGTGAATAATGAAACTTGCAAGCTACAATTTCCTGATTTTAGGAACTGTTTATAATAAATCAGAATTTTCTATTGCAATGGTCTAAATTTAAGTTTTTTAGGAGATAACAGAGACCGCGCGGTGGGTAACTTAATTTTTGGGGATTCCAAAAAATAACATAAGGAGCAACATCCAACGACTCTTATGTTGACTGTTGACCAGTGACCATAACAATGATGCTTCGCTCCGATTGGTTGCTGACAGCAATATCTTTGCTCTACGGTCAACACAGGACGTTTTTTTGCTGCAACCCCAAAAAAAAAAATCGTAAATTGTTGAATTTCTTTTACAGAGTTAATTTTTCTTAATGATTACATGACAATAAAAGGTTTTCCAACTACTGAGAACTCATCATATCCATTAGTATTTTCTACGATAAATAATTTTTGTCTTTTCTTTTGTGAAACTGACGTATACCAACAAAGTAACGATCAGAGACAGTCTGGTAGTCAACAGTAGTTGAGGAGTTCTTCAGTGAAAAAGAGGATAAAACAATTGGTGTGCTTGTCTTCAAAAAACCTGATTGCAAAAGGTAAATACGTGAGTATGAGTGTTGGATTGGGCTCTCTTCATCATCTGACGATTCGACTACAGGCTCCAATTCTTAGATAATTAAGAAAACCCAGTTTTCCTCATCAGAGTTTCATTCAATAACAATTTGAAATCAAGACCGTTGAGCTCGAGTACACCCTCTGTTCCTTCTGCTCTTTTACCAAAGAACTCCTCAATTTCTTAAGATTCAACCGTAATAGTGAAATTGATAAACTCTTTACTTACTGTCTCCTGATCAACGTTCACTCGTTTTATGAATGAAGGTCAGTAGATTTGCATTTGAAACGTTTTGATTCTTTTTTTTTTTTTCTAGATGATGAAAGCGAAACTCAAACTGAGGGCGAAGAGGAACTAAAAGCTCGCGAAATTAGGAAACAAGAAGTTCGACTGGAAGCCACCGGACGCATGTCTGAGTCGGATACTGAGGTAATGTTCCATTCTCCGTTCGATTCATCATACTATAACTCTCCATCCTCTCTCTCTTTACTGTCTACATCCGACTATCAAAAATCTTTAGATTTTCTTAAGTGTAATGATAAAAAATATAGTTTGCCTTATCGTTTTGTCAGAAGTAAGAGCAAAATGTCGCGAGCAAACTCGTTGGTCTCGTTTAATTATGATCGTCAGATTAATGATGATTCAACTTCCGATGTACTTAAGGGCTCTTTGTCACTACCAACTCTTATTATCCCAATTCATGATGGAATTCATCTTAGTTGTAGTGCTTTAGCACCTAAAGTTCTAGTCTCTGGTGCCGAGTCAGAGAAATCTGGTCTTGAAATTATCTCTTCCAATGATGTCGAAGTTGGCAAAAATGTTGGTTCGCACAAGGATTCTTCTGGTCGTAGTTCCTCACTTTCAATACAAGATTCTAAAAAGGCATCGCAGAAAAATGCGTACATTGATAGTTCCTTAGAAAATTTATCGTCAAAGTCCCCTTCATTAAAAGGCGCAGTGAAAAAGAATAAAAAGTTGAAGAAAAGTAACCTTTCCTTAAGTGATGCGAAAGACGAAAACCAGGTACCTTCCCCCGCATCTGGTGGCGCAGCTTTGTTTCTTTCAAAACTGAGTAATATTTCAAAGCCTGCTCAGACTAATATCAGGTCAAAATCAACTTCCGAGAATAGCACTCCGTCTTTATCTCCTCAGTTAAGACGAAAAATCTCGGAGCCTCTTCGGGGCTCTAAAAACTCTGGTCGAACAACATCGGAAAATAGCACATCGTCTCTATCTCCTCAATTAAATTTATTGAGGAAGAGCTCAGAGAATTTACGAAACACAAAAAGCTCAACAAAAAGTATCCCCTCTTCTGTATCTCCATCTTTCTGTGTCACTCCGACCGAATCTCCAACATTGGATAGAAAGGTCTCGATTGTAAGACAGTTCCTGAACAAATCGGACTCGACGGATGCAAAGAATTCTAATTGTGGTAATCAAGGAATGTTGAAAAAAAGCTCTTCCATGCAGGCAATGAGTATTAGTAATATCTCTTTTACTTCTGATGGTATTTCAATAAGTAAAAAGTTATCAATGCCCAATGCAGCGTCTCAGAATTTACCTACGTCTGTGAAAAATACTGAAATTTCCAAACCAGTTGTACCTGAGGCACGACCTAAGTTGTCTGAAGAGGAGAAAAAATTGTTGATTAAAACTTTTCTTTCTTCAAAAATGGGTACATCGTCTACTAGTTCTCAACAATCTTCGAAAGAAGTCAAGGATGAAAAAAATCCTGTCAAAAAAGGTGTTGTGAAAGCACCTGCGCCCAAAGCTGGGAAGAAAAATTTCTCTCAGAATAATCTTTTCAAGTCCTCGAATAGTTTCCTGAAGGACACAATTGAAGCCAGTGATTTACCTGGAAAAGAGAATAAAGGCAGCAAGCAAACAGGTCCAGGTTCTGGGAAGAAATCGAAAAAATTTTCCAGGAAAAACTCTTCTCCCAAAGGCAGCGTTGAACGCAATATTTTGGCCGAATCGCAGGAGCCCCAAGGAAAACCTAAGGGGCAGAGTATTAAAACAAAATCTCTAACGCCAGAGTTATCTAGGAAAGAATATCAAAAGAGTAACGTCCAGAATTTTTTGCGTGGGAAAGCGCCTTCGGAAAGTACTTCACCTCTATCAGTGTTAAAATTACAGTTTTCTCCTAAAGTGAACGAGCTGAAACAGAAATTTTTAGGATCTAATAATAGTAAAGTAACCCCTGTAGAGCCCTCTCACGCTTCTCCATCTCCGCCTAATGTATCAAAATACCCGAAACCTTCAAGTTTTAACAGGATTCCAATCCAAAAATCTGCTACTGCTGCCTCCATAAAAATACTTGATAGAAGTAATTTTGATTTACTCACCGGAGACTCAAGCAATTTAACTGATGATAAAAAAAGGACCCTTTCATCAAAGAAGCTAAAATCCTCTAATGATTCTAACACTGACTCGCCCAAAATCATTAAATCTGGCCCTGTAATAATCCCCAAAATATTTAGCAAAACTAATTCTTCAGCTCTCCTAGAACCATCTCCGAAACCGTCTTTAAAGAAAACAACTTTGATGCTTCAACCAGTACGCAACACATCTCTGACTATTGAGAATCGCTCTTCCGATGAAGTAAAAATCTCTGAACATCCATTAAAATTAATGCACTCAAAGTCAACTAGTCATATTGTTTCAAAACCACTGAAAGTTACCTCAGAAATGTATCCTAAATCCCCGAAGCCTTTGAGTGTTCCGTCAGTCAAATCAGTAACGTCCCTTATTTCAGAGTTGAATAAAAAATCGGTCTCTTCAGTCCCGTCCACCAAAACTCCACCCTCTAAACCGAGTCCATCGCCTGAGAGGCAGTCAAATGTTCTAACTGCATCTTTGCAGTTGCAGCCTCAAACTAATGACTATCAAAAGAAATTCGAAGAACCAAGTTCTTTCAATGATTGTTTTGTGCCGCCTCCAAGACGAGCGAAAGTCAAAGTTTCTGTGACGGAGTCAAAGGCCACTCCATCGACAGCATCTATTCCTCCTTCTCCTCAAACAAATAAAAAATCAACCTCGGAAAAATCTAAAAATGATTGTAGTCTAATGTAGAGTGCTTTTCTCTTACTCTTAAGGTGATTCCAGGCGAAAATTTTCCAGATTTCAATCTGATGGATAGCGCCACTAGTCGCTTTTTGGAAAAGTCGTGTTTTTGGCGTTTTAAACTGAAACCATGGATAAAACGCAAAACCCAATAACGTCAGCACCTGCAAAATCTTTTTATGGATTTTTTGAGCCCAAAATGAGCAGAATTGGTTTAAAATTAAAGCTGTACATTATGAAATTCGTTTCGCCATAAGCTTAGTGAGTGAGAGTGAGCGCGAGTGATGATACGTCTATCTGCCTCACTCGCACTCATTGCGGCTTACGGGAAGTTTTGTTATTCATAATTTCCGGCTTTATTTTTGAGTGTTTCAGCCTGAAACTTTCAGGGTATCTTCGTGAAGTATGCTCGCAGGTGCTGACGTTCCTCAAAGTTGTGTTTTCAGCGTGAATTTGTCAAACTAAGCAAAAAACTGTTGAATTTTTGAGCAGTGCGACGTGGTGTCCACAGTTGAAACTAATTGACCCTGGAATCACCTTCAGAGGTCTGTGGTCAAATTGAGTACGGTATGGACGGTCCTCCGACTAATTTAAAATCGGGGGCAAGTTGTGTCTCCACTTGCCACCATTCAACAGCAAGGATACTTGACTTACAAATGGTATTAAGGACAATGATAGATGGATTCATCTAGTGTGACGGTCTAATGGGTAACCAGCTTAACCACCATGGAGGATTTTTAGGTTAGGTTTAAAATGTAATTTTGTCCATTTATTTTGATTCAATAAACAGAGGCTGGAACATGTTTCAATTCAATGTGCATCTGCACTAAAATTCGTGGGAATAAAACACAGAATTACACCTTAAACATAACCTAAAAATCCTTCATGGTAGTTACGCTAGCTACCCATTAGACTGTTACTCTGAATATCTGTTAGCTCGTTGGTTAAGGACAGTTTTTCCAGTACTCCATTTTGGCCCAGATTTATTGGCTATGATGGTGGAATTTCTTGACCCAAACTGAAATGTTGATTTTGAAAATGCTGTAAGTGCCTCCCAGTTTCAAAATGGTGGTTAAAACATTGGTGAGACTGCAGAAAGACAAGGTGCAAAGGCAGTAACTGCGTGGAATTTTAATGAAAAATGTTAAAATCCTTTTTTTGCGATTAGAGGTCAAACTGCTAAGCTAATTCGGGGTCTGTAAGTTGTTGATTTACTGAAGCCAATTTTTTTCAAAATCCTGTGTTTCCTAAACTCTTTTAGTTGTAAATACACAGAAACCAGCCACTTAAAGTCATTTATTATGGCTGCACGTTATGCAGTATATAACTTATTCTTGCCTAAATTTAGAGTGGTTTTGCATGTTTCCAAGGCCAAAGTATCAGGATGATTGTTATTATGTTGCAACACTTTTGGAACAAACCATGATAAAATTGCAAATAAATTGCACCAAATGTTGTTTGTTTTGTTGGATCATCTTTTGTAACTTCCGGAGGAACAAATTTTTTGGGGTTTGAAAAGGACCTGATTCTGTTTTTTTTAAAAAATGACTCCTTCTTTTTTTGTGATACATTGTATTAAGTTAATTTTGCATATTTTAAATTTTATCTAGTCAGAACCATTATCTAATAAAGCAGAACCTTTTTGAGTATTGGGTTCAGACAAGTAAGCAGTGCCTGTTTTCAAACTGCATCAAAACGCATCGGTTCTCAGAGTTTTGACTCGTTGCTAGTCAACCGCTCACTGATGCGTTTTAATGCAGTTTGGAAGTAGACACGGCAACTTGTCAGAGCCCGATACTGAAAAATGTTCTGCTCTATCTTGTGATGTAATTAATCAAGTTTTATTTCGGTGATGATAGTAAGTAGGTAGTTACCAAAGAAAGGAAGAGATTCAAATTTGTTGCTGTTGTCATTTTACGGTCAAAGTTATTGCGTTGATCAGTTGAGTTTTTAAAAATTGTTTCTTTATTTTGTTGTTCACAAATTTGAGATACTTTTATCCTTCTGTTTCTTGGAATAAAAATTTTAAATAATGTTTTAAATTCTTTGCCCACATGTTTATTTACCTGTATTTTATGATGGTCTACAGGAAGGGTTTTACTCAACACTTCATTCCAAAAACAATTTAATTTTCCGTTTCATTTTGCCCTCTCTATTGAATTATATATATAAAAAAAAAGGCTTCTTAACAGAAATTATATACAGAATTGAATTCGATAACATTTACTGACAGCAGGGTCTCTTAAACTGTCAGTGATGGCTGAACAAGTCCCCAGTTAGATCTGGTGTGTATCTTAGTTGGGGTAATGGTGAAGGCAGATGAAAACAAGGTACAGTGTGACCTCAATTATCCGGACTGGTCGGAACCGGGCACCATCGGGATACAGAAATATTCGGATAATCAAACTCCGGAGATCGGATGACGTGAAAAATGCGCTTATAATTAGCGAAATGTGCCCTTTTAGGCATGTAATAACGAGAGCATATGTTTGTATATACAATGTATGTACAATGTATTTACAATAGAACTGTTTTTGGACCCTGTCCGGATAATCGATGTCCGGATAATCGAGTTTACACTGTTTGTGCAATTCGAGGCATTGGTCGCCAGGGGCGTCCTATTCGCTGGCAATTGATGACGTAAGCTGGTCATTTCTCATGTTAATCAAAGGGAAGAAAAGTAGCTACGTAAGCTGGGTAACGGGTTTGCCCGCTATGCTCCCTCGCAGGAACCAAGCTTGACACTAAGGCTTGCCTATGCCTTGTTTTAAGCTACCTTGGCTAATGGTAAATGATTACTCATTTTCCAATTGCTTTTTGAAATAAATCGAGGTGGATTTGATCGGAAAAGTAATGAAGGTGGATTTTAGCGGTAATCAGGTGTACTGATTTCAATGAAAGCAATGTGTCATAATGAAATAAAGTGTTCATCAAATAACATCAGTTCAATTGAAATCAGTATACTTGATTTTGTAATCAAAGAAAGACAATTCGCCCAACTCTGGAGGGCAAAAGTGTATCAACTTAGAGTAAAAATGTGTGTTTCCTCTGATGGTGTTTTTGTTGTTTGAGGTGTTTTGTCTTCTGTCAATTGCTCTCTAAAAATATTGGAAAAATATTTAAAAATTAAGATGAATCAAAGTGTGTTTGAGGGAAAGGATTTAGCAAAAATGGAAAGTCTTTAAAAGAGGGGAATACGAAGGACTCTTTTCTGGTGCAGGAAAAAGTAAAGAAAACATCTAGATGTAGAGTAATTGAGGCTGTTCTCGGAAAAAGGGCCCATTAAACAACAGGTGTGCTCTCTCTGAGAAATCAACCTTGTGTTAGAATAGAGACTTTTATCTGAAGTGCACACCTTATGTTTTATAGGCCCTTTCTCCAGAAATGGCCTCAATTAAAAAAGTGGATGAAAGGAATTTTATTACCATTGATTGACAATCTTGTTAGTTGAGTAATAAAACGATAATAAGATAATAAACACGCAACCGCTTTGAAAGTCATCAAGCCTGTCACTTATTAAATGCGGTTGAATGCGGATATAGCCTCCTCACAAATAATCATTAATGTGTTGCTTGGTCCTATTAAATTCTAGGAATCGAGTGAAAGCAATCGGCAATCATGAATGGTTTTCCTTCAATCTTAAAAGAAAAAAGAAATAATAGGAAAACAAATTCATAATAATTAGACAATCTTGTATCAAATTAAAAACTTACTCAAAGAGCCGTAGAGGCCTCTCGATCTTAAAGCATCCTCAGTAGCAATAATAAACAAATAAAAGTCAAACAACAATAAACAAGAATGGAGTGACAGCAAAATATCGTCGCTGTTCCTACTAGTTTTTGCTGTTTTTATTGTTGTTCGAATTTTATTTGTTTATTATTGCCACTGAAGATGATTTAATATCAAAAGATCTTTTTGGCTCTTGGAGTAAGTTTTTAATTTAATACAAGATTGGCTAATTATTACAAATTTGTTTTTATAGTTTAAACTTGTTGTGTGACTGCATAGTTTATATCTTTTTTCTTGTAATCCAATACATTTTGTTATTTGCAATGGTTCAATTCCTTCAAAATAACTAGCAAAAAAGTACATGGTTCATCTGTAGAATGAATTGAAGAGATTTAGCATTAGAGGCCCTCTCCTTTTGCGTGTTGAAGAGAGGATTCTATCTCTCATGAGACTTCTAATCTTTTTTTTCTACTTTAAGGTGATTGTTCAGCGTTAAGTGCCGATTTCTGCCACCAGACAGAGCGCTACCCTTCGATTAGTGTCAAATTACAGGCTGAAAGTCATTTATATTTGATAAAACTGAGTGTCGGTTACTAGATAATCATCTGAAGAACGTCTCTGTAAAATATTTCGTCAATAACTTCAAAAATAAGGCTGAAATTACCAAAAAATGGAATATTGTAAATCGATTCTTGTATCGAAATGCAATATTTCATTTTTTGTTACCATTAGCCTTATTTTTGAATTTATTGACGAGATTTTTTGCGAAGACGTTCTTCAGATGATTATCTAGTAACTGACAGTCTGTTTTCTTAAATATAAATTACTTTCAGCCTGTAATTTGACATTAATCGAACGGTAGCGCTCTGGTGGCAGAAATTGGCACAAAACGCTGAAGAATCACCTGAATAGATTTTTTTTTCAGTAAGTATGTCGATCTTCTTGCCAGTAATTGACTCTTCTCAAAATCATTAGATTACAATTTTAGTTAAAATACACGTTTGAATAGGTCTATTATGAACTTTTGCTTGAGTGTTGCAAAATGAAGTAGACTTGTATTTTTCAAAATTCACTCTTAAAGTTGTAAATAAGTATATGCACTGAAAATACACTTTAATTCATCCCTCAAAGAAAGAAGTGTTTTCTCTGGCCATTGACTCTATGTCTGTTTTGGAACTCAAGTCGGTTTTTTTCTCAACTGCAGGTATTTGTTCCTAAAAATTTTCATAAGCGTGTTTGTGATTTTGTTTGTGTGGAAGGCTATTTTGTGCTTGCTTTAATTTGTTTGCGTATTTCATACTGTGCTGTAACCCCCTTCTCATCCTCTATGTTTTTTCTTGTGCTCGTTATTACATATTTGAAAAGAATGTACTTATCAGTTTTTTTGATAAAATGAAATAGTGATACTAGCCATGTAACAATAATACATTCTTTTACAAAAACATGACTTTACGCAACATTAACATTATTAATAATCTGTGAGCTGATTAGGGACGTGATAGTTAAGGGAATTCTTCAGAGTTTAGGGTCAATTTCTGCCACCAGAGCGCTACTGTTTGATTAATGTCAAATTACAGGCTGTAAGTAATTTATATTTGAGAAAACTGAGTGTCAGTTACTAGATAATCATCTGAAGAACGTCTCCGCAAAATATCTTGTCAATAACTTCAAAAATAAGGCTGTAAGTACCAAAAAATGAAATATTGCATTTCGACACAAGAAATGATTTGCGTTATTCCAGTTTTTGGTACTTTCAGCCTCATTTTTGAAGTTATTGACAAGATATTTTGCAGAGACGCTCTTCAGATGATTATCTAGTAACTGACTTTCCGTTTTCTTAAATATACATTACTTTCAGCCTTTAATTTGACATTAATCGAACGGTAGCGCTCTGGTGACAAAAATCGGCACTAAACGCTGAAGAATCACCTTAAAGGTATCTATAAGACTATAAACGAGTGATGCTCTTGGTGAGGAGTCAATTTTGAACATAGGTTGTTCTAAAAATGATTGTTCAGTCGCACGTGAAGTAAAGGTTGCTCTGGAGACACCTTTACCTAGCGAGTGCCCAAACAGTGGTTTCCGGAATACAGCCACTCTAAATCTGTCTTTCATGTATAGCATAACCTGTGTATAGTTTTACCGATCCGTTCAATTTGGAAGTCGCAGATCACTTGCTGAATTATTTTTACTTTCTTGAGAGGGTCTGGAAAGTAATTTCTTTTTATTCTTTCTTCTTGAGCAGATTCTATGAATCATCATTTGCTAATTCAATAGACCGGAGGGGGGGGATTCCTAGGTTTTTAAACTGTTATATCATTCGATCTTGATTTTTATCCAGTCATAATTTTCGAAGAACTTTTTCAGTTTTTGGAAGCTCCCAACATTAATCAAAATTAATTACGCTCGTTGAATTGCTAATTCATCATTCTACCTACCTTACTTTTGCGTACAAATCTTGCTCTGAATTTGGTCTCTAAGACTTTTATTCTCTCTGAAGAAGTATACCCTTTTGATTTATTCATATTTATTAATTTATTAATTAATTCATTTATTTAATTAATCATTTCAATTAACGAAGGAAAACAGTGCAATGAAACACGTTGAAATTGAAGTGAATTCATAAAACGGAATTTTGGATAGTTTTCTCCACGTAACGTCATTTCATGTATTATTATTTTTTTTTATTTAGTCTCATTTCTCCTCAAACCACTTTGTTTTCTTCAACTGATAAAAATTTTGCCTGAACCAATGAAAAATTGAATTTTACTCTTGAGGTGTTCACAGTCTTTGTTCTTTGCATTTTTGCAAATTGTATTCTTGTCTCAAATCACCCTCCCAGAGTTTGTTTGTTGCTAAGTATCAAATTTTGACCAAATACCGCCATTAACTTTGACTCCCCCCACCCCTTTGAATATGATATTTTCTTATATTATTTGAGAACTCTGTTTGTAAATGAAAGTACATCATGCATAGTCTATTATTTTAAGACCGATATGTTTTGACTTTTGATGATTTTAACTAATAGGGTTAGTTTGTAGTATCTACTGATTGTTCATTTATATCAGGAAAAGGAAAAGTTTGTACGTTTTAATTTTTCTTTGAGATAAATTTAAACTGTTAACATTGTAGAACGGTCGCCTTTATGCCCAAGGTCTTTCAGGAGTGTTGTTAGAGCTAACCTGACTCAAAGCGTTGCTCCAAAGTGCAAACTTTGAAGCGGGCACCAACTTTTCTGAACTGTAGATCTATTTGTAAACTCGTCCACAAAAAATGTTTCCAATCACTGAGAAAACCACAGCAACTTGTTGAAACTGCTTTAAGCTAATTTACTTACCTTTCAATTGAGGCGGTCTCTGGAAAAGGGGTCCGGAAAACAAAGGGTTTGCTCCTTCTAAGAAAATGGCATCATGATTGAATGGAGACTTTTGAGAAACAGATTTAATTTTTCCGTATGCTACGATTTTCAGGTTTTTTTGTGTGAAAATAATGGTCCTTGTAACAGAAAACGCAGTGATCGTCAAAATTTTAATTATCATTATAAAACGCAACTCTTAGTAGCAAAATTCTTCTTTAAATTTTTCTTCCGATTGACCTGTTTTAAACCAGTTTCCTTTAGATTTTAATCAAATCTAGTACGAATTTCAAACTTGATTCTTACAAACAGAAAATCGGTAACAGAAATGTAATGAGGCAGTTGCAAGGGTTCGAAATGTTGCGTTTTTTATCAAGAAAATGAAAGTACTTGATGAGCTGAGAACAAAAATGCCTTTGGTTTCTAATTAAGTCCCATTGTTCCGGAGATGAAAGTTTGTCCCAAAATACATTGTTTTAAGTGGGGATTCCGCGTAGTGACGTCACTACACCCACGATTTTTTGCAACTTCACACGAGTGTATCTCCAAAACCAGAGCTTTTGGGAAAAAACCAAAGGCACTATTGTTCTTTGGTCATCAAGTACTATCATTTTTCTTATAAAAAACACAACATTTTCAGACCCTTGCAACTGCCCTATTGAGTTTCATGGCGGTCAAATACCTTGACTGAAATCGATCATTCTCTCTAAAAACAGGCACAAATTGCAAGACTCCACTTGAATAATATTTTCATGTTTCCCTATTTTTCTCACTCCCTAAATAATTGTCCATGTGATCATCTTATAACCTGTAAGTCTTATATTATGTATTATCCCCCTCTTTTTGATTCTAAATGCAATTTATCATGCCTGCTCTTTTTTGAACAACTGCGAATTTGTGTACTGCTCTTCATGTGTGAAGTTTGATGTCTTTTGTACCAGTAAGAAATTAATCATCGACTAAAAAAGTGTCTTTAACAGTCTGAAGCTGTGTTCGTTTCATCCTCCTGTTTTTAAGTTAACTCTGAAACTGTCTGCATTTGTGTTTTACCGTAAGGTCTATTCTTTCCGTATATTTTAAGATGTCACTTTTTGAAGGCTCAGAATAAATTATTATCAGTTGAAATTTACTATCAGTATTTTCAAAATCAAATAAAAACTAATAAAAGAGATAGTTGGACACGCATTTGTGGACATTTCATCTCTCTCAATCTTAAAATTCACCCAAAAGTCTGTATATATTACTGGTTATTTGTTAAAGTGTGCAAATTCTTAATAATTTGTTTCGGTTGATTTTCATCTTTGAATAATAACTTTGACGAATTTTGATTTTGAGGTTAGTTCTAAAAATGTTTAATTCTTCGCGAAGAAGTCTCGCTGAGCTGAATTTTGCTGTACTGATAACCAATGACCATTTGGTGATTTTCTAACCAACTACTTTTTGCTGTGCTTTTTCAATTTTAATAGATGATCTCTTGATGTGTACTTTTTAAAAATCATTTTACTTGGCTAAGCCACGTGACCTATCTTAATTGTTTAATTCAAACAGTGCACCTCTGACTCAGTCCCTCTCACATGTCCAGCACTTGGTGCGTTTTTTTATTCACCGGAATCCGCACCGGTGTGATAACCTGGAGCTTTTGGAGCTGCACTGGAAGCTGTGTGGTGCAGTACCGGAAGCTCCGGAGCTCCAACTCCAGCTTTGTGAGTGGATTTGAGACTTTTGGATGCTCGCAATGTGGTTTCCTAGCAATTTTATACATGGATCAATGGCTATTATTTGATGGATTTTATCACGGATCATTTTCCTCCATAGCCTTCTTTCTTGTCACCATTTTTGTAACTTATTTTTTTGTAATCTTGTAATTTTATACTGGGCTTGGCTCATTTACTTTGAATGAATAAATAAATAAATAATGCCACAGTAAAAGTTAGCAACAAACCCATTGAATCAGATACAACCTGAAAAAGTTTTTGGCACATCATGACTGTACTGGTTAACTGGTCACTTTTTCTGATAAAAATTTAGTTAATGAAAAATGTAGTAATCCATACTCATCTTTTATTTTCAGGTCACAACTGGCGATTACTCCTCGGATAGTTCAGAGTCGGAGAGCGAAGAAGAAGAGCAAAACTCCGCGACGGAAATTTCGACCGACTCCGAATTTGAGCGGGATGAAACTACGCCGACTCGTCACGAGATCCCAGATATTATCATCGGAGAGAGTATGAAAGGTAAAGAAGCCAAGTCAGGAGAAATCATAAGGGCCAAACTGATGAATGGAAACATCCCGAAACAGTCGGAGGATAAACCCACAACTCCTTTTCATCCAAATCAAATTAACCACTCAAATAGCCCTATTGCCAGACCAAGTCTGTTGGGTGATTTGCGCCGTGGTGACTATCTCTTGAATAGGACAGCATCAACGGAAGGTGAGACTCTTGAGGGATACCTCTTATTACAGCTTCATTACTTTAATGGGGCAGTTGCAAAGGTCTGAAATTATGTGTTTTTTGTAAAGAAAATCATAGTACTTGATGAGTTGAGAACAATGGTGGCTTTGGTTTTTTCCCTAAGTGTCCCAGTTTTGGAAATTTTATACATGTAAAGTTGTGAAACATTTTGTGCGTAGTGATGTTACTACGCGGAATTCCCATTTAAAACAATGTATTTTGGGCCGAAATCTCGTCTCCGGAACGATGGGACTTAATTAGAAACCAAAGGCATCTTTGTTCTCAGCTCGTCAAGTACTTTCATTTTCTTTATAAAAAATACAACATTTCAGACCCTTGCAACTGCCCCATTGTCTTGTGTGAGCAATGTTTTTCTTTCCTGAAATAATACTGATGCCGAACCACTGCGTTGAAGCTAATAAAATGCAAAAATGCCTCATTCATTCCTGTTTTTTTTTTTTTTTTTTTTCTTTTTTTAAATAAAATGAGCAAAACGAGCCACTGTGTTTGGGCGGCTGGACTTTACTACTTTACTACTACTTTTTTGTTTTTTGTTTTAAGCCTCTCGTAAGGTTTTGTTTCAGTCCTTTTTACTCTAATGCCATGAGTGAATTCCAAAAATCTAGCCGACCCTGAAGCGCCTGGGCTATTACTGCTATTAGTGATTTACTCAGTGTTTCGGGCACATTTGAAAATCAACAAAAATTTTGGGGCTAGCCTGGGCATAAAAAAATTTTTCTCTTGAATAAAAGTTTGTCATTCATGTGACACTTGCCAACATTCATTATACGAGAAACATCCAATGTACAAGGAAATATGACAGAAAAACAAACCAGCGATGTTTTAAAGATTAATGATGGCAGATGTTTTCATTCCAGTTTTTACCGTTCGGAGTGGTGGCTCTCTCTGCTTTTTGAAATTTTTTTGAAATTTTTTTTTTATTTTATTTTTTGAGTTGAAATTGGCTGCGATTTGAGCTGAAATGTCCTCGCCAAAAAATTAGGTCGAATTCCAGCATTTTACCCGTTCCTATTTTATCATCCAATGTACCTACAAAGTACCAAACTACTAAAATCCCGATAAAATGATGCAAAGACTTTCTTTCAAGGAAGTTTGAATTACTGCTTGGTTGACGATTACTAGATTGAAATCTAAAATACTAATTAGTAAAGTTGTATTTTTAAAAAAAAAAAAACTTTTCAGTTTACCTCAGATGGATGAGATGGTTGAGAGACCACATTAATCATAAAAGTTACAATGTATGTAATTTAAAAATTAAAAAACCTTTGATTTCTCAGCCAAACATAAAACCAAAAAAAATAACAGATCTTCTAATAATTTATTTCTTGTATTTATTTTTTAGGTATCGCCTCCAAAACATCTCTGGAATTAAAGAAAAAATATTTGCTGGGAACGAACGATGCATCGAATGCAGTCAAAAAGTCTGGCTCAGCATCTAGTCTTGACTCACGGTTCAAACACTTTGTCGATCACATCTCAGAGCAACAAAAATTGTTGAATCCAGCTGCGGAGCCGAGCCCTTCGATGCAAGCCTTCCTGCAAGGCTCTGAGAAGTTACGAGTTTCGCCCGTCGGTTCACCTTATTTACCTTCCCTTAGAACGCTCAAAGAGCCTCCAACACTAACAGATGTAAATAATTACAAGCATGTCTGTAGTCTAAGTAATCATGTTGTTCCCGCTCTGAGCGAAGTCAGCAATAACGTTACTGTCCAAAACGAGCTTAACGCTCGTTTGTCTGCGGCAGAAAGCGAGGATAGTCTGGACAGAGCAGCAGTTTTGGTAAAAGTAGTCCCGAGTTTGGACTCCAAGCAGGTCTTATCGAGTGCAATAAATAGCGTAGAAGTTCCGTATCCTTTAAACGATGAACTAGTTGAACCTAAACCTGTATCGCCATCACGTGAAACTATAGTTGTTCCTGAAATCCATCGTTCTGAGCCGGCAATTGTAAATGAAGGTATGGATAGTGATTCGCTGTTTTCGGACTCATCTCGAAGCGAAGAGCAACCTAATATCATGGATGATTCAATTCACAAATTCAGGAAAGTTGAGATTCTTGACTCAGATCGCGAAGTAATTTTAGAGTCGAAAAGTAAAGCGGGTAGCAGTGAGTTTGAATTTGTCGATGAGAGGCCGCCCATTCTTGAGGAGCCAAATCTAATCAAAGAATCCACGACTCAGAATAAAACATCTCATATGGGTTCGATTCCAGATGTTTGTTTACATACTGTAACCCTCCCTGTTGCTCCACTTCCTATTACAAGTCCCAAAATGGATGAAAACCTGCCAAAATCTCCGGAGAATATCGATGTCTCTTCAAACTTTAGTAGCAAAATAATTACCGTTCCTAATTCCTATAAAAGCGCCAGTAGTCAAATTTTAAAGCAAGTTTCAAACACTGCTCAGCTGTTTCTAAGCACGGAGGTGAATGGGGAAGGACGAGATAACGTTAGCGGGAGAAGTAGTCCTGTTTCGCCGACCTCAATCAACGGCGATGAATCAACAGTTGCCGCTCTGACAGAAACAGAGTTCTCCGATTGGGCTCGCGATGAAGATGTTGCTGTGTCTGATAACATTGATGATATCGAGTTCCGAATTAATCCAAAAAATATAACCTTCCGGCGTAATCAGAAAACGCGCAACAAGAAACACGCACGAGGTGTTGCCGCCATCATTGCTCGATCGGAAGAGTTCGATGATGACTATTCTCACGTTTGCGGCAAAGTTGATAGCAAAGAAAACATCCCTGTTTCGCATATCCTCTCGAATATCGATAACATTGAGTATATGGACACAGGCGAAGAAGAGTCTAGTCTTTCAGACGATAGGCATTTCAATAGGAACAGTGGTTATGTTGAATTTGTCAATCAAACGGATGATGAAGACGCAACGACACCTGTTGCAATAAATCCTTACGTGTCTCTCGTTGAATCCGAAGGAAAAGAATGCAATCCGTTGTGTGGAGAAAGTATCGTAGAAGACGATAGATCGCATGCAATGGAAGATCGTACGCACACAACAACTAGTGAATTAACAATGATCAAGAATGGTCTATCAAACGAAGAGAAGAGTTCGGACTCTACTTCATTTTCTTCCGATCCGAAGTCAACTTTTCAGTCCCAAGACACCAGTAATAAAACGTACGAAGAATACGTACAGAGACTGCAGGGTCGCATTTTTCCTTTTAGCAATGTACGCGACTCAATAGATATAAGAAAATCTCGCAGACACAAACCAGCTTCTTTACAAGCAAAAAGCGACTTTAAAGAGCCTCAACCAGTTACCCATAAAACTAAGGAGACTATCAACTCCGCTCACATCCCCTCACCTAGCCCTGACTCAGTCGGAAAAAGCGCTGCCATTACAACCAACGATTTAGGCATGATTTCTAGTGATTTTTCTAGTAATAGTATTCCATCTAGTAATATTTCAATTGATACACCGAATAACTGTCCTATTGATAAACCATTTCCTAGCCTCAACAATTTAGCCATGAAATCACCAAGTACTTCGCGTAAGTTAGAAGAAATCTCTCGTGAACGCATTAAACAGAAAGACCTCATTCACGAAATGGTGATGAACAAATTAATTGCGGAAGGCAAGTCTCCTCAAGAGCGCCGGGCTCGCAAAAGTCATCGTAATTCTCTAAGTCCTGTTGCCTCTGGACTTGTGGACAAAAAAGAGTCGGATCCGATGAAAGCATCACTTCCGAATGTATCGTTACCCAAGCGACCTGATTCCCTTGTTTTAAGTGCAGATGTGGATTTGCGGCGGCATAGTGTTCATCAGGATAAATTAACGTCAGCGTTCGCCAATGGAGTGGAGATGGAGTTGCTCGAGAAGAGAAAAGCAATCACGCCTACCAACGGGAATCCGTTGCGTTCGTCTTCGAGGCACAATTTTAGGCAGCAGACAATGTCATCATTCAGGAGTCCGTTAAGTCCACAGTCCAAGTTACCTCAAACCCCTCTGACAAATCCGGAAGCCTTTTCATGTCCAGACATTCACAAAGCTTTGTATGAGTCAGGTGATAGGCCTTTCAGAACTCCTGCCATTAGCAACAGGTTTGTGATCCTCTTTTTACTCATCATCAAATTTGTTCCGCTAACCCTTTTGGTCAACCCTCCTTGTATATAGGGACATGTTAAGAAATCGTTTCAAAAGAGTTGGAGCCCCTTAATCAAGAATCTTTGGAATTTACCGGTGTTATTTTTCATTTTACCTGGTGCAGAGGAAAGTAAATGCATATTAAGCACTGGCTTGCTCGTAAAATGTTGTTAGACAAAGCCACAGGTCAGTATAGGTCTGAGAGCAGTGAAAATTCTGTAACATAATTTGTGGCTTAAATGGTTTTAAACTATCAACCAGTAGTCCATGTTAGGGTTATTGTGTCCATAATCTGAGGGTTGACAGAGTAAAAAGGCTTAATAGAATCGCACAATGAGGCTCGATATTATCAAAAGCAGTGTTTAAATTGTGAAATACATTCAATATTAGATCAAATTTTTATGGATGGAGGAATACAACTTATCTATTAAGATATGATTGACTTTACTATCAGTGCCATATCCTTTCCATTTTGAAATTCACTTAAAAGAAAATTACTTTGAACACCTTTTGATTCGACCTATAGTCATGTACCAGTATCAAGCGGACACTTTCTGAAGTCCACCTTTATTTAATCCAAATTAATGTGCTTTCAATCATAAGCATTCAACAAATCAGATGCATAATTCTTCTGATGTGTTTGTTGAATCAGCAGATACTGATCGGCAAATGTTTAATCTTTTTTCTATTATTTTAGATTCAATCACGAACTGTTGATGAGGACAGCTGATCAAGTCAGAGAGAACGCTCGAGCCAGAGTTAGGTTGATGAGTGATTCGCAGTTAGGTCTCAGTCCAGAAGAGAAATTGAATTCTTTACGTCAGAAGTTTGCTGCACGGAAATTAGCTCAGAGCAAAACAGAAAGCAACATCGCTGTTCGAACTCTTTTCACCGACGATTCCAAGTCTGAAAGTCCTGCCTCTGTCAATTATGAATTTCTTGATAGCGAGAGCCACAAGGTAAATTTTCAGCCCATTTACATTAATCACTAGTCTAGTATGTGTGGAAAGGGGTGTCGGTGTTTGTCGTTGCAACAACTGTTTTTCAAAATATAAGCCACTAAACTTTTAATTGCGTTATTTTCAAAACTATAAATTTTGTCTTACGCCCTTTTACGGTAATATTACTCAATTGCAATGTGACAGTCCTGCCTAGAACCCTTCGCTGCTGGAGCTCAATGTTCCAGTGAGTGACTTATAATCAAAGTTTGTAAATCTAAATCCAAAGTCAAACTTTGGTTCTGAAAATGATTTCTCTTACAATGTAAAACCCTTTACACCCATTACAATTTGAAAAATTTATCCTTTCAATTTTCTCAGGCATCCGATGGTAAGGATTTGAAAAACCGCAAGGATCGTGAACGAAGAAGAAGTATCATTCAGGCTGTCTCCGATTTCTTTCACAAGAAATCACCCACCGCCTCTCCTTGTAAATCACCTGATAAAATTTCGAATCAGTCAATAAGCAATAAGTTTATGAAATTTCGCCTTCATGGGCTCAGTCGTGAAAAATCCAAAGTAAGTCACAATTTTTCCCTTTACTAATTTTATTCAGTATCTATCTATTCAAATGAGCTGTAACCATAGAGGGACGCTTTGGAATGAAATTTTGGAGACATCCTTGAGACAACGATGATGGAGATTTCTTATGGACATTTTACACAGGCTCGGTTTGTTTGCCTCCAAAGAGTACACAAAAGTCCCAACCCATTGGTAGCGTTCTAGAATTCCACCATTTACGGCATCCGTGCAAAAAAAGATTACATTATCCTGTGATGCAGTATATCTATGTATATTGAAAAGTGCTGCTATTCATAATCTTTTCTACATTGAGGCAATGAAAGGATGAATTCTAGAATGCTCCTATTGACAGAAAAACGTTGCAGCAAGCAAGAGTCAATATCGAAAAGTAGGCCTCTGATTGGCTTGCACTAGCCATAGAGCTGATTCTGCTTTTTAGGTTGAGACGAGATAGCGGGACCCGACCAATCCCATTCGTTTAAACGGCGGCATGTGACTGATTTCGAGCATTAGAGGCACGAAGAGTCATTTGATCAGAAATGAAAGACTTCTTAATCGGGTCGTTGTAAAGGTCGAAATTTTTTATTTTTAATTACTGATTCTAAAAGTGCTCGCCCAGTAGAGAATTTTCGTTTTTTGTTTTTTTCCTACGACCAATAGAAGCCGAGATAATCGACTTTGAAACATTGCCAATTATTGCATCCTATTTATACTAATTATTGCGCAATCCAGTACACCACGGTTCTCATATCTCTTAAACTTCCAAAAATAACCCTATTGACCTCTACCTCATTTTGAAGCAGAAGTCAAACGGAATCGTTCTGTGCAAATACTAGATCTCTAACTGCTGTCGTTCAAAAATGGTGGCTATCCAAATATTAAGATGGCGCCAGAATATAAAAATAAAGAAGCCCGCCATTTTGGAACGACAGTAGTTAGAGACCTAAGATTTGCACAGAACGATTCCGTTTGACTTCCGCTTCAAAATGAGGTATAGGTCAATGGGTTATTTTTGGAAGTTTAAGAGATATGAGAACCATAGTGCACTGGATTGCGCAATAATTAGTATATGTATGATGCAATAATTGGCGATGCTTCTAAGTCAATTATCTCGGCTTCTATTGGTCGTAGAAAAAAAGCAAAAAAAACGAAAACTCTCTACTAGGTAAGCACTTTTAGAATCTGTAATCAAAAATATAAAATTCCGACCTTTACAACAACCCTATTGTCATGTGCCACCGTTTAAATCAATGGGAATGGTGGATTTCTGCTATTTCGTCTCGTCTCGTCCGAAAGAGTTGAATCAGCCCCCTGGGCCTAGCGAAATTGCTCTTATGAAGCTTTAACATGGAACTTTCGACTTTGCCTCTCTTAAAGTTAAATTTCAAGAAGAATTATTGCTCCTCGTCTTTGTTAAATTCAAATTATACTGTTTTGAGGATATAACGAAGAGATTGATTGGTCACACTTATCACTTTGTCAAAAACTTAACAAAGAAATATATTAATAATTATGGTGAAACGAAAACGATGGAGTCCCTTGATACCTTTATCTTCGATCAGCAATCTTGATATCCTCTGCTTTGTGCAGAGACAAATAGAGACCTAGCACAAAGCTTGCGACAGGTGTCTACTTTTCTGGCTCAATTTTAGTCGCAACTCATCGAAACAACAGCCAACCGTAGCTTACTGTTGACTAATAAGCGTTTGGTTTGCATTCGCCGAGCAAAACCTGTTTCCGGGACCACGGATCAATCACAGCTAGGGTTGTGCGGTACTAATTTTGGTATTTTTTCGGTATTTAGCTGTATCTCTGACTGCAGCCTCTAAACGAGTGAGACTGATAAAACTGCCGTGGGTGACGTAAGTCAGAAGCCAACTAAACACTATGAAACTGTCAAAGTAGCATTTCTATATCTTAATACCTTTGAATTCCCTTAAAATTATGTAAAATATACTGAACTGGCTGATTTTTTCGGTATTTTACATAACTTTTAGGGAATTCGAAGGTACTATGATGTGGGAATGCTATGTATTAATACTTTGACGGTTTTATAGTGTTTAGTTGGCTTTTGGCTTACGTCACCCTCGGCGGTGTTATCAATCTCACTCATTTAGAGGCTGCAGTCAAAGACAGAGCTAAATACCGAAAAATTACCGAAATCAGTACCGCACAACCCTAATCACAGCCTTTTGTTGAGCTCACCACTCAACAGTAGGCTATGTTTATTGTTGCAGCCGGTGACTCCCAAACAAAACTGTGCACGCTAAACTTGCCTCACTTTTCTAACACGGGAAGGATACAGTGTGCAGGGTCTTTATTTGTCTCTGGCTTTGTGCTTGGTTTTAGGAACTCTGCATTTTAACCGCTCTTGTTGCTTTTTTTGCAATTTTTTCCCATGTTTCATTTTTATCATTATTTTCTTCACTAGAATTAAGGAAAATCTCTTTATTTTTTTTTCCAGTCGGCTGAAAGTTTAATAATGAAGAAAACAGTAAGCTAAATTTACGTTGTGTGCTTGAAGTGTTTTACAGATCTCGTTTCAGTTCCCTTTTAGTTTCCTGTAGAGTAGATCTTGATTCCCTTTTCTCCCCAGCCAAACTTGTTGGCATAAAAATTACCAATCCTCCAAGTACCAAGCGTTATTTCGGGGGGAGGCAACTGCCCCCAAGGTCCATTTATACAAGGTCTGGCCAGTAGCTTTTGGCTACCCTCGTTGGTCCACAGTTTGGGAGCCACTTCTCCATTTGAAACCATTGATCCAAGATGGCGGTGAACTCGGGAAGAATGTTAAAGTAAATGGGGGTATGGGTTCCCAAACATTGGATTTCCCGAGTCGGCGCTACCGGCCAGACCTTATATTTATGGACCTTGAACTGCCTTCCCTTCAAAGATCGGCTAAAAGTAAGAAAGTGCTGACTTTTTTTTTTTTTTCTGCAAAGAAAAAAACTTCTTTTTTGAACCAGTGAAACTCATCTGCCCCAAAATTATTATCACGGTTAACATTCATAACGAACTGGGGTGATAAGCCAGAAAAAAAAGTCGGGGTGATAAGCCGGAAAAAAAAGTAATCATATTTTTGCTCCCCCCCCCCCCCCCAGCTGAACTCGGAATGACGCCCCTGAATCCTCTAATTCTTATCATTTTTTTTTTTCTGTTTCTCTGTATTTTTCTCTTCCTCTTACTATTTTTATTTTTTTTAATTTTTTTTATTTGTCTTTATCTTTCTATTTCTATTCTTCTTGCCATTTCTCTTTCTTTTTCTTTTTCTTTTTCACTTTCTTTTTCTCTTTCTTTTTCCCTTTCTTTTTCTCTTTCTTTTTCTCTGTTTCTTAAGGTGAGTCTATCGTTAAGGAGAAAGATAAAGAGAAAATGAAACAGAAACAGAAACAGAAAAAGAAAAAGAAAATGAAAGTGAAAGAGAAAGAGAAAGAGAAAAAGAAAAAGAAATGGCAAGAAGAATAGAAATAGAAAGAAAAAGAAAAAGAAAAATGGAGAAATTTTATTTGCGCTGTGCTCTTGCAGCTGTGCTTCAGTCAAAACATTCGAAACAAAAAAAAACAAAAAAAATTATTTCGAACTCAAACCTTCGATCCAATATTATATTTTAGATGTTGGATGCAAGTTGGATGTTTGTTCTGTAGTTATTTAGAATTTGTTTGCTTATTTTTTTCCTCGTTCCTTCGAAGGTTTTATGATTGTATCCTCTGTTTTCCTGCCTGTTTCTTTTATTTTCTTTGTATCCTCTGTTTTCCTGCCTGTTTCTTTCAACTTCTTCGTGTATCTGTAGGCTCCGTTTCATGCAGTGGAGTGATTTTAAACCTAAATGACCGTATTGCAATTTTATTGAGTCATCAAGTGCATGTTATTTTTATGTGTGGTTTATCTTTTGAGTTGCTGGTAGAAACTTTTATTTTCCACAAAAAATGGCTGACAATTCCTGAGCTATCAAGGGCACATTGTGGAGATAGAACGGTTTCTATTAGAATGCTTACTCAAAAGATAACCTCCACCCATGAAATTCCATGTACTCAGTAGGAAGCCAATAAGAATACAATACGAGCATTTATAATCACTCCCTCAAATATGCCTTTATTGTTTTGTTCAGAAGTCTCATTTCTTTCCCTTTACTTTTGTTTCATTTTTTGTTTTATTGCGTCAAAACACAAATTTCTTGCTATGTCGGACACTACTTTTTGTCCTGTCAATTTGTGTCAAGATTAGTTCGAATAACTTCAGCCTTTAGCTGTCTTTTTTCATGTTTGCGGTCGTTCACACAGAATCTCAGGGAGTTTTGCGAACAAAGCGAACCACTGTGAGCGATCTATCGTGTTTATCGACTATGTACATGGAAGCTTGTGGCCCTTTGTGATCTGTTTTTCCCTTTTTTTTTTGTTTTTTTTTTGTTGTCTTATTGTGCTCAAAATTAATTATTTTGATGATTTATGCTCAAAAATCCTCTGTAAGGCTAAACAAAAATTATTTCTCGTCCAGAACCATTCACAGTCCTCCATAAGACTCCATGTAAAACTCTGTGAACAACGATTGCATGAAAAAAGGCGACTTTTGTAAAAAATCACAGTTTACTCTATGGTCCTTGAAGATTTTTTTTTCGCGTTAAACATATCCAGTCCTCCTCTCCAGCACTATGTAAAGGATAGTGCTGGATAAGGATGTAGAACTCTTTTTCTGTGGTGACAAACTTTTCTCATTCTATTCACACAGCATTCCCTCTGATTTTCTTCTCTGTCTTTACCTACCTTAGGTATCTTCCTGACTTAAATTTTGAAGGCATTTTGTTAGTCTATGAGTAAATTTTGTGATTTTTTCAGAGACAAATAGAGACGGAGTACTGTGCTAAAATACATAGGGAAGATTTGAGGCACTTTGAATTTTTGGGGATTCAACAAAATAACCTGTAAAACAACAGTCAAGACCTTTTGATGTCGCATGGTGTTGAACGGTGACATTTGGTGGACACAGGGGGGATAGGCAGGGAAGTGTAGAGGAGGGTGCTCAACATTCAACACCCTGCGACGTTGACTGTTGTTTTGTTGAATCCGCGAGAATGCAACGTGCCTCTGCTGCAGCCGTTTAGTGCTCCGTCTTTATTTGTCTCTGGATTTTTTAGTGTACTCATTGTCGTTTTCTCCGGTTTTTATGCATGAATTAACTATTCTATCGTACGTACCAAAAGTTAGCAAAAGTCCTATTGTCATAATTTTAGCTGTTTGGCTAAGATTTTAACGTGTAACTCAGGAGAAAATTATGATTCTTTAGTTGAGAGAAAAGCTGCAAGTTATTCTGGAACTTTATCGATTTTTTTGTGGAAATAGCTTGCTGCGTTGACAGTAATGACAGTTTTGCTGATCCCAGACGTTTTGACACCAAGAGATTCTGCTTGTACTCCCAAAAGCTTGTGAAATATATGATGAAGCTCACCTCTGTTTTAAATTTTTTTACAGGATAAATTTTCTCCACCGAGTGAATTAGAAAGAAGTAAAAGTGTTAGTGAGTCAGAAATGAGGCGAAGACTGATAGATGGCCTCGCCCCCCCTGTTCCTCCACTACCTCTCAACTACTCGCTTCAACCATTAAATAATTCTGTAAATAGGCCGTCCGGTAAGAACAGTAATCTATTTTGTATCCTCTCTACTTTGACAGTAGAAAAAAGGTCTCGATGATTTGACAGTCAGGATGCCTGACTGCTAATTGAATCGGCTCATAGAAAAATGTCCGATGTCCAAAATATTTTTATTGAGTAAACAAATATGAATAAACTATAGGGAACACCTTAAAAACATTTTCTCATATCAAATTGAATCTGGATGAGACCCGCAGATCCCCCTTATCCATTTTTGAAATATTGAAGTTTTTCCCTTTTTTGACCCATTTTCCCAATCCTCAGAAATTTTATGCATTTACTCTTCCCAACCACATATTGTCAAGAAATATTGAAAAGTCATGGATGGATGCTCTTTAAGATAGTATTAGGCATGATGAGAGCCAATTATTTCATAATTATCATGATTTACTTAGTCGCAGCGGGCCAAGTATCGAAGGAAGATACCTAGAAAATCTCTGCGCCATCGCAATACTTGCTCAATTTTTTTAACTTTGTTAATGTGAGAAAGTAAAAATTGAAAACAAAAAACACAAGGGAAATCGGAGCAAAAAGCCAAAGAACAAGTCTGGTCTGTACTTGCAGCTTCTTTTTAGGAGTGTTGTACGCCCACCAAGTCAAGTATTAAAAAAAAAATGGACTGCAGACATTTTTTTGCAGACTTTTTCAGTCCGTCTGATTTCTTTATATGACTTTAATTATAATTCGTTTTTTCTACATTTTTTTGCTGTACAGAGGAAAGTTTATCTGAATTAGAAGATACTACTCACTGTGATGAACAAGATTCTAGTGTATCAAAGAAGCAATCTCGTTTGAATCGTAAAATAGCACGTCAAGCACATTTAAAAAGGTAATTAATTAGTGATAGGCGAAAGCATAGTTTATTGTTAAGTGCAAACCTATTGTTTAGTGCAAACCATTACCGATGAATTTTAAACTGCAGTGATTTTATTGTAACCAACCACTACAAGAGATGAAACTAGGTTTTTGCAGCTCGTTACATTTGCTGCCAGGGTTTTTCTGATCGTTAGTGGGGTATGTTGTTGGCTGGTCAACTCCCGTGTCAATCAAATGGGTGACGGACAACTGGGAAGTTTGCTCGCTATGCTTCTTGGCGGCAAACAACACCACTACTACCTGTGCGCTGATTCTCTACTTTTCTATCAAACTGATGGTAAAGAATGTCTATGAGTTGCCCTATAGACAGTTTTAGTAGAGCGATATATCGTATCGATTGCTGTCTGAGGGCCTCTGGTTCCAAACAAACTCTGATTCAATGCATTTTCCCCATAAGCGGATTTTTGAGCGGAAATTTAGACTATTAAATCAAATAATCAATGCGACCTTTTTGCGATCATGAATTCTACGTCCTCAAAAATGCTTAATTTTGCATGGTTCCACCCGTAAAACTGCCAAAATCAACAAGATATCACAGATTAAACGATGCGTTCGGAGGTTGGAATCATCCAAATGTTATTGTTGTTGTTGTGGAATTGGCGGGATTCCAGGCGATTCTAACCTACAAATGCTACATTTAATCTGTAATATCTTATTGATTTCGACAGTTTTAGTCAAGGAACCAGGCATAATTAAGCATTTTTGAAGACGTAGAATTCATAATTGCAAAAAGGTCGCATTAATTGTTTGATTTAATAGCCTAAATTTCCGTTCAAAAGTTCGCTTATGGGGAAATGACATTGAACTAAAGTTTGTTTGGAACCCGAGGCCCTCGGACGACAATCGATACAATATATCGCTCTACTAAAACAGTCTATTGGTCAATCATTGTAAGTTTTTGTCATTGCTATGGTAACCATAGTGAAGTTTCCTGTCATCGGTAGTATTCGAAAGGCTACTCATTGGTAGCTGTTGAAAATTGGCAATTTTTACTGTGGTTACCGTAGCAACAGTAAAATCTAACATATTTTAGACCAATAGCGTCACTCGTAGACAGTGTTTACAATCGGTTTAACGCTAAAGTAAATAGTCAGCTCGAAGGTCTACATCTCTCTTGAATAAGGGCTGTAACTTTTGAAACAATATAAAGTATTATGACCTTCAAAAGGAAGTCATGTGATCAAAACTGTCCTTGATAATTTTGTCCAATATTTTCCAAAGAGTTTTTGATTTTTTAGGAGATACTTTCAAGTGGCAATTCTGTTAGACTTTGAAATACCCGAAATCGCAAAATTCTTCAAAACTGATCAAGAAATGGAGGAATGAAAATGTCTACCCATGACACTTTCTTTTGAAAGTCATGGTACCTCAGAGCTGCCGTTTTGCATATAATTAATGACATTTTTCAATTCCCCAATGATTCCACCGGTTGAGAAAAGATTACACAGTTCAGTTCTGTGTATGACTGTAATACCCGAAAATACTCTGATCTGTAATCTTTTCTCAATTGGTGGAAGCTCTGTTAATTAATTAAAATCCCCGCAAGTTATCTAAAGTCATTGACGACTCCACCGGTTGAGAGAAGATTACTGATTATAGAGTATATTCGTACATTACAGTCATACACTGAACTGAACTGTGTAATCTTTTCTCAACCGGTGGAATCATCGGTGAATTTAAAAATGTCATTAATTATACGCAAAACGGCAGCTCTATGGTACCTATCATCAAGAAACAAACTAACAAGTATTAGTTTGCTTGAGCAGCAATATATCATAGGTTTTACAAAAGCAGAGGTTTTTGGAGGAAATGAGAAAAACTCTCAGCCAAAGAGAAAAAAAAAATTGTTTTCGTATTTGCTACGCAGGGTAGATTTTTGTTATTTTGCATCACCGTTTTTTTTGCAAGAAACTCTACAAAATTTAAGTATCAAAGTCATTTGTTGATGACTCAAGCAACTAAATCATTACATAACAATGTCTTATTCATAGTTGAATTGTTACAGTCTTATTTACAATCGATCATTTTCTTTCATGATTCTAGATTGAGAATGGCGCACGAAATTCAAAGGCAGTTAGAAGAATTGGAAGTCAAACAACGAGAACTAGAAGCACGGGGCGTCCAAGTAGAAAAAGTTTTAAGGGGAGAAAATTGTGGTAAGTTTTAAAATCCAACTAAAAGTCAATCGTAACTAAAAGTCGTAGTCTAAATTATTTGTCAAAAATCTGCGTTTCTGGAGTTAGTGGTTTAGAGCTTGTTTCAGAAGTGGAGGTAGAGCTCAACCTTTGGAATTTTCTAGGCTTGCGTGGATACCAAATTGTATTCAATATTCAAACTGGAATGGTCATCTATTATTCACGTTCGAATAAGGAATAGCAGTCTGTGAATACCAAATATTCGAGTCTGAGTAGTTTGCGTAGGGTATTTAAAATTCTGAACAGGTAAAATTTCAAAGTGAGTGGTTTACGTTCTCTAGAGTTTGTCTTTTATTTAATTTTTTTTTAGATCACTCTAAGTTTAATTAAGTCAGTATTTCTTCATACTTATTTTTCCTAATTTCTAGATTCTGTGATGAAAGAAGAGCCAGAACTGCTGCGAGAGTGGTTTGAACTCATGCGAGAAGGAAGCGAGCTGCGTAGATATGAGAAGGAATTGATGGTGCGCGCGCAAGAAATGGAATTGGAGGATAGGCACGCAAGACTCCAGCAAGAATTAAGGGACCTAATGGCTAGAGATGGTTAGTTATGTCTCAAATATTTAATTTTTTGTTTCGAAGTATTTTACCATAAGTGTAACTTCGCCATCTGATTATGCGCGGTCGTTCCAAAGAAGGTGAAAAATAATCTCATTGGGTCTTATCTAAGTTGAGATGCCCTCATAAACGATTCGGTTTTTGCTAAACTCTGGTTCGACTTGAACTCGAGTTTGAACCGGAGTCGAGTCGAGTCAGCAAGCTCGGGTTAAGATTTTGTGCATAAGCACTGCAGAGTTCAGAACTCAGGTTGAATCAGCATCGATGTCACCAAAACTAAAACAGTTGACCCGTGTCTTATGCGGTCATACCGCACCAAGCATTTTTGCTATTTTCATCAAAATATAAGCAAACACCGAGGAGAAGAAGAAAGAAACCCTTCTAAAGCTCACACGTTTTGAGTATCAGTTTGACGGGTTCCGATCAGTTGTGGTGCTTGCTTCCGAAATCCGGCGAAACAAAGCAAGAACCGCTACTTGTTAGAATCTATCAACCGGATACTCAAAATGCGTGAGCTCTAACTTGAGTTAAAATACATGCGTGTTTATCAATGAGCTATAGCGATAGAGAGGATTTGTGGGGCGTTATATTGAAACTTCACGGAGGCAGCCATGATCGAGATCTCTTATAGACGTTTGTCACTCAGGCTCGGTTTATTTGCCTCGCTTAAATTAATAAATAAATAAATAAATAAACTAAGGTTGGCGTAACCCGAGTTGAAATCTTTTGCATAAACTAGGCTATTAAGACTACGCCATCGAACCTTCAACCTAGAAATTTTTTTTGTTGTTGTTCTTTAAAGAGACTTTTTTTTGAATTTCAGAAGCAAGTAAAAGTGAGGAGGAGGTAGCGAAAGAAGGTCGAATCCTCCGTGAAATGCTGGAGATTGTGGAACGTCGGGACTCACTTATTGCTCTGATGGAAGCCGACAGACAAAGGTGCTCACAGCCCTCCTTTCCCCTTTCCGTTCCCTCTCTGACACTTCCCTGTAGAAAATGCCAGTCGTTTCCCAATCCTGTGCTTGTCTTTCAAATTCTCTTGTGGCTTTTTGTCTATTTACTTATAACGTTAAAGTATCCATAGTTGGTGTTTTTTTTTTTTTTTTTTTTTTTTTTTTTTTTTTTTTTTTTTTTTTTTTACTATTTCCAATTTTATTGACTGAAAATTACCTTACCTGACTCATTATATCATTTTGTATCAGTTTTCTTACCAAAGCTTACTTAATTAAATATTGAGATTGAGTTTACATTATTTGGTCACCGGCTAGGTGTTTTGCAACATGTAACACTCATATCATACTGCCGTGCTAAGGAATCATCACTTATTCAATGTATTGGAATGCTCCTTTAGTTTCTTTCCACTCAACCGTAAATCAATCCAAGTCATCAGCATGAAGTCAGCCATTCGAATAACTGATTGGGGCAATGTCTCAATCAAATTATGATATGGGCATCCCGCATGAATTAACTTAGTTTATCCTGTTCATGAGCATCACTATCTTAATTCTATCTATAGTTTTCTCCTAATCTGCATGCTAATTGAGGAGTTCTTTGGAAAAACCATGTATAAAACAAAGGGTTTGCTCGTTCCGTAAAGTTCATGTTTCAAAGTGTTATTGTGTGTTTCTGATGAGTTAGACGAATTGTTCTTTTTATCTGACGTGTAGTCTAAACTCTAATCGTCTAGTCCAAAAGAACGATCTGTTTAACTCATCAGAAACACTTTAAAAGATGAATTTATACAGAATGAGTAAGCCCGTTGCTTTATACGAGTTTTCCAACTATGATGTTAGATCAACAGGAGACAAACCTGTTGTTCAATTTTCTCCTCCAACTTCAACTTTGAATTCCTAGCTACTTTCTTTTGTTTGAAATTCCACTGCGTGGAACTTATTTTGGTGTCTTCTGTGAAGCAGGTAATGTGGGTTCTTTTTATTCGATCTAACCAAAATTCCAGAAGATTATGTTTCCTTTTGTTTTTGAATGTTCATTACCCCAGCATGCTTCTTGCCTGAGGCTTTGTGGCCTAAAATTCTTCAAGAGAGTTAAAAATATTGCTGAGTATATCGAGAACTTGAAATCTGAGTCAAGTTGGCATGTTTTTTAAGCTTTTTATTGGGTTTCTCCATTTTCTCCTATTTTATCTCTATAGAAAGATCATTTTAGATTATCTAGGACCAAAAAATGTAAGGTTCCCAGCAGTGTGCGCAAGTTGAATTGTGTACAGTCTCGACCAATCAGAGAGATTACACATGTCACATGACCGTGTGTAAGTTATGCTCAGGATCCAACTTTTTTTGGTCTGATATAAATTACAATGACCTAGGAAATTATTGTCTAAAATTTCAAGACTTCCAATTTTAAGTCTTTTGTCCCTCTAGTGTCTAAAATTTCAAGATCTCCAATTTTTAAGTCTTTCGTTCCCCTTCCTCTTTGCTGAAATGTTCAATTCGCAAAAACTTTTGATTGTAACGATATCTATAAATTTTCCAAAGTTTACTACACTGGTTAATTTTCTAATATTTGCAACAATTGGAGCTTTTTTCCACTCACAGTAAAATTCAAAAATTTTGTTGATATCATTACTATTCAGCAATTTTCTCTAGTTAAGTGAAATCCTGATTTTGTTTATTCAAAATTACTGAGGTATATTTCACATTTGAGTATCAAAAAATTTCAAGGATTAAATTATTTTAACAAGGACAGGCGAGTACTCTAAAAAAGCTCGAAACTCGAGTTTTGAGATACTAGAGAGGCTCTACTCTAAGTAAAAAACCCTCTAGAGCCCAACAAATTTGATTTACTGCCTGATACTGGAGAAATGAAGAGAGAAAAAAAGTAAACAAATTCGGAAGAAGTTAAATTTTACTGTCGGTAGTTTTTATTTTTCATAGAAGAATGCTATGAAAATAAAGAATTGCGATTACTCGAGCTCGGCTTGAACTCGGAGCTTTTGCTGAAAACTCGACTTGGCTCTACTCGAGGGCAAAATTCAATACTCGCCCAGCACTACCAATGACTAGTGGCTAAGTTGACTGATAACCTGCTTACCACCATCTTTTCTCTGTATAATAAATTGCCTCAGTGTTACAATCACTTCCACGCGAAAAATTCTAGTCAGATTTGGAAGAATTGGAAATTTTGTTTTTAACCATTTTCTTAATGGATCTGTTGCGTACTTTTGCTATAAAGCCAGGAATACCTGATTCTAAATAAATGTTACGAGAAAACAGATGAAAACAACGAAAACTATTAAAATTTCCACTGAAATTGAGAAAAAGTAACAATTTGTCGAGGCCCGCTGCAAAACAAATTTGAAAATGACACTAATGGCGCAAAACTTGATGATGTCATAGTATAGGTTAGGTCACCGGTATTGCTGATGGTAGTGTTTTTGCATTGTGGCACGAAACAATAATAATACGCTCTCTTTTTCTATCCATTAGTCATAAAATCAGAGGAAAGTGCGGAGACGCGTCTTCGCAAATCGTAATTGGCATGCAAGATGCAAATGAATAACTTCCGGTTACTGGATGTCCTGTACTATGACGTCTTTGAGTTTTGCGCTGAAACTAAACCTTTTCAAATCGCTCAGAATTTTTGCAACTTTGAAAGCATTTTAGTCAATGATCCCGTGATCAAACATTTTTTTTTTTTTTTTTTAACCTTTTTATTGATGGCTACTTTGTCTTAAACAAATTAATCCATATTCTTTTAACTAATTGCTTATTCTAATCACTTATTCTAACATTTTGTTAAAAAAAAAAAAAAAAAAAAAAAATTATGAACAATAATGTGAGTTCTTTTCATCAAGTACTTTAAGGAAATGAAATAAAAAAAGGTGCGCAACAGACCTATTCTCCTATTAAAGCGAATCGACTTTGCGAGATCACGAAAAACGAATCGTCGAAGCACTTTATTTCTGAGACAGGCCTAAGGCCTGCCTCAAGGATCAGGCCCAAGGCCTGTCCCGGAGATGAGAAGGGAAAAACTGTAATAAATACACTGAAAGGGATTTAAATTTTATGGGGCCGGATGGCCACTGACAGCTAAAACCCTAACAAAAGAACAGTTAAGTAATTTCACCCCAGAAGGGGGTGAAACCCTAAACTATACTCACATTATAAAAGCACCGACCGCGACTAGACTGTACGGAGTTCTATACACGAGTGAAAAGAGTGAGTAGAGAGAGAGACACCGGTTTCCGGGCTCAGTCCATCCCTCTCCGCGAGAGGGCCCAGCAGTGGCGTCACCTCACAGAGATTGATGGGCGGAGAACGCGGGAGTTTTTAAATTTAAAGCATGCTGGGGGTCTGTCACGTTACACTATGAAAGAAAGGTTGAGGTGTTTGATTCAGTCTTATCAATTGTCAGTGGTGCAGCAAGGATCTCCTTTATCTCTCTCGCTTTCCCTTTGAGTGTATAATTAAACAAAGGATATAAAGAGGAGGTTTTGTCCCGTTGTCTATCCTTGTCTAACAACGTTTTTTAATGGAGGAAAGAAAGGGATGGAGAATTTCTTGTTGTGCTATTGCAGTTGTATCTAATATCTGGTGAAGCAGTGAAAAGAAATATTGCTACTAACTTCAACTGGCTGTAACAATGGAGGGATCACAATGGCTCCATTCTTATGTCGCCACCCAAGAGGATATTATTGAGGGTTTGTTTGCCTCTTTCTTCTTCATCTTGAATAAAAAATTGTAATAAATTTCCTCTTTAAGGTGATTCTATGGCAAACTCCGGAAAATTTTAATCCGATAGATGGCGTCTCTTGTCGCGAGCTCCGAAAATAGCTGTTTTTTTACGGTTTTCGGCTGTTTTCTCTCAACAGACGAATAATAGACAAAAAATCGGAATGTCAGCACCTGCTTAATTTTTTGAGCCTTAAACGGGCCAAATTGGTTCTGAAATAAAGGCGAAACCATGCAAAGAAAAAATCATGTGTAATTTTGAGTTGTAGTCGTAAAGATTACAGGGTTCTGTTCCACCTGTAATCTTTACTGATACAACTCCAAATTACACATGATTTTTTCTTTGCATAGTTACGCCTTTATTTTAGAACCATTTTGGCCCGTTGAGGGCTCAAAAAATCAAGCAAATAGTTAAGCGGGTGCTGACATTCCGATTTTTGTCTATTAATCGTCTGCTTAGAGAAAACAGTCGAAAACCGTCAAAAAACGGCTTTTTTCGGAGCCAGCAACAATTAACGCCATCTATCGGATTAAAATTATTGGGAGTTTGCCATAGAAACACCTTAATTTACTTCAATATTTTTTTGAGGTTAAAAAAGAGGCAAACATGCCACATTTGTCACTCGGGATAAGGCCAACGAGCTGTAGCGATGGAGAGGATTTCTGGGGCGTAATACTGAAACTTCACAATGGTAGCCATGACAGAAATCTCTTAGGAACGTTTTTCTCACAGGCTTCGTTTGTTTGCATCCTATTTTTTAACCTTAAAATTTTTTTAAAAAAAAAATCGTGTCAAATACATTTGAAATTGGTTGTAAACAAAACAGCAAGTGTTTCAGAGTGGCTATGAGGAGACAGAAATTAAAATAACTGTTTCTTCTGGAAGGATCTGCATGATAAAGAAACTGACACATAACAGAAGTACGCAAAATTTTCTCACCTGGATAGTTGTATTAGAATTCTGTGTTCAGATAGCCACTCTTAAGGTGATTCCAGGGTCGATTAGTCCAACTGTGGACACCACGTCGCGCTGCTCAAAAAGTCAACAGTATTTTGCTAAATTTGACGAATTTACGCTATAAACACAAATTTGAGGAACGTCAGCACCTGCGAGCGTACTTCAGGAAGATACCCTGAAAGTTTCAGACTGAAACACTCAAAAATAAAGCCGGAAATGATGAAATACAAAACTTCCCGTAAGCCGCAATGAGTGTGAGTGAGGCAGATAGACGTATCATCACTCGCGCTCACTCTCACTCACTAAGCTTATGGCGAAACGAATTTCTTAATTTACGGCTTTAATTTTAAACCAATTTTGCCCATTTTGGGCTCGAAAAATCCATAAAAAAATTTTGCAGGTGCTGACGTTATTGGATTTTGCGTTTTATCTATGGTTTCAGTTTAAAACGCCGAAAACACGACTTTTTCAAAAAGCGACTAGTGGCGCTATCCATTGGATTGAAATCTGGAAAAGTTTCGCCTGGAATCACCTTAAACACTTGCACTTTTATTTAGAACCAATTTCCGCTGGAAACGACTACAACTCTTGATTAAAGGTTAAAAAAAGTGAGGCAAACAAACCAGATTCAGATCGCCCATACTGTCACGCTTTGAGATAGGGCTTATGACTTTCATGAGCCTCTCTATTGCTAGAGTTCGTTGGATAAGGCTTATGATAACATTTGGGGACCCCACATTGTTGCCGTAGCTTGTTGACTAACTCTTGATAAAAAAATTTCTGAAAAAATAAATTCCTCTACCTTTTAAATTCTCCCTCTTAATTTATCCCTTTTCATCTGTTGTAACTAAATCAGCCCTCACTATGCCATGTGTGTAACACATCTACACAATCTCACTCATGCCACAATCTCACTCTCTTGGTAAGCACAAATTTGAGCCTGATTTGTTACAATACTTTCAATTTGCAAGTCTCTCTCACTTTCGTCGACTGTTTTAGTCGAACTGGATTGAAGGACTGACCAATTTGAGAGGTTAAAATTATCATTTAATTTACTGCGCAGAATGGAAGAAATACTTTTTTGATTGCTTTCTCTGTAATATTTATTGCCCTTGTAAATACCTTCTTACCTTCCCTTAATTCACTCTGGAAAACAAAAAAAAAAACAAAAAAACAAAAGTCTTCTCTTATCACTTTACTAAACTTGTATCTGTAGTTTATCATTTATGTGTTATTTTTTATTGCTGTTTTTCTTACCAGCTTCCATTATTCCTTTTGCTTGAGTTAATTAAATTTAATTCAGTTAATTTTCAATAGTATATTTAAGTTAATTTTAATATTAGTCGTATTTTGCTTTGTCATTTAAAGCAGTTTGATGGCCATCGTGCGTAGTTTGCTTCTCCGATGGTCATCAGAAGCGGACGGAGCATAATTTAATTATTAATTTAATTTAATAATCTGACAACACTGTACCAGCTGGCGATGGCCATTGACATTGACAAACTGTGGAGCTCATCAATAGAGTCAAGTATATGGACTAGCAATTTTTAGTGTGAAATGCTGTGTAAACAATGATGAGACCATTAAAAAAGTCTAAAACTCACTCCTGGCAGAGAAAACTTGGCATCTTGCTTGTCAATTGCCGGAGCTCACGTGTATCGCTGCTATCGCAAAGCCTCCGAAAGGAGAACGGCTGACTCAAATGAACATTGCGTTGCCATAATTTATTTCTCTAGTCCTGATTATGTTGTGTGAACAAATGTGAACAAAGTTTAATCTCAGATTCGCGATTGTCAACAAGCAAGATGTTGGCTGTTTGTTTGGGGTGCGGATCAAAGATTGGTGCATACATACAAGGGTGGCCACTCGAAACTTCAAGTTAAGTTTTCTCTTAGTTTCAGACTTTTTTAATGGTCTCATCATTATTATCGCAGCATTTTACACCAGAATTTTTAGTCCATTTGCCTGGGGCAAAACCTCACAAGAGCTCCATGGATCACTGATGACAAATTATTCGTTTTGCGCCATCATCATCGTAAAGTTACTCCATTTGTAGCGATCCTTTCTGATTGAACTAAGGAACATGATCAGGCGATGACTGTCGCCCATTGGCAAACACCAAAGGCAGAGAGTAAAATACATGTAATTTTTTAAGTGATGCAAAATGAATAAACAATTGAGGCCGTTTCTGGAAAAATGGCTCATCAAATAAGATAGGCTATTCAGACAAAAATCTCTTTTCTATCTCAAGGCTGAGTTCGCAGGAAGAGCATTCCCGCTGTTTTATGAGCCCTTTTCCGGTCCGGCTTCAATTGATTGCGTAAATTCAATTTTTTAATACTTTCCCTCTCTTTTTTTCTCAGGTACAAAGAAGAAGATAAAGATTTTGAAGCGCAGATGCTTGCCAAAGGCCTACAACTCACTCCAATGAAGAAAAAGGAAGTGTACCTATAAACATTAAAAAATTTATTTTTTCCATAATTATTGGGGAGAAATTGAAAGTCCCCCCCCCCCCATAGTAGCTCTAAAATGTCTCACTATTTGAAATTGTGATTTTAATTCCCAACCGTACTAATTTATCTTACAGGTTGACTTTTTTTTTTTTTTTTTTTTTTTTTTTTTATAATTTTACCCCTGGTATCTAATCTTGAAATCTAGTTTTATATTAAAAGATAATTTAATTTTTTTTTGTCCGGCTCGATTGTGCCAAGCATGATGAGCTAAAAGATTTTACTGCTTAACAATGAACTAAAGCGATTTGTACATTTTTTATTGAATAATTTTTATTTGTTGATGCGCAATTAATTTTATTTATTTTGTGTCTTTACTATGAATTTTTCCTTCAAGTTTGTGCCAAATTTACTCCCCCCCCCCCCCTTTATTTTCCGGTTTGTGCAGTGTGGCAATATCGTATTTCCTGTATCCGAACCTGTCTGAAAAAACTAATTCTCGGGGAGCGGGACACTCCCCCCCTCTTAGAATCCATTTTTAAAGGCTGAAAATCGTGGTTGCCAGATTGTACAAGCTGCGACAGTTGGCCTCTTGGCAAATGCTGCGTGGTGTAAAACCGGCTTTATAGTCATATAAAAATAAGGGAGACATCTTTGATTATTAGTCCACGTTCTCATGGGCTCAAAAAATGTTTTCGTCGAGTTAATCCGCTGAGAAAGTTTGGGATCAGAATACTTTGTTAACTTGTGTTTGAGCATACTTTAATGGAGCATGGGAACTTACAGAACAGCCATATGGTCCTGTCTTGTTTCTACTCGCCATAAAATCTGAGGTTGGCGCGACAGGATGGAGAGAAAGACACTCCAATACAGTATGCTGAAAAATGAGTTCATAAAGTGTTCTGATCCAACTTTCAAACGTTCATAGCGGCTAAAATTGACATGAAAAATGTTTATATCTGAGAGAATTTTTACTCCGACTGGTCTCTAGATTTGATTTCTGACAAAAAAATGTACATCTTGTCCGTGGTCCAGCCGCTGTAAGAAAGGAGCTGTGTCCTTTACTCTTAACCAGTAAGGCAGTCGCCGAGAGAGGGGCCCATTATCGGGAAATGCATTCTGAAAATATCCTATTGTTGAATGATTTTGATGTTTAGAAAGGCATTTTTACCATTTAAGCTGATTTTCCAGCGTTTAGTGCTGATCTCAGGCACTAGAGTGCTACTGTTCCATTTATGTAAAATTACAGAGCGAAAGTAATTTATATTTAAGAAAACGGAGTGTCAGTTACTTGATGATCATCTGAACAAAGTCTCTGCAAAATATGGTGTCAATAATTTCAAAAATAGGGCTGAAAGTACCAAAAAATGGAGCATTTCGATACAAGAATCGATCTATAATATTTCATTTTTTGGTACTTTTAGGCTTATTTTGGAAATTATTGCTGAGATATTTTGCGGAGATATTCTTCAGATGATTATCTAGTATCTGACATTCCGTTTAACTTAAGTATAAATTACTTTCGGCCTGTAATTTTACTTTGATTGAATGGTAGGGCTCTGGTGGCAGAAATCGACACTAAACGATGAAGAATCACCTTAAGGGTCCTTCTCCTGGAAACCAGCTCGATTCATGAGCTTTCGATCAGCACCTCTGACATTTATTTATAATGTGTAATTTCTTTTCTAAAATAAAAATAAATAAATTAAAAACTAGAACAGTTTTTAATTTTGGTGATAGCTTTTGTCAGTGTAACAAGCATTCTTTTAATGTCTTTTTTTGAAATACCGACAAAATATTGAACCGTGTCAGCCCTTTCGCAACTGTAATTTATCTGTGTAAAACTAATTTTTCATTAGCATACATTTGTATTATTGAAACTTTGAATGATTTTATCTGTGTTGTATTTAATTCTTTTTCTTTCTCCTTTCCTTTTTTTTTTTTTTTTTTTTTTTTTTTGTTAAACTGATACATGTGATAATTTTATTGTAAGTAACGGGCCTCATTACAAGTTTATTTTCGTATCCTTTCATAGTCAAAGATAATCTATTTTTATTATTAAATTGATTGTACTTTAGTGTGTATTCAAATGTATTAATGTACTGTTCTATTGATATTGAATATAGTTTTAACTATTATTACAATGTGTTCCCTTCTTTTATTTCCCAATTTTATAAGAGTGCTCTGATTATCAAAATATATACCCCGTCAACTGGATTATAATCTCCATCTCTTTCGGTGCGATTTGATAAAATCATGCCCATACAAGGTCAGTAGAATTCACAATAATTAACACCAAAGAAATAGGAAAGTGGGAGCAAGGAGCAGGTTGTTTGCCAATCATCAAAAAGCCTTCATTCGCGTTGATGCCAATGGCTTTACGGAGGTGGGTCTATGACCGGCTACCCATTCCAACTTGCCTAATACTTTGTCTGTATTTTAGCCGATTTTATGTTATAATTCCGTGAGTAATAGGATGCTGCGAGTGTAAGTAAGCATTAGGATGTGCAGGTTGACCGGCTCCTTGAAGCAGTGTAACTCTGAAAGCGGAGAAAATACGGTGGAAAAGCACCAAAGTATTAGGAAAGTGGAAACTGGTAGCAGGTCATTTTCCGATGTTGGTAATGCTTTTGGTATCCGTGAGAATGAAGGCTCTTTGATGTGCGGCAAACGACCTACTACCCGTTCCAACTTTCCTAATACTTTGGTGCTATTTCACCGTATTTTCTCCGCTCTCAGAGTTGCACTGCTTCATGGAGCCGGTCGACCTGCACATCCAAATACTTAGTTAGATTCGAATCATCCTTATACTACACGAATCATAGTTTAAAATCGGCTAAAATACACACTAAGTATTAGGAAAGTGGGAACAGGTAGCAGGTCGTTTGCCCAACTGTAATGCTATATGCATCCCTAAAAATTAAGAAGCTGGGGCAAACGACCTACTACCCGCTTCCACTTTCCTAATACTTTGTTGCTTTTTCATCGTATTTTCACTGCTCTTCAAGTTCCACTGCTTCATGGAGCCGGTTGATCTGCACGTCCTAATACTTAGTTAGATTCGAATCATCCTAATACTCTACGAATTGTAGTTTAAAATCGGCTAAAATACGCACTAAGTATTAGGAAAGTGGGAAGCGGTAGCAGGTCGTTTGCCGAACTGTAATGCTATGTGCATCCCTGAAAATGAAGGAGCTGGGGCAAACGACCTGCTTCCCGTTCCCACTTTCCTAATACTTTGTTGCTTTTTTACCAAATTTTAACTGCTCTTTGAGTTCCACTGCTTCATGGAGCCGGTTGATCTGCACGTCCTAATACTTAGTTTTATTCGAATCATCCTAATATGCCACAAATTATAGGTTAAAATTGGCGAAAATACGCACTAAGTATCAGGAAATGTGGGAATTGGTAGCAGTTCCTTTCTTCTTAATACTGTGGTGCTTTTCCACGCTATTTTTTCTGCTTTGATGAAAGAACCACGCCTATCCCTCTCATGGTCAGAGCCAGAATCGCAAAATTTCTTGCTTTTTGGTACAGTGTTGCCAAATGCACGGCTTTAGACCAAATAATTCCTGAGATAATAAATTTTATTCAATTTCTTGGCTTTTAAACTCCAATTCTATGTTTCTTGTGATCGTGACGCGAGCAGAGAAAATCTCCCGAACGGACCAGTGCTGCCAGATATGGCTATGGGCAAATATTTAGTAAATGATACCAGTGACATGGTGCTCACCTTGCTTTTGTGAAAATAAAGGGCAGAAATGGATTTGGGGACCCAAAGAATTGCGTGGTTCAGAATTTTGTGCTGAGACATTCATTTCACATTGTTGAAGAAGATATTGAATAGGTACTGATGCTCTCCTCCGGTGGGGGTGTTGGCAAAACTGCTTTTTAGCTCTCTCCGAAACTTTGAGCGGCTATGACTTTTGAATGAAAAGTTGCCCCAACTTTTGATTTGCGCCATTTGAAAGAGCTTAAAAGAAGCTTTTTTTTATCAGGTACTGACATACCTTTCAGATCGTTTCAGATCATTACTCCCAGCCGTTTTCGAGATAAAAGGGGTGGATGGGTGGTCTGGGACACCTTATACATTACCTTCAAAACTTTTTTTCGAATGCGACTATGAAACTGGAAACCAGTCGAGCAAACTATGCAGATTGCTTCTTGCTCTCAAGTTGCACATGAAAGAGGAAAGAAAGAAAACGTAAATTACCTGGTTAAAAAATTGAAAACATTTTGAAACTTTATTGAAAGACTTTGTACAAAAGATGATAAAGTCGAAAAAGGTGGAGTTATGTATGAATTCAAATAAATGCATGAGGAATTCATGAAATTTGTTGTTAGATGGGGGGAGAGGGGGAGGGGGCAACGAAGAGTTGACAAAAATTGGATCGAAAGTCGCACTGATAGAGAAGATAACAATATTGAACACGATAGTTCTCATAATGCTGGACTTACACTTCCACCACCTCCAGCGCAAAATGGAAAGCAGGATTTTTTCCCCTCTCCCTCCCTCTTATCGTTGGTCGCTTCCAGGTTAAATTAAATACAAACAAGTTTTTGGAATTTTTTTCTGAAGTAAAACCGTGCGGAAAGTATCTGGGCTTTCAATTAAAAAAAGCAAGAGCAACAATACAACTAATTGAACTATAAAAATATTCAAAAACTTTACGACTAGCCCCCACCCTACATACATTAGCCATTTGGATCGGCAAAATGCTCAAGTTAGTCCATGGATTATGATTAACAAACTAAAAATTAAAAAATTAGATTGTTTGATTATAAAAACTAAAAATTAGCAAAAGTGGCAGCAAAATTAGCAAGTTGTCTGAAAAGATCCTAAGGTCACATTCACAATGGTCCTTGTTCTTCTATCAGTGAAATTTAGGAACCTTATGTCTCCACCAGTCAACAGTAAGGGTATCATGGCTGGCGCACAGTCTCGAAAGGGTTCACCGGCTCAGTTTCTAGAGGTAGTTTCAGAAGTTTAGGCGCACGTAGATGACCGATAATCTTTGGAATTTTTCGACATTATTTATGATATTACTCAACGAAAATTAAAGAAAATGAGTTCCAGTGATCACTTTTCGATAAGGAACACAATAAAAGCAAAATAAATAAGTCGTGGGCAAGTTATGCTTTGATTAAAATGAACAAAAGTTAAAAATTTGCCAAAGATTATTGTTTCGGTGCGCCTACACTTCTGAAACAAGCCCTACACAGCTACAACTGGATGGTTATATGCAAAAAGGTACCGAGTACATAGGAAACCCATACCGGCTGATTCTCCTCCCCTTGAAAGAAAAAGTCAGTTTCCTTCAACATAACACCATCCAAATAGTCCGCTGATAGTAATAGAGCAAAACTAAAAAAAGTTGTAAGGTTGAGGACACTTAGTCGTAGAGTTCCTATGTACTATGAGAGTTGTGCCGCGTCGGAATCTTTTTCTGATTTGCTCTTAGATTTAAGCTCTCACTGAAGCCCCAAGCGACAAAATGCAAATGTTAGTTCTGCTTACTTTTCACACTCGCTCATTTAACATATTTACAGTACCGTGACTGCTATAATTATTGTTGATTTTTCTTCTGCCTAAATGTTATTCTGGAGTACATGATCTCTTACAAAAACAACCATTATCGTTAAAAATTGGAATCGAACATATTTAAAATCGCGGCAACAGCACCATCCGCCATTTGCATTTTGAGCGCTCCTTAATCCGTTTCTTCTTCCTTTTTTTAAGAAGGAGAATACATGTGAAGAGTCCTGCTCAGAGCCATTTTCACGATGCTCGTAAAAAATATAAGTGGTCCCGCTAGCCAACTGCTTCTTTTATGACACGGCGCAACTCTCGTAGTATACAGGGACCCTAGTCAGTTATTGTCAAAAGAGGTCAAATTCTTAGGTTAATCTTTAAGTGTAAACAGCTGTAGGATCAACATTTTTTAGGGGTGGACGAAGCTTTGGAAATGCTTCGCGAAACACGAAGCAGCAGCCACTTCGGATTCGGCTTCGTTTTCGAAGCATCATTGCACTTCGGAAACACGAAGCAAGCGCCGAATTCAAAATTCCCGCTTTTTCACGCAGCGGGAAAACGATGTTTAAGCAGCACCGTAGGTTGACAACGGTGGCTCATGCTCCGATGCGCACCTATCAACGGTGATCATCGGTGTTTTGTTTTCGGCACTTCTTTATCTCTCTTCTACTCGTGTAAAGCGACCAAGCTAGAGAGAGACATACCTAGGGGTTTATCGGGCCTACGGCTAACGTCACCGCGAATAATCCGGGAATTCAAATTAGTGAGATACTTCAGTTTACTGATTGTTTGATCTCATGATCCTCAGTAACTCATGAACTTGCTGTCAATTAGTATAAATCTGAAGTGCTTCAAAATGGAATAGCAGCTGTCCCTTAGAGTGCCTTTAAGGTCTTTCTTTTCCGTGAACACTTTTCAAGTTTCTACCTGTTGATTTTCTATTTTTCATTCATAAATTTTTTCTACTGTAACTGGATTAAACTGTCCATCATTCGACTTTCCATTATTCCCTTTCCCTCCTATTTTGATATTCCTCTTTAAAAGTTAAGTAAGCGTTCACCGTTCAAATTTGAATTTTGAATGAATTTTGATTTGTAATCAAAGAACACGGATTCGTCTCCATTTTTGAGGTCGCGTGCTTCGGATTCGAGAAACAAGGCCTGCTTCGCTTCGGTTTTAAAAAACCCTGCTTCGCCCACCCCTAACATTTTTAAATGAAAAAAATCAATTAAGATCCAGAATTGCTTGTTTTTTTCAAATGTATGTATGGTAAAACTTACTTAAAATGAACATTAAAAAAAGTGATATGAATTTTTTTCTTAAACATTAGAATAAAGATAAAGGGTATGATATGAATTTTTTCCTTAAAAATTAGAATAAAGATAAAGTTAGGGTTTTTCAGGATGAAAAACACCCCCTCCCCCTTTCTCATTTTAAATCCCTTTTTCAAGCCAAGCATGATGACATTGATGTTTCACAAAATCCCCATTGTACATTGCTCCATACAAGAGTAAAACTAAAAAAAGTTTTCTCGGAGTCCATTCTTCAGTCCGTTTATAGAGGGGAAGGGGGGGACAGCGAGAGTCAATTTTGACCATACTCGGAGGAAGCCAGCACCAAAAAGTTATTGCAACAAGCGCTGAACGACAATCAATTCGTTGCCATGAGAGGCCTCTTCTTTGAGACAGAGGATTGAGGAACTTTCTTGACAGGGAGTGAACTAACTGAATCTGCGTCGTTCTCTTTTGAGTCTAAACTGGTCACAGACGATGCCATCGATAAAGATTCACAACTTGAGCTCTCCTTAATTGCTCCCTCCTCGGATATTTCCTGCACAGATTAAATTAAATCAATATTAGAACAAAAATGCAAATTGATCAGACAAGACAACGATTAAAAATTAAAATAAAATCTTTAGAGACAACCATATCTGTTGTTTTTTAATTTAATTTTTTTAATTGAAACCCTTCACTGCATAGTGTGACACCGGTGTCACATGATGTAAAAAGCCCTTTATCAGACATTGTAATGTATATTTTGACTTATTTCAAATTGTATCACCGGTGTCATATTATAAGAAAACATAAAAAGGGGCTCAAACATTTTTCAAAAGACCACCAGCACTCATTATAAAGCATTTAAAAAAAGAAATTTTGGTTGGGGGAAAATTTGCCCCCGTATCCAATTCAACCCCAATTTCATTATTTTTACAAAGCTCCTGGCATGTGCTCTTTGAAAAATCCAATTAAAGTAAAAAATTCTTATTTTTTTGAACATTTTGAAAAAAAAAATGTTTTTTTCTTTTCCCACCATTTCTTATGGTGTTGCAGCAAGTGTAAAAAACGAGACAAAAATGGAAAAATGAGAATTTTCACCAAGAAATTGTTTAATTATTTTTTTTGCTATTTTTCCCATATATGTGACCACCTAGTGAATCGAAAAATCCAGTTTTGGTTGAAAAAAAAAATCCCATGCAGTGAAGGGCTAAAGACAACCATATCTGTTGTTTTTTAATTTAATTTTTTTAATTAAATGATTTTTAGACATTAAAACTAAAAAACACTAAAAAACTACAAAACGTAACTCAAAGTAGTAAAATTCCTCTTTAAATTTACTTCTGATTGAACTGTTTTAAGGTGATTCCAGGCGAAACTTTTCCAGAATTCCATCGGATGGATAGCGCCACTAAGAAGAGCGCTTTCCGGAAGAGTTGTGTTTTTGGCATTTTAAATTTAAAACAAAGAAAAAACACAAAATCTAAGAACGTTGTCACCTGGGTAATTTTTTAAGGAATTTTTGAGCCCAAAAAGAGTAAAATTGGTTGAGAATTAAAGCCGTGATTTAGGAAATTTATTTCGCCATAAGTTCAGTGAGTGCGAGGGATACAATGTCTATCTGCCTCACTCGCACTCATAGAGGCTTATGGAAAATTTTGTACATCCTCAATCCTGGCTTCATTTTTTAGTGTTTCAGCTTGAAACTTTTAGGGTATCCACCTGAAGTGTGCTTGCAGGTGCTGACGTTCTTCAAATGTGTTTTTTTTTTCGTAAATTCATCTATTTTAACCAAAAACTGCTGACTTTCTGAGCAGCGCGATATGGCAACCATGGTTCAAACTAATCACCTTACTGGCCCTTAAATCACCTTCCCTTCCAGCAACAAACACAAACACAAAGAGCATACACAAACTACTTTAAATTTTGAAAAAAGTTCTTACTTCAGAGGCGATGCTGACAGCTGTTTCATTCAGAGAATCATTGAACGTCAAGTCAGGAACGACAACTTTGTGTATAGCTTCACGATACCTTGCCAGAATAGTTTCATGAGGTGAGGTAGCGGAGAGATTTCGAGGGTACTCAAAGTCTCTTTTCTGAGGAGTGCATCCTGAATTAAAACAAAAAGAAAGCAAAGTTAGTAATTATTCATTCAAAGTTAACAGAGAAGTTAAGGATACGACGCGTCTAACACTGTTTTCTGATTTTCTCTAGGGTTAATAGTTTTTTTTTAGAAAAAAAACTGATATTTACTTTAGAGACTGCCCTTGTAAATTTGTGAAACTTGGTTTCATTAGCTAAAAAAGGAAAGAGTGGGCAACAGGACACAAAACAAAATGAAACAGAGCAAGACAAACCTGTTGGAACGTCTTTCTTGATATCTTCTTGAAGGAATTGATCGACGAGACGATTCTGCATCTGAAGGTTCTTGATGATTTCATCCTGAACTTTCCCGCTGTTGCTCAGTCTGTCATCAACGTTATTCTTGATTTCCGTGACTGCCGTCTCATGGCAACTGACGCAGCTATCAAGGGTCGACTCTGAGTCCGTGACTTGTTCACTGATAATGCTCACCAAAGCCTGGAACGAATAATAAGAGCAGTTAGAGGTCATTTCAAAGGTGCACCTAGACCTATAATCTTTGGATTTTGTCAATATTATTTCTCAAGTTACAAAATGAAGATTACATTGTGAGACATGATACAGAAACTTCAAGGCGGTAGCCGTGATGGAAATCTCTTACGGACATTTTCACACAGGCTCAGTTGGTTTGCCTCACTTTTTTGACCTTTAACCCTTTGGGGTCTCATATTTTTCCCCCTTGCACTCCCAACAGGTCGTAATTAAAAACAAAAAAGAGAGGTTATTGTTCACTGTCACACTGCGCCGCAGGCCGCTAGCGCTGGGGAAAACCTCCACACTATGTGAGAATGAAACTGCTAGAAGATCCCGAGAAGACCCACAGAGCGCAGCACGCACTGAGGTTGTCGGGGCTGGCCAGACACAAGACTCAGCAGAACGACACGTTTATGTCATCCGACATGCGACCAGAACGGGAATTTTACGATGTCGGGCCTGACCAAACACACGACCGCGAAGGGTTAAATTTTTAGAAAAAAAATTGTGACAAATACATTTGGAATTAGTTATAAACAAAAGTGCAAGTGTTTTAGAGTGGCTATCTGGACACAGAAATCGATATTACTGTTTCTTCTGGAAGGATTTGCAAGAAAAAGAAACTGACTCGTAACAGAAATATGCAACATTTTCTCACCTGGATAATTGTATGAAATTCTGTGTCCAGATAGCCATTCTTAAACACTTGCACTTTTGTTTAAAACCAATTTCCACTGGGTAAATGCAGCAAACTTTTGCTACAGGCTTATCAATAGTTGATTATGCGATTAACACACTAGAAAATCACAAAATCCACTCCTTAACTCACAAAATACTTTCAAGTACAAGATGACGGTGATTAGCGCCTTTTACATAAGGTTTCCCCATTTCTATAAGCTCCATCCTCACGAGGTGTTCTCGCAACACCACACAAGAAGAAGAAGCATACAATTGCCATTAGATTTAGGCGGCAACAGCCGCCATTGCGGTCTCCCGTTTGAAAGCATTTTATGAGTTTGAGAGTAGATTTCGTGATTTTGGGTGCATTTTTTGTCATTTTCACATGGTTTTACTTTACCCCATAATCAACTATTTATATAGCCTGAGGCAAAAGTTTGCAACCGCTCCATTACAACTGCTGATGTAAGGTTAAAAAAAGTGAGGCAAACAAACCAGATTCAGATCGCCCATGCTGTCTCATTTTGAGATAAGTCTTATAACATGTATCAGCCTCTCTATCGCTACAGCTTATTGTTGCCGGACTAATAAGGCGATTTAGTCGTATTTCAACAACTTAATTTCGAATTAGTTATCCCCAAGTCTGAGTAACAGTGATCAAAATTCCACAACAAAACTATCCACAGGCTATAGTTTGCTGACGGGTGGAATAATGATAGACAGGTAAACAGCGTTCAAATACCTCTTGTTCTTCCGTTTCAGCTTGCGTGTCTTTTGTGTCAGATTTTTGTAGAGTTTCACTGAAATCTTTACTCCAATCGCAGAATATTTTCTTTGATTCCTTGGAGACTGATGAGAGATCTTCAACATTGACTTTGACAACCTCCAGTCTGCTATGTTGTGAGTTTTTCCACGATTCCAACTGAAATTAGAAACAGACACTGTGCGTCAAACTTTTGGTTCATGAAATGAGAAGCTTATTTTCCTTCACCATGAACTCTTCGGACTCGTGTGTAGGATGTTATTCGACAAAACAAATTTGCTGTTCCACTTGTTGATTGGGTGAAGTCCGAAAAAAAAATTGCAACGATTAGGACTCAAGAATCGGACCTCGTTAGACACAAAATGCCAGTAATGACGCAAAACTGCGGATTGCATAACAGTATAGGTCCGCGCCAGTGTTTTCAATTGTAGATCAATCTGTCCACATTATCAGAATGTTGACTAATTACACGGGCCATAAATGGAATGATTTCCTTAAAACCCAAGACTTTTCAATGGTTGCAATGGCACGCAAATGGACTACTTGCGGATATCGGATGTCTAATACTATTTCGCAATTGCCAGTTTCCAGCCAAACGCGAACCTTTTCAAATCACTTGAAATTTAAGCAACTTTGAAACAACCTCTAACATTCTTTAATTTCTTTCAGTGATGCGGCTCTTAGCGATTTAAGATGTGCATAAAGAAAAATCCTTTTCAAACAGCAATAAAGCATAGCAAAAATGAGGAAAATTGTAATAAAAATGTATTCAATTTGTCGTCATGAATTGGTGCAAGCTTATAAGTAAGCTTATGCACTTGGTAGATAATGAGGCATTCTTTGCTATAAGTCCACACATGTAGAAATGTATGATGAATTGATAAATAGTATTCAGAGATACTAAATCAGACATTTTCAAGAAAATTGTAAACGCGAGAAAATGGATTGAATTGAGTATGGTAGAGTTAAGCTCATGAATTGTTGAATCACCTTTCCAGCTAGAGCGGTTTGCTGAGAGTCCAGGCTGTCATCAACTGTATTGACCAATGCCGTGACTTCTGAGAATTTGGGTTCACATTCTCTGAAATCGTCCTTGATAGAAGCGGATAACTTTTCTGTTAACAAGCGGGTGTTTTTGACTGTTTCAATACGAGAGCTGATGACAGTTCTCGATTGTTCATCTGTCCTTTCTTCTGTTTCCTTAAAATCGCTTATGACTTGTTGGAGGTTAGCGAAAAACTTGTTGCGATTCTAGAATAAAATTTACAGACATTTATTAAATGAAAATAACGGAACGATGTTTATTTAAACCCATTTATTCCCGGAATTGTTTGGAATTTGCAGTTTATTTCTTTTAAAACAAAATCATTCAAATCCAGAGCACTAACTGGTTGCAGCAGAGGCACGCCGAATTCTCGCAGATTCAACAAAACAACAGTCAACACCCTTCTGATGTTGCAGGGTGTTGAATGGTGAGCATCCTCCTCTTCACTTCCCAGCCCATCCCCTCCATGTTTTCCGAATGTCACTGTTCAACACCATGCAACATCATGGGGGTGTTGACTGTTGTTTGGTTGAATCTGCGAGAATTCAGCTTGCCTCAAATCTTCCCTATGTATTTTGGCGTAGTGCTCTGTCTTTATTTGTCTCTGTTCAAATCAGTTTAGAAAGGTGGAATATTAAAAAAAAAAAAATTATTTTACATTAATAGCATAGGGAAATGGGCGGGGCCGACGGAAACCGGCATTATTTTGAAGTTTTACTGTAATAATAAAACAGTATTCTTAAAGAACCAATGAGAAAAAAACTCAAAAACCAGATCTATTAAAACCAAAAGCTAGGTGGTTTTAATTTTTTTTCTTTCAAAAATATTTTCTAATCATAACCCACATTGAGGCTTAAAGTTAGCGAAAAGATTAGAACTGAGTATTTAGAGATCGAGTGTTCTAAAAGTCTCCACAACTTATCAATCAAAATTTGTATTGGTTACTGAATTACAGCTGCAGAATAGGCGGAGCAAACCCCACACAAAATAATCAACCAGAAATTTTAGTTACCTCTACTCGGCTGGTCATTAAATCTGAAAATTCAGTCTCTAATTTATCAAAAACGTTCTCTTCTATTTGAATACTGGATAAAGTTGCCACATGTTTTTCGATACGTTCCTTCGTAAAAGTTTTCAATCTATTTATTTCCTCTTTCAGATAGCATAAGTTTCCATTAACCTTAAAACAAAAGTAAAATGAATTCATGTTGTGCGCGATGATGAAGAAAAATTTTAATGGTGAAGGATAACAGGGAAAAAATGTTTTGAATAATCGAGTAGGTATCAAAAAAGTTTTCTGTATCTATCCCAGTTGTTGATAAAACGGTTGAAATCAACGAAATTTTAAGTCAAAAATTTTCCTAAAGTAAAATTTTAGGGTGTTCATAGCTTCCTTATTTTTTTATATTTTTTGAGAAGGTAGTTTTTGGAAAGAAAAAAATAAAAACACTTTTACCTCCAGGCTCACTTCTGCATGGAATGACCCACAAACCAAAGCCGGTCTTTTTCAAGGATTTTCAAGTTCATTTGATGACTTTGTCAGAATTCAAGGATATTCAAGCATATGACAAACGAAAAATAAAATCAAGGATATTCAAGGAGTTTTCAAGATGCCACAAACCATGTGCATGAAATTAAAGGTTTTGTTGTCCTCTAGCATTCAAAAATTGGGCTGCGAAGTAAATGTAAAAGCCTTCTATAAACAGGTAATTATTATACCGTAGGTTTGATTACATTTTCATTCAATGATTTGAGAACCATTAAACTACCCAGTTGAAACAACAAAATGCCAAAAGGCCCAAGTTAATATAATAAGCATACCGTTATTCTATTAACTTTTTGTCAGTTTTATCAAACTTGATAATAATTACCGCATCAGAAGTACAAATTGGCAAGATTTGCCAAGACTCGCTACAAGTAAAACTAACATTAAATGTCCAGAGATGCACCCAAAACTCGTTCTGAAGTACAACAGGCTACAACTAAGACATTCGATAGGTCTCCTTACTGGACACTGCTCTTTAAGGAAATAATTGCCCACAGTTGGAGCAGTGGCGGCTCGCCTAAGGAGGCAAGGGAGGCTGTGCCTCCCCAGACATTCAGAGGGAAGAAAAAATAACGTCGACAAGACAGTAACGAGAGACAACATATAAAAATTAGGCAATCACAATGTCCGTGACTCTAAAACTTGAGTCAATCTTCACTAGGAGAGAGCGCAAGAGAAGGAAGTTATGAGCGGGCGGGGAACGAGATTTCAGAGTCGCGAAACGACAGCAGTCAGCAGTGCCAGAGTCTGTGCCTCGTCGAGAGGCACAGACTCCGAGTCGGTCGGGTCAGTCAAGTGGTGTTCGGCGCGCACACACACACACACACACACACACACACAACCAAGCAAGGACTGTGCACCCACGAACGAAGGTATCGGAGGCTGCTATCCTCCACGACTCCCGCAGCGTTGCCGAGCCAGTAGCCGCGGTTAACCGTCACGCCAGTCGCCGGACCAGCCGCGCTCGTTTTTTTTTTCTACGTGTTATTTACGGAGGCCTTCCAGACCCCCCCCCCGCTGGGGGGTCCCCAAAACCCCCACAGCCTCCCCAATACCAAAGCCCACGAGCCGCCACTGAGTTGGAGTCTTCAAGGAGAACCCAGCGGGCAGATTGTGTGAAATTGAGGAAGAAACCTCATTACACATTACATATTTACTTCTATGAAAGGCTCGCTAACAGACAATAATTCGACATCTTTGGCGCAACAGAGCTGGACACAGAAGGGCTATATGAGAATTTTGGGAGAAAGGCCCTGGATCTGACTAAGGGACTAAAACGCTTTTCATGATTTATGAAGGGACACAACATATCAAAAATGGTCGCAGTGTCTTTTTGGGCGTTAGACAAACACCCTCAGAAATATTAATAATAAAAAAAAAAATAACAATAGTAATTACTTTCTTGCCAGACTGATTAAATTCGATTAAGAATTTATCCAACTCATTCAATTGATCGAAGGCTTCACTAAGTTGAGGAATGATTCCTTTCAAAATTGATGAGTCCAAGGCATCATTATTGGAGTCCAGTTTTAACTTGAGTTCGTTCAAGCTTTTCGAGAGAGTCTCATGTTTTTCATTTCGCTGCAAAAAGACAAAACAGAAGAACTAATACTTGAATTCGATTTTAACTTGAGTTTTCAGTAAGATTTCTATGTTTCTCATGAAACTGCGAAAGGAGAAAACAAGAATTATTACTTAAATTCAATTTTAACTTATGACTGTTCAAGACTCCACCAAGATTTCGACATTTCATTCTGCTGTAAGGAGAGGAAACAGAAGAATTATTACACCTCAAACATGAACTTCAAACATATGATGGCTCATCTCGGCGATGGGATTGTACTCGAGGGCCAAAACGCGCGTAACGAACGGGACACCTGACTCCAAAAAACTGGAAAAACCTGGTGAAAATGTTGAAAAAAAAAGAGTCAAAAACAGGCTTAAGTTGTGCCAAACGATGCAAACTAACACCTCAGGAAATTTCGTTTTTTTCTGTTATTCCGTGTAATAAATATGTTGACTTTTAGGGTCTAACAAACGGGACATCTGAGTTTTTTCCAGATGTCCAGTTCGTTACACCCTAAAAGTCAACATATTTCTTAAATAGAAAAACAGAAAAAACGAAATTTCCTGAGGTGTTAGTAGGCACCGTTTGGCACAACTTAAGTCTGTTTTTGACCCTTTTTTTTCAACATTTCCACCAGCTTTTTCCAGTTTTTGGAGTTAGGTGTCCCGTTCGTTACAGTAAAGATACACACAAAGGTAATTGGCAAAAGGCCGTATTAGCTAAGACTTGGCAGTTAGTGTAGTAGTGCCTCTTGACACTTAAGTCGATAGTCCCAATTGTGGGACTAGTAGTTTAATTGTCAAATTATTGTACAATAAATTTTCACAACCGGCAGGGTTACTGCCAGGGGGAAAAAATTGAATTGAAATTGCTTACAAGCAAGATTGGAAGCAGAAACCAGCAATTGGCTAAGCTGCGCTGATAAGAGCTCAATGATTTCAATTGGAAGATTAAAAAGAATGAGTTTAGAAAGAATTGGTTAGTACATTAGGTCATGGAATATAATTTACTGATAAAACAACATGTAAAACCTACCAAGCTTTGACAAACGCTGGTGAAATTTTCGATTCTTTCTGAAAGAGTTTGACAAATGTACCTTAACTGCGTTCTTATATCATTTACACAATCCGACTGAGTTTGTGAAAGGTTAGCTGAAAAAGTTAACAAAAAATAACTTAATAATGATGATCATGTGAGACCTTATTATTCATAATGTTGATGTTGTGTAAAGTCATGCTTCGTAAGTACATGTTGATATTATTGCTACAGTAGTTGCTTGACAAGTACCACAGCCACTATAAATAAATAAATTAATAAATAAATGCAGTTGGCCCTCCGTATCCGCAATAATTAGTTCGGAAGCCAACAGTGGATACGAAAATCAGCGGATAATCAAGTTCGATCTGATAGTCCTGTTCACCAAAAAAAATTCCATGAAATTTTTTGAAAAATTACAATTAATCACAAAGTAGCGCAGGACCATTTTGAGAATTGGGTTCTGACAAGTAGCAGTGTGTGCTTCAAAACTGCATTAAAATGCATCAGTGAGCAGTTGGTTAATGCAGAGTTTAGACTCGTTGCTGATCAACTGCTCACGGATGTGATTAGATGCTGTTCTGAAGCAGGCACCGCTACTTGTCAGAACTGGATACTCAAAATGGTCCTGCTCTAGCGTACAGCTTGACATTTTAAAGGGCGTTTTCTTTTTTCTCTCTCCCCCGCCGTAACGATTTTCTTACTTCCTCAAAATTTCGATCCGCAGAGACGGAGGGCTGACAATGAATAAACAATTGCATACTTTCTAGGATGAAGTATTTCTGTAATGAACAAAATTAGACATCTAAATGAGTAGACTGATTCTGATTTTAAAAATATCACAAGTTTTCAATACTTCAGTTGGCACTCAACAAACACACTCTCTCACTTTACCATAGACACCCAGACCTTAAATCAAGCTTTGATTAAAGTTCAAGTTGAACCAAACTTGAGACTTCTTAATCATTTTATAGATTCTCCTATTCTTCTTAGTTCCACAAATATCCATGTTCCTTCTAGAACTCTTCGCAGTCTAAATCGTATATTTGTTATCTCTTCATCTTTAACAATTGTAGACATAGATCGGCTATTTCCAGAATTTCTGGTCTTGCTAATAATTGCTCAGAAAGGATTTCATTTTTTGGCATACCCATCTCTATTTTTAAATCTCTTGTTAAAGAGCATGTTTTTGTTTTTTAATTTAATCTTTTCCAAATGCCTGCTTTGTCATTTGTAAAGTTGCTCATTTCTTGTTACTGTTGTCATGTAATTGGGACCTGTCCCGTTGAAATTAAATAAATAAATAAAACTCACAAAACGCATTCTTCAACAGGTTGAAAAACTCTTCGGTACTCCTCTTTTGATTTTTCTCACTAATTTCTGTTTCTGCAAGGAAATTTCTTAGGGATGAGCAGAACTGATCACATGCACTGACATTATTTGTCTCAACAGAGCTGAAACATAAAATAACAATATTACAGGAGATATCATTTTGTCACGGTTACGTATTTCTATTTTTTTCTGCCCATATTTTTCGAGGTTACTTTTGTGGCACTTTCATTAATTTTATGAAAGTATCCCCCCTTCATAATGTTTTCCTTTGAACTTTTCTTTTCTACATTATTATGAATCAATACATATGTTAATAATACAACAAAAACAGATAGTACAATCAATGACCCGCGATGACGTACTCTGATAGGGACTTTCTGATTAGCCTTTAAACACTTGAAAGCGGCAAAATTGTTTAAAGGTTGCTGAGATTTAAAAGAGTAAAAATTTCGACCATAGAACTTTCTTTTGTAGGTAAAAATACATTCAAAGAACGAAACTGCAGATGCAGCAGCTAGAGGTTGTTTCAGAAGTGTAGGCGCACCTAGAACGATAATCTCTGGAATTTTTCAACATTATTTCTCATGTTACAAGGAGAAAATTAATAAAAATGAAGTGTTAGCTTTTCATTGAGGAACGCTTAAAAACTAAAAATTTAAAGTTGGAGGCAAGTTTTATTTTGATTCAAAGAGAAGAAAATTAGAAATTTGCCAAAGATTATGGTCTAGGTGCGCCTACACTTCTGAAACGAGCTTTACATCCTTCGAAAATGCTCAGCATTAGGATAAACGGTCTTAATAAAAAAAAAAATCTAGTGGTTACCCTTTTCGGTTAATTTTTTCATGAAGTTTGACAGTATCAGAGGTGGCGACATCCGCTACCGACAATATCTGCTCAGCTTCTTTCCTAAGCTTGGCCTCTGTTTCCATGTGTTTCTCTTTCAAGATTTTATTTACATTTCGGTCAATTGTGACTTCCTTCAACCCTGTCCTCGTTTTTCGGCAATCTTCTTTCCGCTTTTCAATTTCATCCTTTGCTTTTTCAAAAGAGGTACTTAGTTCATTGTATATTTCCTGTGAACAAAAAAAACAATGTCCAAATTTTTATTTACTTATTTACTTATTTATTTATTTATTTATTTATTTAATTTCAATGGGTTAAGTCAATTACATGACAAAAGTAACAGAAAATGAGCAACTTTACAAATGACAAAGCAGGCTAAAAGAAAAAGATTAAATTAAAAATCACGGGGAAAACTTTGGGGGGCTCCGGTAAAATAGACCCTCCTTTCAATTTCCATGAAAATTTGTCCAAATGCCCACCATACTCTCAAAATACATTCCTGAAAATTTCAAGTTGGGATAGAGGCTGTTTCAGACAGCTTCGGTTCTCACAGTTCTTTTTTTACATGCGCGGAAGAACGATATCAAGTCTTCAATTACGCTTTAATGTTAATATTCCCTAATTACGATGGTTAACCGAGTCTATTTTGTGGCGAAAAGTTCTAATGATTCAAGCAGTGCGCGGCGTCAACGTTTTTACACATGTAAACAAAGAGCTGTCAGAACCGAAGTTATCTGAAACAGCCTCTACCCATGGGATCTATTTTTGTCCAATTTTTAAAGTTTTATGGTTTGTATTAATTCATGGACTTTAGGGGTACACCACTGCAGGTATAGCTTGTCCCAGAAAAGATTGGATTTGACACTTCTATGGTTTTCATGAAAACATCAGCTTCTTACGGCTCCTAACCAATCAGGTTGCTCTATCTGAGGATGGAAGCTGATGTTTTCATTTAAAGCTACAGTTGTCAAGTCCAATCATTCTTGGGACAACCTATAACATACAGGAGATTTGATTGAAAAATTTCAATCGGAGCACTCTGGGCAAAAAATGTCTCGGATGGTTTCCGTATATTCTCAGTCTCAAACAGGTTGCACCCTTCACCATTTTAAGTCACAATTGAACCAAGTAAACACAGGCATGTTACACCTGTGTACTGTAGTAGATCCAGATTTAAATCCCATGGATGAGTTTTCAAAAAGTTAGAAACAAGAAATCACACATTCTGATTGAATGTTCAGCTTACTTCTCGAACCCTAGTTTTATCGCAGAACAAAGACAAATTAAAAATGTTCCGTTGAATTACCTCTCGTTTTTCCATTTCTCCTTTTAGTGCTTTTATCATAGACAAATTTTCGCTTATTTCCTTTTGTTGTTCCTCCAGCTGTAGAACCATTGTGGTGTAGTTGTCTGAATCGACGTACACTCCATTTCGGTCCCTCGAAGCTTGAAGGTCTCGTTTTAATCTGTCTATCTCTGCTTCATATTCCTGAAACAAAAGAAAAAGTTTTGATGAGTAAAGATACATCAGTTTTTTTCACAAAGATGTTTACCGGGAAAAATTTTCGGCTCTCCTTTAAAAGTTTGAAAGTCAGAAATAAGTGCCCTATAGCAGCTACAATAGACGGTTTTAGTGCGGAGTCAACGGTTGTGATGAAACACTTGGTCCAAACTATCTCACTCACTCTTCTGTGACCCCCATGTACACCCATCTCTTTCTAGTTTCGAAATTCGTACACAGGGCCTTGTTTTACGACATATTACGCTCAAAATCGCGTTTAAATGTCTAGGAATTCATTTCAGCCAAAAAATTTTACGAAAGATGTCTCAATTTACAATTTTTGAAATTAGAGTGAGATGGCAGTACATGGGGGTTGCGTGAGAGCAAGAGAGACAAACTGTCTTTGTTTGGAACGCTCATCACCGGCTGTCGTCATTACTAGAACCCTCTATATTGCCAAAGATATGCATCAAATTTCGATTCCTTTTTCCTGCAGCTGTTTTATACATCAATTAATGACTTGTATCACAAAAAAAAAAAAAAAAAAACAGTACAATTCAGGGTCTTTGATCATAGTAGCTTGAACTGCGTTTGAGAAATTGAAGGACTGAATCAAAACTAGTTGAACCCATTCGGTTTGATTTGTATTCCCCTTTGCAATGTTTTCTTCGAAACAGTTCGCGGTTCAGAAATTTGACTATTTCGAGCAGTTTGCGGTTTGGGTGAAAGCCCTGACTTATGGACATTTTCAATGATGAATGAAATCACCAACAAAGACTCAAACTTCAAGTTGGAACATTTTCAGAATAGAAAAGATGACTTCCAGAGATCATGAGCTGCAAACTAACATAAAATGATGAACAGATAAGATGACAGGAAAAACAATGAATTTGAGATTTTGCCCGTACCTTGAGGAAAGCTTTTTTGGTTAGTTTCTGGTTAACTTCAGGTCTGTTAGTGATATTTTTCGCTCTTGCGGCATACTCCAGTGTACTCATGGTTTCTTCGAGATTGCAGAGCGCAGGAGAGATTGTTGCAATAATTGAAGTTTTAGTCCGACCACCAAGCGAGTCTTGCAGCAACCGTGTGAGTTTCGATTCACTAAAAACAAAATTTTGCAAGAAAAACAAATTTTATTGGAAAGTGAAACTGCCGAAACCATTGGGTTTATTCTTGTTACTTAATGTTAAAATTGTATTGTAGTCACATTTATACAGGGTGTCCCAAAATTCATAGCAAATATTTTTACCACGTATTTTTGGGGCCAAAATAAGACTATTTTTTCCTATGAACACGTGTCCGAAAATTCCCCCCCTCGGAGCTACAACCCCCCAAAGTTTTAAAAAAAATCGGTTTTTCTTCGCTTCTAGCGACGGATCTACATAAAAATGGATGAAAATTGGTTTTCGGGGGTAACTTTAGGCGTTCTTCCCGATTCCGGGGTCAAAAATTCCCAAAAATTGAAGTTACATTTATATTGGTAGTTATGTTAAATTTGTATTGTAGTTACATTTATATTAGTAGTTGTGTTAAAATGTTACTATGGTTACATTTATATTAGTAGTTATTCAACTGTAAAACATTAGTTTATATTCACAACTAGGCAATGCGCCTTTTTTGGACAAAATGGCACATCACTAACTGGCTAATTCAGTATGTCAGATATTTTAATAAGTGAGCTACTGATTGAGGATGTACTCCAAAAAAACTCGAGAGAGAGCCAAGATTAGAGAACATATACAAGACTTTAGGCAGAGGTCGTTTCAGGTATCGTTAGTTACCTATTCACTTAATTATTTCACTTATTAATTATTATTCATCACTATTAAATATGATTAACTGCTCAGTCTATTACACAGCACAAAGCTCTGATGAATTGCACAGTGAGCGGGGTCAATGTTTTCACATGGATGGTAACGCTGGAGTGTACCTGCGCAGTAGACGTAATTTCGTCCTCTTGAACGTATAGAAGATGAAGAGTTAGAAACAGAATCTGAATCAGAAGTGTTATATAAAATGACCTCTACTATGCCTGAGCTTATTTTTTCATGTTATTCTAACGTGTTAGTTCACTGAATAGTTGAAAAAAGAACCCTGAATTATAATCAAACTAAAATCAACTGAGGCTTGACGCTCCTTTTCCCCTCACTCGCCAGATCAAGGGTAAAAAACCGCATCGTCCCCATTTAAATCAATGTAAAGCGTACGGCTTTTTCACTCCAATCTGGCAACACTGCTTGCCAGAACTAATTTTTACCCTCTCTTTCTCTCTACTATGCACCCTGCCGGACAGTGCGTCGCACACGCTCCCCGGTCCTCACTCTACCTGAGGCTCGGTACACAGGTATACGGTGTTTTGAATAGAGCGCCAAGAGACGATGAAAGAGGAGAAACGTTCGATGCCGGTACCTGATGGCTGGCGAGTTCGCTCCGTCTGTTGTGGTGGGGGAACGCAGCCTAGAAGCGTCAAGCCCCAGTTGATTTGGGGTTGACTATAGAGATAATTGCTGAAAAATATATCTACAAAAATATACATTCACAAAATTAAGCGCCAATGGAGGAATATAATGAAAGCTATACAGAAACAGAGCTTTAGGAGACCTACCCTTTCTTCTAACTCTTCAATGGAACTTTGAGACTCGGAAAATGAAAGGTACTTACCGATATGGAATGTGCGGAGCCTTCTCGACTAGAGATGTTATGACTCTACCAAGAGTGAGAAGCGACTGGTTGATGTTCCCTGCTTCTCTTGCACGCTTATCAACTGCACCAGATCGCCCGATATTTTCACTACCTGCCAAATCGACTAGATTCAATTTTCCAATCTTGAAAAGTTCCTCACCTTTATCAGAGGTCTCTTTGATGTGAACCGTGATGGAAAATATTGTGTGAGAACGGCTGAAAAAAAAGAAAAGAAAAACTTGATTTAATGAAACCAAGAAAAAGGGGTTCCCGATTCATTAATCGATTCTTTAAGGCCGATTCTGACGAGGAATTGCATTGATTTTTTCTCTCCGATTCTTGGATCAAAACAATGGGGCAGTTGCATGGTTTTTTTCTGAGTGTCCCGGTTTTCGAGATACACAAGTGTAAAGTCGCAAAAAATTGAGTGCATAGAGACATCACTACGCGAAATTCCCATTTAAAACAATGTATTATGAGCCAAAATCTCATGTCCACTTATTTAGAAACCAAAGGCATCTTTGTTCTCAGTTCATCAAGAATTTTCATTTTTTTAAAAACGACACAACATTTCAGGCCCTGACAACTGCCCTATTCTTTAGGCACTAAATCGGAATCGGAATTTTGGACTTGATTTTCTACGCTCCTTATTCCTAACAAGATTGGTTCTAGGAAACGCGATAGTTCTTACCTTGAATGAGCATTCATTAGGGTGGCGGCCGTTTGTCTCTTCTGAGAGCCTTTCTCCATTACTTTATAAAGTTCAGCTTTGTTTGCTACGGGCACTTCCTCCAAGTTTTGGATGATGACGGAACCTTTTTTGGCAGAATCCTCAAAGAGCCTATCAGCATAAAAAAATTCAAAGTTGAAACAGAAATACATAGAGATAGTAAAATAGGCAAATAATGAGATAAAGGAGAAAACTGGAAAGCAATTTCATTCAGCACGAAGACTACCGCAAAAGTACAATCTCTACTTGTCATCATAGAGCAGTAAGGGCAGAGGAACCCAAGACATTCGATCGGACTAAATGAATTTGGGGGTTATCTCAGAGAACCACAAGTATCCGCAAACCCGGTACTAACTTATCGGAGTGGTGAATCTGTCATGTCGCCATCTTTTTCCCCCTTTTGTAATCTTGTAATTTTATACTGGGCTTTGCTCGTTTATTTTGAATAAATAAATAAATAAATAAATATTCCACTTAGATAACGTTCCACACAACGAACTTTCACTGTATTTATGAAGCAGGTAAATATAAGGTTCGGTTGATACCTGAGCTTGTTGGCATCATCAGGAGGTGAGAGCAGATCAAACAGCTCTTCATTGTACAGCTCCAAAAATGAAACCCTCACACTGTGTTCCAATTGGCTGATACGAAGTTCATCAAAAAGATGACTCAACGATCTTGGAATGATACCGGTGAGAGGATCCTAGGAGAGAGGCAAGAGAAAAGTAAAATTGTAATAATGATAAATTTTAATTATAAGTTGTAATTGTAAATTGTAATTGTAATTGTGCTGGCTTCTGTGATGTAGTGGTCTAGGCAGCTTGCTGCCAACCCAGAGGTCCCGGGTTCAAACCCGGAGGTGCAGGCAAGTTTTTCACAGACTCTTGATGGCATCGCGGTGATTAGTTGTTCATATGGACCTTCTCATACACTATGGGGATTTTCAGAGCCGAACATGGTGTGGGGGGGGGGGGGGGATATGAATATTGCTCAATAGAGGTGCATGTAGTCCACCATGTGCACTTGCCTTGAGGCTAAAACTTAGAGGGCCTTCGGATATAGGCGGACCGTGACAAAAAAAAAAAAAGTGAGGGGGGGGGGCTAAAAGGTGATCCTTTTTTTTCCCCGCTTCTCACGTCTCAAGTGATGACTTTTTCCCGATTTTTAGCCCCTCCGCCCAAAAAAAGTGGGGGGGCTATAGTCCCCCCTAGCCCCTGATACGGTCCGCCTATGCCTTGGGAATTGTATCTGCACCAGGAGGCCTAAGGATAGCATAACTAATACTGGTCACAATAGATCTACACAGGTCTCAGTGTTTTTGAACATGGCTTGGGGTTCGATGCATTGTAGAAGTGAGTGAGTGGAGACCTTAAGCTATGCTCACCAGCCCCATAATAATTATTAATCAATAATTGCAATTGAGGCGGTAGCTGGAATAAGGGCCCATAGGCGTTCGGGCTCTTTTTGCGGAGAACACGTAAATCAATTTGTCTTACTTTCAAATAGTCATCCTCAAAATTTCGTGAAAAAATATGAAGTTTTGAGGGCAGAAGAGCAATGTGAAGATAGTGATCGTTGGATCATTTACATTGGTAATGAAAACTTGAAAGCTGTTTTTCTCAAAACACGATTTTGGTCTATGGGCCCTTATTCCAGCTACCGCCTCAATTATAATGGGGCTATTGCACACTTTTGCTATAAGCGATTTAATAGTCGATTATGGCGTAAAAACCTAAAAAAATAACGATGGCGGCACTAAAAACTTCCACAATCCACTCCTAAACTCAATAAACGCAGTTATTTGCGCGAGCGTAATGGTGGCCGAAGGCACTAACAATGGGAGATTCCCATCTAACAATTCTGAAACTCCATCAAGAAGTGACCAATAAGAGACTACTTTCATTTGACTCCGGTGTCACTTGGTGTTGCGGTACCATTCATCGGATGCGGATCATCACTCTGATGACTAATTACTCTGTGAATCATCCTTGTCAACATAGAAATAGTGACGAAATTAAGATAGGAATCTCCCATTGTTAGTGCCTTCGGACGCCATTACGCTCGCGCAAAAAACTGCGTTTATTGAGTTTAGGAGTGGATTTTGGAAGTTTTTAGTGCCGCCATCGTTATTTTTTGAGGTTTTTACGCCATAATCGACTATTAAATCGCTTATAGCAAAAGTGTGCAATAGCCCCATTGAGCCTTCTAATTAAGAGAGATTCCATCATAACAGGATTTTTTGCAGACGGCAGGTAATTTTGGGAAACTGAATAATGAAAAAATTTAAAACAATCAAAGAAAATGAATATTTCAGTCAGAGACAAATCTCAAATCTTAATCTCAGCAAATTTTTAACAGTAAGATAGAGCTCATTTCAGAAGTGTAGGCGCACCAACACCATAATCTTTGGCGAATTTTCAATTTTCATTCCTTCAAATCCAAACAAAACTTGCCTCCGATTTCAAATTTTTGATTTGAAAATGTTCCTCAATGAAAATCAAACACTCAGGATCATTTTCATTAATTTTCATTTTGTAACAAGAGAAATAATGTTGAAAAATTCCAAAGATTATTGTTCTAGGTGCGCCTACACTTCTGAAACAACCTCTACCATGAATTCAAAGAATCATTGAAATTATACAGCAGTAAAGATACATCTTTGGGAAATTTCCTGTTTATCATGCAAGAGTATCCCCTGATTTAGAGAATATTTCCAGGAAATTTACTTTCTCTCTGAAAGAAGACTAAAAATTAGCCACCACAATGTTCTTCCCCTTGGGCTTTCACTCGAAAAAGATTCGGCAATAAATTTTTTTAGGGGTTTGATTTTCAAAAATTTCTAAAAAAATATGACCCGATGGCGGTCGGCTGCCGGAAAGTCAATTTAATTTCAGAAAATGACTTACATTTTCCCAGGAAAGATCTTTATCTAAAGACTTTCCTCCTTCCATCGTAAACGTTTTTCCAGTTCCAGTCTGTCCATACGCAAACACTGTACAATTGTATCCAGCAAGAACCTCTTCAATGAGCGGATAAACAACCTTTTTGTACACATCGACCTGAAAAAACCAACTCAAGACTTAAGACAGTACAAGACATGTTGATGCTGTTATACTTAACGTTGAAACTAACACAAAAAGTAGGCGTGACTCCTACGCTTTTCTAAGTATTTTGTAATTCCCTCTGATGGTTTTTTACTTTAAGTGAGAATCAATAAGCGACCTCTCATGAAAAAAAAACCAAGAAAACATGACAATACTGTTGTATGTGGTAACACTGCCTTCCCCACTAAGTGGCAACTCTATAATGTAATAACACACATGAGCTGAGCCCTTTGTGCTAATTCTTAATCAGTATCTGTAATAAGAATCTACTTAACATCTAATGAATACCTCATAAATAATAACTAAAGTTATATAATGTGAACGCTCTGATTTATTTAATAGCCGCTCATCTATATAATTAATAATAAGCAAGTTGAACGTAGCATTTCTCTTCAAAGATCTCTTGGCTTATGAAAGAAGAGTAACTTTTGACCCCTTGCAAAAGTGGAGCTCCACTACCTTGCCATGTACCGATTTTGTTAAATTCGTAAATCCTTTGACTATCTAGCATGATCTTTAATTTTTACACTGCCTTTGCTCTTTTTATCACATCCTAAATAAAATTTGAAGAACTTGTATACTTAGGTACAAACCTGCTTGGAATCTGGTCCAAAAGTCTTGTCAAAACAGAAGTTTCTCTGCACTTTCTCCGTTGGGCGTTCTCTGACGGAGATTTCTCTGTCATTGTTGACGGATACGACTGAGAAAGATTTTGAATTTTTTTCCGACTGGTTCAAAGGCCTGCAGAAGAAAGAAGTAATTAATGATTAAATATAAATATAATTAATGAAATAATTAATAATAATAATAAAAAAAAAGCAAAAAATGACTATTATTATTATAACTATACTTTTAAATAATTGTTTTTTTTTTTTTTTTTTTTTTTTTTTTTTTTTTTTTTTTTTTTTTTTTTAAGTTTTTTTGTTTGTTTTTAACTTAGATAATTATTGGTTTTTAAGTTTTGTCCTTTTGTATGTGTGTTTGTTTGTTTTGTCCCACCCACTTAATCAATGCTTTTAGGTGGTGCACAATGTTGCTTTCATTTATTTTCGTACATTTTTTTTACAATAAATTGAATTGAAATGATACACAATAGCTCCTGGGGGCTGATTCTACTCTTTTGGACAAGATAGATCGACTGTATGTGTTTAAAATGGCCGTTATTTTTGAAATTTGTTGGCCATTATCTTAAGATTCTTTTTGATAAACAAATTTCTTCACATTCAGGTGGATTGCTAGATCGGGCATTAAATGCACCCCTCTGGAAATGATCTACACGCAAAAGATCGGATCATTGTGCAATCATTGCATGGTTAGAGTTCAGAAATGTTTAACTTTTTACATTGCTACACAGCAGACAGCCGAGATGGATCATATTGTCTCCTGAGCGTCTGTCTTCATCGATGCACGCATCACACTTTAACGCACATCTTTTGAAATTCTGGATACTGACTGGTCAATTCTTCCGCTCACCAAGAGTAGATTTCATTCTCCCTACTTTGCCACTTGAGACCGTACAGGCGTGCAGGCTAGTTGTCAAATCCTGATACTCAGAATCTATCTGCATTACTCAATATACTCAGCTCGACGAGCCGAATAATACTACCCTAGATCTATTAATACCAGGCCAGTCCAGCGGGCGATCTATGTCAGCATTAACCCACTCCACGAGTGCCTTCATTGTAGTCTTCCGCATAACAGCTGCGGATTCCACCAAGTGAACCGCAAAATGGGGGTGATGATGCTTCTCAAACCTGCAGGCTGATTCTCCCTATTTCACGAGACGAGACAGCAAGAAACGATGAATCCCATTGGTTTAAATGGCGTCACGTGACAGATTTGAAGTCATTAGAGGGCTACGGCAACGGCAGGATCCGAGTCATTCATCTCCAAATTCATGACTCGCTACCGTTGCCCTCGAATGACTTCAAATCTGTCACGTGACTCCATTTAAACCAATAGGATTCATCGTTTCTTGCTATCTCGTCTCGTGAAATAGGGAGAATCAGCCTGCAGGGACTTGACTCCTTGCAGACGGGGGACACAATTGTAAATGGAACTCGTTAGCCCTGCCAACTTGTTATTGGACTTACCTGATATTAATAGAGCTTCGAACTACCAAGTACTAGGACCAAAATTGCCACTGGTGGTCTCATAATGAAAGACCAATGATGTGTACACCACTGCTCGTGGAAACCCTGCAGTTCAGGAATGTCCACGGAAGAGTTATTTTAAAAGAAATTTTTCACACGTCACAAGACACAAACCCTAGTCTTACAGGCTAAAAAATTAGAAAACCCTTACCTCACTCGTACAAAAACCTGAATCGGTTTCTCAGATTGCGCAGTGCCTCTAGCAGACTTCATCGTGTGTTTTATTTGAAACCTGTGAGCTCAAACAGAGAGGAAAAGAAGAGTAAATTGATCAGAATTTGTTCAGAGAAAGTTAAAGGTTTACACAACCAGGTAGAAACGATAAATTTGAGCACTTTCTTAATTTAAAACTGGACTTTTCGAGGAACTTCCAGCACGAGAATTCGTTACTTTCTGTTGTTGACTTGTTCTCTTTTTGTTTCCTGACCGTTGGTTTTCGTTATTAATATTTGAATTTTCAGGGTGTCAAACCTTTGCAAAGTCAGTCGTTAGTTTATGAGTATAATATTGATTTACGCCTCCAAATCGAACAGGACTCTCGACTGTCTTGTTTCTCCGACGATTACCATTAGATTTGAATTTTATAACCAGCGCATGTATACTAAAAATTCTTCGATTTGAAAATTCAAATCTAAGTTAATAATTAAAAAAAAAAATCGAGTTTGAGTTTTGACGGACTTGAAATCATTTCAGCGCTTTCACCGTTCACCGGAGTTCAGTCATCGCTTTCATCATCCATCTTCCGCCAAATTCCTGTAAAAAAAAAACGAAAAAGAAAATTATAAACATAAACAATAACAAAAGAATTGTAAACAAAAACGAACCCTTTTCACTACCGATATTAGCGGTATTCCACCGGTCAATTTAAAGACTTCTTTAGATCTTCAAGAACTTCCGAGAGAACAAATTGTTTTACTCATCATGCGAGCCGAAGTCATGAATGAAAAGTTTCGATTTATGACCTTGAGTGTCGCCTTCTCATAACTTCTTATTTGCATCAACTATTTTGTAAGTATTTTTCTTCTACTTCCTCAAAAATCATCGTAGGAATCATTCTAAGCACTGAAATATTTTACTACTGTCTCTTTCACTTTTTCTCAAAACAAAATTCTTGCTGAGATTATCCATTAGTGGGGTAAGAACCCCACTAATGATTGGACGCACTTCAAATTTTGGGATTTGACGCTTATTTTTATTGAATTTGAAACAGATCCTAGAGCGCAGTGCCACCATATTACTTGAAAATTTCTATTTAACAAAAATACTGTGTGTAAATAGAGCCCTCACCAATGCTTATTTTACCTTATTAAAGTGGAGTGACTAATTGCGATAATCAGACTGCATCAGCTTTAGCTCCAGACACAATTCATTCATGATAATATTGGCTGACAGATCATGCTTCTCTCTCACTCTGCTCAGTTGTAATTTCCAAATAATTTACCAAAATATATGAAGGAAGAGCTGAGGTGACGGACCACTGGCTACGTCAATACGGTCATAATACTTGTTTCTGGTGAAGGAGACTGTATGTCACTATCAAGAGCCAACTCACGCACACTCTCTCAGCTCTTGTTCCTCCATATTCCTTGCTAGTTTAACTTAAGTCAGCTCAGAAAAGCTGCGCTTGAGTTGTCAGATTAGTTGTATTTTTCCAAGAGCAGATGCATTTTGAGTATCGGGTCCTGAAAAGTAGCGGTGCGTGCTACCAAAGCGCATTGGTAAGCGGTTGATTAGCAACGAGTAGTCATTCTGCGCAAACCAACCGCTCAGCGATGCGTTTTGATGCGGTTCGGTAGCACGCACCGCTACTTGTCAGAACCGGTTACTCAAAATGCATCTGCTCTAAACGTCGATGTTGCGCAGAAAGAAGTGAGCTGCATGGAAAATCAAAAGCAGTTGGTTTCTTACTGCAAACAGCCCCATAGTTGAGTCTGCTCATGTAAAAAACGTCCGATGTCCAAAATAGGTATTTTTAATGAGAAGACAGATGTAAAAAAAAAAAAAAAAAAAAAAAAAAAAAAGAGGGAATCAGGAGCAAAAAAGCATGAAACAAGTCTGATCAGCACTTAAAAAAAAATAAATGCAGCTTCTTCTTAAAGGTGGTGTACACTCACAAAATTAAGTATAAAAAAAACAGGCCACGGACGTTTCGGCCCGTTCAGTTGTGGACAGGAAAATTGATACGAAATGATCCAACAACTGCTTGTGTAAAATTTGTTAAATGGTTTCTTGACCCTATTTCCTTTTTCCAGACTCTGCGAGAAATAAAGCGCTTCCAAAACGAACATGAGTAAACGCAAAGCGACTGTTTCAACGAGTGAGCTCGTCTTGGAAGAAGATGCTGCTCCCAGCAAAAGGAACAGAAATGATGACAAAGGAACGGAGTCCTCTCCAATCAGTGGGAACGAGAAAAAAGTATTTGATCTAATTCAGAGAGGAGGCTCGAAGGGAATTTCAGATTCTGACATCACGAAAGTTCATCCAAAGCTAATTCCTCAAGAGAGAGTTGCGTTGGTCAACAAGCTGGTTGCTAGAAATCTTGTTGACATTTTCAATCAGAAAGGGACGCTTGTCTATAAACCCAAAGACAACTCGCACGGGGATCAATTGAGGGGAGCGAACATTGAGGAGAAAACAGTTTTCACAATCATTAAGGAAGCAGGAAATAAAGGTAAATAAATATTATGTATTATGGCTTTCAAAAGAAAGTATCCTGATAGATATTTTTATTATTTTATTTCTTGACTAATTTGCAAATTTTTACGGTTTTCATGTACCTATTTCAGAGTTTCACATTATTACAACTTGTGATATAATGCCTCAAAAAATTTAAAACGATGGAAAATAAAATAAATTTTCATTCAATTATTCATCATTTCGATGAGAGGACTTTCTTTTGGAAGTCATTGTACATTAAAATGTATCTAATTTGCAACCCTCAGATAATTCCCCCATTAATTCATTTGTACCCCTAAGATAGGACCAGTGCAGCATGGAGGGTTTCTGTAATCTTTTGTGTCTTCCAGGATTCCTCTAACACTGAAGGACCGATTTTTAACCAAAACTGCTCAAAAAACGGATAATCTTATTTTAGCATTAAACATGGTGTACTCGAAAGATATTAGTTTGCATCTTATAATAAAATAGAAGTGATGATGGAAAAATCGTATTTTCTTTGAGCTTTCTACTAGAGGTCGTTTCAGAAGTTTTAGTGCATCCAAAGCTATAATCTTTGGAATTTTCCAGCATTATATTTCTTATTATTACGTATTACGTAGAAGATTAGTTTTCTTTTGATTCAAAGGAATGGAAATTGAAAATTTGGTAAAGATTATCGTTGAGTTGCACCTATTCTTCTAAAACGAACTCTAGTACAGAGTTATTTTTGTTAAAAAATTAACAAAATAAGAGGTATTTGCCAAAACACAAATTTTGGATCAATTTCTCTTTTATTAATTCAAAATTCATGAAATTTTTTTGTCCAGGTATATGGATTCGGGACATAAGAATCAAATCAAATCTGATTCTAACCCAACTGAACAAAATCCTCAAGTCACTGGAGGGGAAGAAAATGATAAAAGCTGTAAACTCAATCGCCGCGAGCAAGAAAAAAGTGTACATGGTGTACGACCTAGAGCCAGATGGATCAATCACTGGTGGTGCGTGGTACTGCGACCAAGATTTTGAGTCAGAATTTGTTGATGTGCTCAATCAACAATGTTATCGATATTTACTGATGAAAAGAGAACAGATAGGAGACAAATTATTAAGCCACGGTCCTGTGGAGGCCCAAAATATGGCCTCGGCTACTGTCAAAGATGTTCTCACTTTCATAACTGAGTTAGGAATTAGTAAAATCAATTTATCCGAGGAGGATATCAAAACAATATTGGAAACGTTATATTATGATGGTAAAATAGAAAAAGATCTCTTACCTAATGGTAACTACAGTTATAGAGCAGTTGAACTATTGATTTCTGCACCGGGTTTTGTGAAAATTCCTTGTGGTGTCTGCCCGGTAATCAGGAAGTGTAGTCAAAATCATGGTTCTATTAGGCCTAAGAACTGTTCATATCTAACGTCCTGGTTGTCAAAAGACGTTGATTTCTGAATGAATTTGCAGTAAGAGTGGGGGTTGAAATTTTCACAGACACACAGTGCAGTGAGAAAAACGCTCCAAAATCGCTTTAGGCAGCATTACTCGGCAAATCATCGAGACATTTAAAAACTGAAAAAAACACCTTTTTCTTTTGTGGAAAGGAAGAGATTGCCTTTTCAAATTTTTACGCAACTTAATTTTTGACCAAGAAATCCTGCCCTGAATAATTTGGCCACAGGGGCAGCATTTCTCGATCAGAAATTGAGATACGTAAGAATCTCTCTTAATCTCTTCCTATCCATGAAAAAAAAAGGTGTTTTTTTCAGTTTTTAAATAACTCGATAATTTGCTGAGTAAACCTGCCTAAAGCGATTTTGGAGCTTTTTTTCACTGCACTGTGAGACACCAGACTTCTTGATTCACAGCTTATGGATTTCATTCAATCACTAAGGTTGTAGGTTGGAAGTATCCACAATAGATGAATCTTGTTTTGAAAAGTTTGTAGCCTACGCAGTGTTTCTGAATTGTACCTGAAGTTTTGTGGGCATTCTTTCTCTCACCATTAAGGTTGACCAGTAAAGGAATAATCAAAATTATATCCCCCCCCCTTTCAATCTTTGATAATCCTCATCTTGGTTGAAGTACATATGCCGCTGGTTAATTTTATATATCATTTGTTCTTGTCAAAATTCCTTTAGAGTTTTGAAGCCATACACTGAATTAGGACTTACTTTACTTATTTATTAAAACTACTTTTACAAGTTTAAAAGTAGAGCAATGAAGTTTGATCCTTCAAAAAAGACTGGTCAACGTTCCTCTCTTTTCAAAATTTTAACAAATCTGTTTTTTTTTTTTTTTTCTAATTCAAGTATTGCATGACGATGATCTCAAGATAGTGATGTGTTTTAACATTTGTTCATCATTAATTTTATTTTATTTGGTTGATGTTGGAAGCATGCCTCCTTAAAAATTCCCAATTTTGTTTGTATTTTATTGCAGCCGTAATCAGGGAAGGAGTAAGTTGTTTGTATTATTAAGTGTTAGGCTGATAAGATTGTTCCTCAATTTTTTGACATGAGGAGGCTGATTACTTTTGGCCGCCATGTTTCGTGTCATCAAGGTGCATGGTACCGTGCCATGTACCGAGTGGTGGGGGTTATACCTTGAGCATTGCTTGGTTGTTTGTGAAATTTTGCGTCAGCAAGGTACAAGAATCGGTTTTCGGCCTCCACATCTTTACTCTCATCTTGACTCTTTGAGAGGAGCATTTTGAAATAACTCAACATTTTCTCTTGGAGAGCAAATTATTAAAACAATTACAAACTAAATGGCCAAAAACATACAGCACAAAAAAATTAAAGTGGGAACTAGGACGACACGAGACCAAAGTTGAGCAAAGTTTCCTCCATGATCCCCGCCGATCGCAGAGCTGCAATGGTGCAGCAAAACAGATGCGCCAACTACCTTGGACCCCACCCCATATCCCGCTGTGGAAGCCCCAAACGGTGCGCAAACTGCGGCCAGCGCCACCACCTTCCTCCGCCCTGCTCAGGAACCCACCCCGCTCAGAAACCCACCCCCCTCATGGCCAATCTAGTCACTTCAAAAAAACCCACCCTCTTCATGGCCAACCTGATCACCCCAGAAAAATCCACCTCCTTAGTGACAAACATTCACCCTTCCCTTTAGCATCTTATCAAACCTGACCCTCCTTTAACCCCTTAAACCAATTCTCAAAAAAACATATTTCTTTGAGAGCAAAGTTGTGACAAATTTTATAGGTTTTTATACTGTGACTCTTTTAGTGTTTGACAAACTCTTTGGAAAAATTATGTTGCTGTTGCGTTTTGCTGATTTTTAGAGGTGGTCTCTCCAATTAATCTAATCTTGTATGTAGATGAGTCTAGCGGCAGTAAGTAACAAAAAGCTGAATCCTAGGTTCTGGAATGTTTTGTTTCTTTATGTTTGCTGCATGCCTTAAGGTGATTCTATGGCAAACTCCCAAAAATTTTAATCTGATAGATGGCGTGACTTGTCGCTGGCTCCGAAAATAGCTGTTTTCTGACGGTTTTTGGCTGTTTTCTCTGTACAGACGAACAATAGACAAAAAATCGGAATGTCAGCACCTGCTTAATTTTTTGCTTGATTTTTTGAGCCATAAACGGGCCAAATTGGTTCTAAAATAAAGGTGAAACTATGCAAAGAAAAAATCAAGTGTAATTTGGAGTTGTGTCAGCAAAGATTACAGGTGAAACAGAAACCTGTAATCTTTGCTGATACAACACCAAATTAAACTTAAGTTTTTCTTGGCATAGTTTCGCCTTTATTTTAAAACCAATTTGGCCCGTTTATGGCTCAAAAAATCAAGCAAAAAATTAAGCAGGTGCTGACATTCCGATGTTTTGTCTATTATTTGACTGTTCAGAGAAAACAGCCGAAAACCATAAAAAGACGGCTATTTTCGGAGCCAGCGACAAGTAACGCCATCTATCAGATTAAAATTTTTGGGAGTTTGCCATAGAATCACCTTAAATCTTATCCATCTCAAATTTGAGATACAATTATTTTTTCCTGGTCATTCCTTCCCATCTTATCCAGTCTTCATTTTTATTGTGGACCCCTTTGCTGAACGCTTCAGAGGGCCTGGCAAGCCGCAGGTTCAGAACTTGCTGATTTAGAAAGTTTATGACTATTATAGCAATGGCTTCTTCCATTTCGCACAGAACCATTGCAGCGTTAAACCAATCAGATGCTGCTCAAATCTCAACATTCTACTGAATGGAAAAGGCAGTAGCAAGGTTCAACAGGTCAGGGGGTGATTGTGAACCATAGTATCGTAATTGTATTGAGACGCTGTCAAATGCGCATTATTTGTATGGGTGGTTATCTTTCGAGCTGTCACTCCAATTGAAGACCTTGCTGAGATAAGGGCGTAGAAGAAAGTTTATGCTTTTCAGAAAATCGCATTTGAAAGTTTCAAAGTAGTTTTGATTCTTTAAAGTTGGAAATCGATGGAACCAAATCTTGATTTTATTTATTTCCTAACTTTAAAGTATCGAAAAACCACTTTGAAACTTTTAAACGCATTTTTCTCTAAAGCATAAATTTTCATCTATGCCCTAATCTCGGCAAGGTCTTCATCTGGAAGCTTTGTACCTCAACGAATAACCTCTAATAACTCCTCTACCTAGCAAATACTGAAGAGATAAGATGGTTTCTATCGGAATACCTACTTGAAAGATAAACTCAACCCATAAGCGTCTAACATACTTGATAGGATTACAATACAAACGTTTATAATCACCCTGCAGATTAGTAAAAATTGTCAGTTTTTGATGAAACTACACAAGAAGCTTGATTTTCATCAGTTTTTACAATGTTTCACTTTCAAGGAATTTATACCGTACAATAATTTTCAACTTTTCGATTGTCAAGTGATTGTTTTTGGAGTAATTCATCTGAAACAAATTCTCCTGGACCAATAATAAAAATATTAATGCCTGATAATTGTGGAAAAAGAACAAAGTTGCTACAAATTAGACGCACAATAAGGATAGTTTACTCCATTTGTGTAATGTGCGCTGGGCTTACAACAAGATGCTGTGGCAAAAATGTGCCCTTGATTTTTATCTTAGATACTGTCCTTACACTGCCACAATCAAAAACTAATTTTTGTTGTTGTTATTTTTTTGTTAATGTATTCATGGTATTTATCTTTACCCAAATTATGAATAAATTGATTAAAGTGTAGGTGACAGTTTGGGAACACCACTGTGGCACTTAACATCTCTTTCGTTTTGAGCGTTTTTATTGATTCCGCAGGGTTTCACAAGTTAGTCACCTCACAAAACATAAATATTTTCTTACAATTGCAAAAAAAAAAAAAAAAATGCTAAAAAAATGGGAATGCACTTTACATTGCAAAAATTGCAGTTTCTGAAAAGCTAATTCAGCCAAAAATATTGCTTAAATTGTAAAAAATATTGCTAGTTTATGAAGTTAATCAAAAAGACTGCTAGTAAAGCAAAAACTATTGCAATATTAGCAATATTTTTTGGTAAATTAGCATTTCATATAATGCAATTTTTGCAATGAAAGTATACTGCTGGTTTATAGCATTTTTTTTGCAATTTTTAACATTCACACTTTTTTCTGAGTAGGTCATCAAAAAAACAGTTGCTTTTTGACTATTTTAAAGAGTAACAGGTTATTTTAAATTGGCCAATCAATTGCGAGTTCTGCGATCAGTGGCTTGAATTAATCCATTGAACACCAAGTTCGCAATTTTGATCACTAAAATAGTCCCATTGAAATGAGGAGAAAGAGAGAAATCAAAATTTTAAGTTTCTATTATTTTAATACTTTTGAAAATGCTTTGAGCAAAATTTATTCTATACAGAACCATGAGGTCTTTATAAATCACTAATTTACAGCTCTTTAAATAAATAACAATTATTCGATTATCTTTTAGAATGAAAATTCAATTAAAAACTAACAGGTATGAATTGAACTAGTGCTGACATCACAGACAGTATAGTCAAAAAGGAGGTATAAATATTAACTGATCTCAAACAGACAAAATTTCAAAATTCAATCTTTGATCTTTACAACTCGTTGGTCCAGACAAGTAAACTACCTGCAAACAAGATTTCAACGATTCACAAAATATCAACTAGTTTATCGAAAGACAAAATAACCTTTTGCTTAAACGATCAAATTTCATTGACTAAGCGTTATCAAGAAGATAGAATTGCATTCTGAGAATTTATTGTTTGTGACCAAGAAACTTAACCGACTAGTAGGCGCAATTTAGTGACGTCACACTATTTACAGTTCATGTAGATAGAGTTTCACAAAAAAGGGAAAAACCAACAGAGGTATATAATGGCAAGAAACTTAAAGAGTCGACAGGAAAACTGATAAATATCACTAGAACTCATTGACGTTTTAAGATTTGAAGAAAAACTATTTTCTCGGCATTTTGATGAATCTTAATTCAGCTTTGTGCCCTTTTCCATCCTGTAAAATGACCACAAAAACTATTGTTTTAGTCATTGTGATACTTATCATTTTTCATCCAGGACTCTTCAATCATTGACCCAACTCTTGTCCTGTTCAATCACTAGATCAAATGAGCATAGCGGGAGCTTTGCGGAAAATTTTTTCTTTAAAAAGTCAAAAATCCTTTGAAGGAGTATAGAACATCCTGAACTTACAAAAAAAAATTTATATCAGTAGCGTAAGCATGACTGTAGTCTCTGTCTTTATTAGAATAATTTTTTCCCATTGAGAAACAAAATACAACTTTCGTTTATAAAATGCTTTCTAAAACCGAAACAGTCAATAATTCAAAATAACAATCCGTTGGCCTCCAAGACCAAAACAAGCTGACATTTTAAAAGGTAATTATCAAAGCAATTTTCAAATGGTTTTCTCATGAAACAACAAGATTTTAAACATAGATCGAACAGAAGCCTTTGTTATTTTTTTTTTATAAAACTGATCACTCCTCGAAACACAATACAATCAGTTTTATCAAAATGCATAACTCAAACTCATCCTAGATGACTAGATTAGAGAGAAAACAGAAAACAGTTAGACAGCTAAAGATGTTCTGAGCCCAAATAGAATAAGGGACAGACGTTTCTCAGCGCTATTTTTAAGTCTGGTATCCTCGCTGTTGATTGGTGGAGACACAACATGCGACCGATTTTATGTTAATCGAAGGACTGTCCTTCCGGTACTCAATAATTGGAGGACCGTCCGCACGTTACTCTATAATTGGAGCACCGTCCGTCCGTTATTCTATTTGGCCCCTGCTGATGAGATTAGTTTGTTTCAGTTTTGGGGGCCAAATTGACAAAGATACTGGAAAAAAAGTGTTGTTGAGGATTGTTTTGGAGTGTACAGCAAACTGCACTTTTTTATCAAACAAAAAAGCCTCACTGAGCTCATAAGAATCGAAAGAGTGATTTCACAGCAGTTTTAAGGTCAGTTGATCCACTGTGGCCCCTTCACACTCAGGGCCCTCATTGGCAACAAAATTTCCCTGCTTAGTCTTACCTGGTCGAAAGCAGACCTCTGTCATCCTAAAACTGTCTTAACAGTGTTGCCATTTTTCAGATAATTATCAAATCTGTTCCATTAGATCAGACTTAATGTAAACTTCGGATAATTTCTGCCATAAATGGCAACACTGTGTCTTAAAGATACATCTAAAAGCATACAAAACTACACTAATCTCCAGTGCACTATGCCTGGCGAAACAAAATAAAAAACAAAAAATTAATTTTTTTTTTTTTTTTTTTTTTCATAATTAATGGGGCAGTTGCAAGGGTCTGAAATGTTGTGCTTTTTATAAAGAGAATGAAAGTACTTGATGAGCTGAGAACAAAAAAGCCTTTGATTTCTAATTAAGTCTCATTGTTCTGGAGATGAGCTTTTGGCCCAAATTTTTAAATGGGAATCCTGACTGGTGACGTTACTACGCAAAAATTCCTCTTTCCCCTGTAAGCGCCTGTGTAAATGTTGGCAACCTAATCACAAAACCTCAAACCCCCGGGTTCTGGTATGATAAGATGGAACTGTCTCAGCTCATCAAATAGGTACTATAATATTCCCTATAAAAAAACACAAAATTTCAAACCCTTCCAACTGCCCCATTAATTGATTGCATTATTTCTGCAAATTATTGGTAATTAATCCAATACATTACAGACTTACAAAATCAAATTTTCAAACTTTGTCAGTTGTCCCCTTTCTGTGGAACAGTGTCCAAACAACTGCTTCACCTACGAAGGTTAACCAAGCACCGTTTTCAAGTTTTGAGACAAAAATAAACTGATTTTAGATCAAATTAGAAAAATAAATTAATAGAAATTCAGATATAAAACTTATTTTTCTTGAAGGAATCATTCGGATAAACTTGCTTAGTGATGGAGGAGATCAGTACTTGCTCCTTACTTTCTTTTGAGTTTGTACTTGCTTCGAAGATATGATTGTTTGACGAATTTTTGGGACCTGAAAAGGCCTTTATACACGCTCAAACGAGTTTGATCAAATGGGCCAGTTGCAAAGGTCTGAAATGTTGTGTTTTTATAAAGGAAATGAAAGTACTTGATGAGCTGAGAACAAAGAAGCCTTTAGTTTATAATTATGTCCCACTGTTCTGGAGATAAGATTTTGGCCCAAAATACATTGCTTTTAATGGGAACTCCGCATAGTGACATCACTACACTCACAATTTTGTATAACTTTCCACGTGTTTATCTCCAAAACCGGGGCACTTAGGAAAAAAACCAAAGGCACCATTGCTCTTAGCTCATCAAGTACTATCATTTTCTCTATGAAAAAACACACAATTTTAGACCCTTGCAACTGCCCCATTGTTGGATAGCCAACTTGACACTTTCAAAATTTAAACGTAAACTTAGCCAAAACACTGCAAAAACGGGTTTTATCAGTTTTATTGACAGAGAAGGGTGAAAAGATGACACACCATCCATCATTTAAGGAAACAGGTGTAGTGGGAAAATGCTGGGAAACACAAAAAAAATGAAAATAAAAAAATAAAATAAAATTATTTTCATATTTTTCATTTTTTTTTTTTTTTTTTTTTTTTTTTGTGTTTCCCAGCATTTCCCTGTTACACCTGTTTCTTTTATGTCAAATTGTTGCAGGTTCGTTTTCTATCTTGTTCCATTGTTAAATAACTCTGCAGTTGTTTGTGACGAACGGAACATCAAATGAACATGCAACGGTTTGTGATGGATTTTGGCTCATCGATTGCTTGTTCGATCAAACCTGTTTTGATCGTGTACGAAGTGTTATTTTTAACAAAACAAACAAAGTAGATTTGAGGCACTGATTGTGGTCCCGATTGATTCCAAGAGGTGTTGGCAATATAGGATCATGTTGAAAGAAGAAACAAAAAATCAATCAATCCTCGACACAAAGAAACTAAAAGAAAAGAGGAAAACCTGAGAATATTAAAAATAAAACTTCACGCCTCAAAAATTAAAAACAGAGCTTGATTTTCTTTTTTATTTTTTTCTCTCCTAACATAAAAATAAATAGACAGAATAGCTCATATCACCTAAAATTCACAGACAATCCGCACACCAGCGCAAGCCTCACATACTTTTAACCTTGAGCGGGGAAAGTTCCAGTATCAAGATTTGACTGTTCACTTATATCAGGCCGAAAATGCTTCAATAATATTCCACGCTGATACAAATATAGAGTTTATTTCAGAAGTGTAGAGCTCAAGCATTTTGAATAACGGGTTGACGGGTTTTGATAAAGAGCAGTGCATGCTTCCGAAATGCATCAAAACGGATCGGTGTCTAGTTGTTTAATGGACAGTTACGACTTGTTGCAAACCAACTGCTCATCGATGTATTTTGATGCATTTTGGAAGCTGACATTGCTAAATGTCAAAATCCGACAACCGGATACTCAAAATGAGTGAGCTCTAGGCGCACCAAGACCGATAATCTTTGGCAAATTTTTCAATTTTCATTCCTTCAAATCAAAAACAAAACTTACTTATGATAACTTTTGATTTTACAACGTTCCTCAATGAGAAGCCAAAAATCAAAATGTATTTTCATTCCTTTATACCATGTAATATGAGAAATAATGTTGGTAAATTCCAAATATAATTGGTCTAAACACATCTGAAACAACCTCTACCAACAGGTTCATTTTAAACCATTAAAAAACCATGCAACTTGGCAACAAAATTCAGACCTCCAGGAAAGCCATTATTTGTCTGGAGATCTGCGAGTACGTTCTAAGTCCCCCCCCCCTAAAAAAAACCATGGAACAATATTTTACTTAATTTGGAACTTAAAATTTAGCTTTTCCAGGTTACTGAGAGAATTTCTGAAGAAATAGCTATCTTAACGTCTTTTCACAAATTTGTCAATGAAGTTTAATTTTAAAAACAACAACAAAACATGGCATTTAAGAGTCATTAAGGCAATCACAACTCACCAATAAATCTGGAAAAGCTAAAATTGAAGGGTGCCATTTAAAAACAGTCATGTGATTTTGTAATGGTAAATAGATAACTGTCTATCAAATAACTGACCAGCGTCTTTGACGATAACTGTCCAAAGAACTTTTAAAGTGAACCATCAAAACCAGATTAGTAAAATTCCCATGGCTGTACTTGTGATTTCCGTGGTTTTCAAATTCCACTTCAATCATTGAACTTGATTAGAAAAAAGGCTTGAAAAAGGCCTAAATAGACATTGGTTGCGTTCAGCCAGAGAAATTATTATTACACTAGAGTGCTCATTTCTGCAAAAGAGGATAACTCATCGTCCATCTGACCTATAGGCGTAAGTCGATTTTTGCAATTTTCATGAGAACGAAGATAAAATTAACTGACTCCTTGGCTTTCCCCTATACATTTTCTGTTATCACCAGAAAACTATTGAGAATTTGGCATTTTTGACATCACAGATTGAAAGAGCATCATTTTTTACATAGGAATCAATGACAAAGTTAATCAGTCAAATTACCAACTTATACCAATACGTCAGATGGATGACAATTTCTTCCTTCAACACTCTCTTTTTCTCGCAATACTCTCGGTTACAAGCTCAAAAATGATTTTCCATCAAACTATATTGTAGCAAAGGTGGATCCAGCAATCTGGCAACAATGGATTCTTCCCCTCTGAACGTATGAAAACAATCAATTAGTAAAAAAGCCATGGCCCCCTCAAGAATCGATTGTTTTTCACCATTCAAATGGGAAGAATGCATGGTTGCCAAATGAAGCTGTTGAACACTTTTGCCATAAGCGATTTATTAGTCGATTATGATGTAAAAACCTCCAAAAATAAAGATGGCAGCACTGAAAACTTTCGAAATCCCTTTCCTAAACTCAATGAACGCTTTTATTTGCGCGAGCATAATGGTGGCTTAGGGCAAAAATAATGAGAGATTCCCAACTAACAATGCTGTAACTCCATCGAGAAGTGACCAATAAGAGACGACTTTCATTTTACACCGGTGTCACTAGGTGTCACCGTACCATTCATCGGATGCAGATCACTGCTCTGATGACTAATTACTTTGTGTATCATCCTTGTCAGCATAGAGAGAGTGACAAAATTAAGATAGGAATCTCTCATTATTACTGCCCTATGGCACCATTACACTCACTCAAATAAAAGCGTTTATTGAGTTTAAGAGTGGATTTCGGAAGTTTTTAGAGCTGCAATCGTTATTTTTGGAGGTTTTTACACCAGAATCAACTATTAAATTGCTTATAGCAAAAGTGTGTAACAATCCCATTGCTCGATCCATCCCCATGTATAGTCGAGGCGAGGCAGCTGGGTGAGTGAACACAAGATAAAAGATATTGTACCAACAAAATAAATAATGACTATAAAATTACAGACAAATGAATGAAAAGGGAAGAGAAAAATTAAGAATAATATTTCAATATTATTTCATGTTTTTTCCTAAAATTTAGATACAATTAAAAGTGTCTTGGGAATTAAAAATAAGGGGGTTGATCACAATTGAGATAGTTGACAGGAAACATCAGGGAGCGGAAATGACGAATCAGAAATGACTGATGCCGATTCTTCCGTCTGTGCCACAACTAGTGAGTTCTTTTCTATCAGTTCCAATGTCTTATAGATAGCGAGCAATCGCTTAATGATGCAAGTCGTGGCTAAAATGCCGACCTAAGACAAGAAAGAAAGAAGAAAATTAATTAAATGAAGTCAATCTGACGACAAGGGATTCTGATTCTTCAATCGATGGGGCCCTCGTAAACTTTGACAATGAGCAAATGAATAGTCAAATCTGACGTAAAAACCAGCGAAAATCACAAAAATCACTCTAACAACGCCCTTTGAAATGTCATGAAAAATTAAAAGTTTCTTCGAAAATAAAGGACAAATTAAACAGTAAGAATTTCCACCAGAGTACTTTCTTTTGGAAGTCATAGTACACTTTTCTTAGGAAGTTTTTAGCCCATGTAGGTACTTACCTACCTCAAATTTTTCATAGTGCTTTATTAACTTTTTGAACGGTAACATGAACCTGGATAAACATTTTTAAAGAAAAATCATGGCTTTAACAATTTCTTCTCTATTTTGAAAATTATTGATAAATTTTCCCTAGTTTCTGACTTGATTGTTCCTTAAAAAAATAAAAAAAAATAAAAAAAAAAATAAAAAAAAAAAACAGTGGTAAATACGGAATACTTAGGAAGTCAATGAGCAAGAAGAATTAAGTGAGTTGAAAAAGTAAATAAATATAAATAAATATAAATATAAATAATAGATAGATAGATAGATAAGGTTCTGTCGCCCTAGCTTTCGGAGGTAGCTCTTATGCCCATATTTCAGAGCGAACGACAGGCCTGAACATGTAAGAAGGGAAAAGGATGCGGAAAGACACACCGGGATACCGCCACAGTGCGGAACACCCTGAATAAGGAAGGTCTTCCTGCAGTGCACAAGGTATTGGGAGGTCCACTGCAGTGGTAAGTATTATGGGTGACTCAACTCATTTCTTATCATTGTCCATGATAGAATATACCTCTACCTCTCATCATTTGCATTAGCAACGCTCCCTCCCCCTCCCCTTCTTCCACCTGTCTCCTCAGCACAACCCAAATCATGGTCGCCGGCCAATGCTTCCTGGCCTTCCGCCCATCTACGTCTTCTTCACGCCTCGGATCACGGTACCTATCACTTGAAATCGCATATTTTCTATCTTCTGTAACCGGTTCATCCCTGAAACATCCTGCAACCTCACGATGTTTTACGGCATTTACCCCCTGATTCACACATTCGATCTTTACTAGTCGGTTTGTTTCGCGTCCGAAAGTCCCAGTCCCAGTCCCAGTGACATTCAAATTTCGCGTTACCATGCAGTTCCCTTTAGGAATCGTGCCATGCGACCCTGGCAATTTCACAGTTGCAAAGTTTCTCGGGTGGTAGCTGCCTGTTTTGCTCCCTTTCACACCAACTTTTACTGCGTCTCCTCTTCCCAGGATCACCCTTTTCATGATCCAAGTTCTTCAATGGTTGTGGCCCCGGTTGTGTTAGCAAAATTTACTTCCATATCTGGTTCCATCAGAAAGAGGCGCATTTCCCGCATTTAGGCCAGTTTCCTGCAACCATGCATCATACATGATCATCTTTCCACTGTCCATCATCTCTTAGCTGAGCAACAGAATGCTTCCAGAACACGCTGTCGCTGCTTTGGATCTGCAGAAAGCTTTGGCAGCATTGATCATACCGCTCCTTCCTTGCTGAGCAGCACTGCAGAAATCTCTAATATCCAAATGTCTGACTTCCAGAAAAGCCTCTAGAAGTATCTCAGAGGGAAGGTCTGCATTCAGTGGAAGGGACAGCGAACACCGTTCTTTGACACTCATTTTGACGTAACGTAGACTGCTCGATCTCTGGCTACTAGTTTATCTAGGCTCTACATAAGCAATTCCTTCCACTGCTGCCCAGATACACTGCACTCGGTTAACTCTCCTGGCTCCATCCAATGCTCATGTATTCTTGCTTTTACGGATGACTTGCTTAGTTTGACTCCCTCCATCAAAGGCCTGTCCAACCAACTGAGACTTCTGACTGACAACTTGTCTATGGTTGGGCTCAGCTTAAATTCTTCCATGAGCTCCATCATAATCAAAAATCCACTTGGGGCTTCCTCCATCCATGACTCTTGGATCATTTACTGTCCCTGTAGTTCTGTTTTCATTTGCGGTCAACACTTTGCAGCACATTGTCGCAGTCCGACATGGTCCACTACCTCATCAACTTGGACTACCGTGCATTTGCCTGTGCACTCCCGTTCTTGAAGCTTAATTTCAATGCAACTTCTTGAGATGACTCGGACGATGTAACTGCCTCTTGGACCGCATAATATTCTCCTTCATAAACGTAAAAGCAATCATAATTTTAATAGTTTTGAGGTATACAAGAATACATAATGCGCCATCATTTCTATGAAGCAATATTTAGACAGTTCCATCATGCTATTCCATTCACATTACTGCACCTTATTTTCCTTCACTTGACTTGACTCCATTTCAACACTTCGCTTTGTTTCACTTCACTTTGCTTCACTTCACTTTACTTCACTTTGCTTCACTTCACTTTACTTCACTTTGCTTCACTTTACTTCACTTTACTTCACTCTATTTCATTTACTTCACTTCATTTCACTTCACTTCACTTCACTTCATCTCACTTCACTTCACAACCGACGCGTAGAACCTTGGTCACCATATCAGATGTCACCACTCTGTCCACTATGAGACCGAAGCAGTACCACAACTGCTTCCTCTCACAGCAGACGATCCATGATGATCAACCTCCTTGGCGTCCGGACGGGACCACGAGGAGGTGCCTAATGCTCACAGTCTCGCGGACGACTGGTGAACACGCCCGTCCTAAATAAATATAAATATAAATAATATAAATAAATAAATAAATAAAACATACTTGGAGGCGCTGATCAAGAGGAAGAATAGCTAGCAGCCACCAAATCCAGGCAGGACCATCTGGTAAAGTTTCCCAGCCATCCTCTGTATCAGGGATTGGTCCAAAAGTGCGTAAAATTTCTGACTGCAATTCTGGGGTCATATTCTTTAACCATTGTTCACCTTTTTTCCTAGTTCTATCTAGCAATTTTTTTACTTCTAAACGAAAAAAAAAAAAAAACAAGCAAAAAGATAGATGGATTAGAACAAAAGAAATTGATAAAATTGTAGAGAAAAGCAAGGAGACTCACGTTAACACGTATCATGTACACTGAAAAAAAGGTGCTAAATTTAACTATTTTATAGTTGAAAGTATGGACACCACTTAATAACTATTAGTTTGACTATTTAAATTAGTTAAATTAACTCCGTGCCGTGTTAAGTCGACTATTTTTTAACTATTTTAAATAGTCAAACTAAAAGTTAGTAAGTTATTTCCATACTTTTAACTAATTCAGCACTTTTTTTTCAGTGCAGAAGAGTTACACAGCAGACCATGCTCATTTATAAAACCCCACAGTAGAAATTATAATTCTGATTACAATCAGCCATGTTTCAGACTGTTGAGGTCATTCTTCAGCGTTTAATGCCGATTTCTGCCACCAGAGCGCTACCATTCCATTAAAATCAAATTACAAGCTGAAAGTCATTTATATTTGAGAAAACGGAGTGTCATTTACTAAGTAATCATCTGAAGAACGTCTCTGTAAAATATCTCCTCAATAACTTCAAAAATAAGGCTGAAAGTACAAAAAAATGAAATATTGCATTTCGATACAAGAATCAATTATATTCCATTTTTTGGTACCTTCAGCCTTATTTTTGAAGTTACTGACGAGATATTTGGTAGAGACGTTCTTCAGATGATTATCTAGTAAATGACACTCTGTTTTCTTAAATATAAATTACTTTCGGCCTGTAATTTGACATTAATCGAACGGTAGCACTCTGCTGGCAGAAATCAGCACTAAACGCTGAAGAATCACCTTGAGACTGTTAATAAAGTTGTTTATTCTTCTTTTTTTTTTTGGATAACTCATACACTAATGTGATTTTCACAAGTATCTGATACTTTAGAAAATTATTATACGCAGAAGTAGTATCAAAAAGGTGTCTAATACTTTGAAGGGCGGCTTTGTGATTGAGTTAGGCTCTAATCAATGAAAATTTGGCTTTCAATGAGGTATCTACAGCACTACACAGTCCTTAGAAAAAATTCATAGGAAAAAAAGTCTCATTTCAGCCTCAAATATAAACTTCGTAAGTTTGGCGTATGAGTTTCGCTACACCCTGAATAAAAAAGAAAATGACAAACTGAACTAATCATAAAAATAATTTAATTAAAAATATTTAAATAATTACCTTCCATCCGACTCGGAGCAATTGAATTATCACAAACATTTGCTACAGAGGCCGTTTCATAACCGTCTCGTTCTCCACGAGATAGGATACGAAATCTTCGGACGCCTATTGTTGAAAGAATTGAGCAACCATCATTTAACAAAACTAGATTTTTAATTTCAAGAATCGTACCGTACTCGGCATACCTAGAAATAAAAAAAGCTCTTATGAAGTGGACGTAGACTTAAAATAAAACCATGAGATGAAAATCATACAACATATTAAAATGTCATAGAAAATAAATAAATCGCAAATAAAATATCAACATATATCATACGACTAATTACTTTTCTTGAAAATAAAATTATGAGCATTAGAGAGTTCCAAAATCCACTCACAAACTCAAAAAATAAGTTAGCGGCAGAACTACAAGATGGTGGTCGAATGAAGGGGTGACAATAGAGTCTCATCTAATCACAACTTTGTACGGTGGGTGAGAAGAGTGATTCATTATAGAGGAAGGTGCAATGGGTCTGTTGCAAACTTTCGCTACAACGATTAAGAGAGTGTAATCTGATGTAAAATAGCCTGAAAAGTCCATTGGTGGCATCAGAAAGTCTTAAATTTTAATAATAAACTCACAAGAGGCTTTTAATGAAATCCAAAATGGCGGAGAAATATCGAGCAATTTGTATGCATGCACCACGAACATCCAAGGTTGGCCAACTTTGACAACCTCACTGGAGGTAGAGATTATGTGTTTGTTTACGTTGTGATTGGTTGTGGTCAATATTGTGAGGTTGGCTATCCTTGGATGTTCGTGGTGCATGCATACAAATTGCTCGATATTTATCCGCCATCTTGGATTTCATTAAACGCCTCTTGTGAGTTTATTATTGCATATTATGACTTTCTGATGCCACCAATGGACTTTTCAGGCGATTTTAGATTAGATTAACTTCTCTTAATTGTTGTAGCAAAAGTTTCCAACAGACCCATTAGATGGGACTCCAAATTGTCACCCGCTCATTCGATAACCATCTTGTAATTTTATTAAACCCATTAATGGAGCAGGTGAGTAGATTTTTGAACTTTCTGATGCTTTCAACATTATTCTCAAGAATGCTGCACCAAAAGTTTGCAACTCACTATCATTTTTTGTATGAATATTGCGCACTTTTAAAAACAAACTTTTTGCTAGACCTCTATTCAAACGCTACGTCTTCTCCTTTATTTATAGATTGCGTCTGTCTGAGGGAATCTTCTTATGAGATGATAGCATTCCTTAAGCTCTTAATTGATACTGTAACTTGCCAGACATCAACTGATATATCATGTTACTAAAACAGTCTATTTTGGTTCATTTTTGTTTCAATGGTTTATTTATAGGACTACGTGCTAAATTATGACTCACATCATTAAGAACCTTGCCTCTATAACAGAGTAACTTGGTTACATAAAGCAATGATTATGCAGCAAGAGAAGAAAGGAAACAAGAGCAGACATTCATAACCGAACGCAAAACCACGCACACTTGCTCACGTGTAATGAGAAAAAAGGCAAAAATAAAAAGTTTTCTGCTTATATAATGCGGAAAAAATTTACACTTATAAAATCTAGCGCACGAGCCTAAAACTGCGTTCTAACAAAGAGACAACATGTTTCCCTCAAGTTTCTTGGAAGCACTATTTTTCTTCATGGAAAATGTTATCTTCGTCACCTTGAGATTATGACTAAAGCAAAGATCCTGGTAAATAGGGGACATTACATAATGCAATGTTCTTTGTTTGCCTCAAATAAAATTACAAAAATAGTTAAACCTCGTGAAGAAATGTTCTTGATTAATACGCCTCGAATGAGGACATTGTCTTGAAAAATCTAAAATTGCAAAATACATTGACGCAAATCATTCATTAGGGCATAACTTAATTGAACGTTACATAATTTCCGCGCACAGTTTTTCTTTCAGAAGGTGAAGGAAAGGGTAAACTTTTATGAGACTTTTCCTTAGGAAAAAATTTTATGATGCAAAAAAAGATTGTAAAACATATCACATTCTGTATTCTCTTCATCAGTTATGTAAGAACAGTTACGTATGTCGGTACAGAGTTTACACCATAACCTAATTTGTTAAATACAATTCAGGCTAGGAGTCTCCCTTTCAAAAGGTACCTAATCGGATTTTTCCATTAATCACTGACAAAATTAGCAGTAGTAGTAGTGATAGTAGTAAAGTCCAGCCGCCCAAACACGGTGGTTCGTTATGCGGATATTTCACAGCGAACGACTGGACTGCATAAAAAAAGAAGGGGTTGGAAAGACCATTCAAAGTATTCTCAAAACAAAGGATAGGAAAGAGGAGAGTAACGGCGACCTACCAGGGACTCTCAAAATTGCGAAGGAAGTACCTAGAGCACTCAAGGAGGTAAAGTGCTCTAAATGTGTTTTTTCTCTCTCTTTTCTCATATAAAATATTACTCCACTCTCTGTTTCTGCTTCGTTTCTCTATCCATTTGTGTAACTCCATTTTTTTTTTTTTTTTTTAATTTAAAATTCACTGAAAAAATGTTTCCATTGGCTCTTACGATAATTTTTATTCTGATTGTAATATTCTGCACTTTTACGAGCCTGCTTGAAATAATTACCTCTTCATTGATCCATAAGAGCTAAGACAGGCGACCATTGCAAATTGCCGCGTTCCAGATTCTATACATCGCCGCACCATCAGTCGATATCGAGGCTCAAAAATAAATAAAGGACAAGGAACATGGGGGAAGGCTGTTGTGCAGACAAAGACAGGCACGTGAAGTTCACTGATCTCTTGCCGATGAAGCAGGAATCGAGTCGTGTACATACTCGGCAAAGCCGCTTTCATTGCTTGATCTATGAATTCTGTTGCATTTTTTGATTTACTAATAAATACTGAAACAGAAGAAGCAGAGCAAGAGAAAAAATTAAATTATTGCTTTAATTTGATTAAATATACTGATTTACCGGAGAGTAAACTAGACTGATTATAAAATTATGAATAAGTAACGTCTCTTTGCAGTCAAAAATCTAGTTATTATCTTTTGTAAATCGAGCTCATACTCTTTTTCGATTTGAAGTACTGCAAGGGAATGGAGCCTTGCTTGACTTGTTGTGTTATGGAGGTAAGAGGAGGTCTTGCCAAAAAAAAAAAGAAATAGGTCTCGCCGTTCAAAAAAGTGGAGGCTTAAGCCCCCCCAAGCCCCTCAGCAGCCACACCACTGACAGGGACCTAAAAATATTGGGACAAAATGTTACTCTTTCTAGATGAGTGGTGAGGACATAAGCTATTTAAACATATGCTTGAGTCCTCACCATCCACCTGAGTAGAATGACCATTTCATCCCACAATTTTTCGGGCCCAGAGATAAGAGGGCTAATCTCTGAATGATTTCAACATTTTCTTGCTCTTTAATACTGCTGGCATCTACAATACTAAAACTGGGGGGTTGAAACAAAAGAGCACAGGTAACTTACATCACTTAGAGAGGTCATACAGAGGGGACAGGAGAAATTGTAGTCCAAACATCTATCAAGACACGCCGAACAGTATGAATGACCACAAGACGTAGTTACCGGTTGCCAAAGAGTCCTACAACACAAGACACAGTCGAAATCCGTTGGCTCCACTTTGCTTCCGTCTATTGTTAGTTGGGTGTGCTTCTTATGCATCCCTAGAGACAAAAAAAAGGAGGTGATTAGACCCATTAATGGTGCGTTTATTTATTTACCAGTGCAGCTCCACTGCTTCCTCCACATGTTTTTTTATTCCGGTGCCCCAGCACCGGATCACACCGGAGTGTCTTTTAAGTGGCGGTACAATGCACCTGGTGGCAGCTCCAGTGAATCGGAGTTGAAGACCGATGCACTGGAGCTGGAGATCCGGTGCTGCACCATACAACTTCGGTGCAGCTATAAAAGCTCTGGGTTATCGCACCGGTGCGGATTCCTGAGAATAAGAAAACGAACCATAAGAAACACAGCACAAAGTGAACAGTCCAAACTATCAAAACAAAACGTGCGGCCATTAATTTGTCCAGTGACAGCTCGTGTAATGAAGCAACAACGGATTATCTTTATTTAAACCTGCGTAAAATAATCGATCCATTAAGTCCTCCATTACCAATCCATTGGCTGAAGTTAACACCAGGTTAACTCTCAAATGATTCAATAAAAAGTTGACCCCAGTTGGTGCAACACAGCCCTTGTGAGAAGTACAAAAAATTCCCTCGACTCATCTTCATTCGGAGCAGTTTTATTAGAGGACAAATTTGGAAACAGCTTGTGCAAACCTCTGTAAATAGTCATTTATTCAGAGCCCACTCAGGAGAGACAATCTTGAAGTTTCACGGTGAAATAAGATACTTACACCTAATTGATTCAATTTCTTGAAAAGCTTTATCCATAAGTGTAGGAAGTCTTGATTCTTGCAAAATTGGCAAAGAGTAAGAGAATAAATTTCTACGATCCTGAAACAAAAAAAGAAAAATTTTTATTTTACAAAATTTGGCAGGCTGAATCTCATAATCAGAGTTTAGTGAGCTGCCCATTTTTAAAATCAACACATTGTGAGAGTCCCTTGACAAATTGTAAACACATTTTTTTCACATTCTTTCTTGAAATTACAAACTTTTTTCTTTTTACCACACTCAATAAATTTGTAACTTGGGGGGGGGGGTGGGGGGGTGGGAGGCTTCTTAAAAATTCTGAGTGAGCCAAAATTTCGGGATGCGCCAAATGACACTACTGAGAAAAGCAAATCGTCAGTCACTTTCCCATTTATAAAACCAATGCATTGTGAGTGTCCCTTGTCAAATTGATAACACAGTTTTTTTCACATTCTTCCTTAAAAATTACAAACTTATTTAACCTATACTCACTATTTGAAACTGGAGGGGGGGGTTCCTCATATTTTCTGTGTGAGCCAGAATTTCGCGATGTGCCAAATTAAACTACTGATAAAAGTCGAACATCAGTTTCTTGCCTGCAAGATCCGCTCCATTCTATTCGCATGATAGTAATGTTTGACAGCGCTCAAATGGGGGTTGTAGGAAAATCATCACCCATTTGATTCAGATACAGCTTTCTACTCAGTTACAAAGATTAGAGCCCTACATGCATCTGGATTGACCTGGTGCAGATAGACCTTACTTGCCTCTCGTACAATAGACGGTTTTAGTGCGAAGTCAACGGTTAGCCAACAATCACAACATTGCACTCATCGGTCGCAATCGGTTGTGACAAAACTTGAGTAGGTAGCGTTCCAAACTATCTCACTTACGCTCCCGTGACCCCCTTGCATACCCATCTCTTCCTAGTTTCGAAATTCGTATGCAGGACCTAGTTTTATGACAAATTGTTATCAAAATCGCATTAAAATGCCTCATGCTCCAAAAAATTTCACAAAAGATGTCTCTTTATACGATTTTTGAAATTACAGTGAGATGGCAGTATATGGGGGTTCCGGTTATGTGAGAGCAAGAGAGACAGTTTGTCTTTGGAACGCTAGTCATCACGTTTGTCTTTGTTTCAACTAACTATCACTAAAACCTTCTATAGTTAAGGCTTGACAATTCAAAATTTTTTAAGTGCCATCCGACGTTGCAAAGATTGAGCAACTCTTTCTCGAAGTAACTAGAATAATTGAAGGCTCTGAAAAAAACGAAAATTATGGCAAATGATTTTCTCGAATTTGACAAGTTTTCAAGGGGAAAAATTCCAGCTGAGTTTTCTCAGAGGTTACACTAAAAAAGATTAAGAAGCTGCACAATCTTTGCAACAACACTTTGAATTTTCACGCCTCAATTAGTGAAAACAAAGGGCCAATAAAATTCGAAAAAGAAAAAAAAAAAAAGAAAAAAAAATATTTTAAAGACTTACTGAGTAAAAGGGTTGCTTAGGATCCTCATCTCCAGAGGAATTTTCATCACAGTCACTAGAATTAAAAGTGGAGACATAAGACCAAGAGAAGGGGTGAAGAGGAGGTGTGCGGGAGTGATATTTCTTGGAACTAGACTGATTGCTTAGCGAGAAACGTTTAGACATATTTTTCGAACAGCTCTTTTTTGTGCTAAGAATTTTTTGTAACGACTGAAACAGATCAAAACAAAAATACAATTAGTAATCAGTGATTATTATTCAACAGGTGATAACAAGACGGTTGGTCGCGTATTGATCAATATAGGTACTCCTATCATTGAAATGGGGCTCTAGCAGACTTTTTCTCAAATAAATAGTCCAATCTGATGTGAAGACCAGAGGAAATCACGAAAATCACACTAACAAAATCTAAAATTCAGCAATAAACTCATATAACTGCTACAACGGCAAGTTCGTAATGGCGGTTCAATGCATCAGTTATCATGGGATATTCTGTCTACTATGTCACTTTCTCTACGGAAACACAGAGATACGTCTCAATTTAGATGAGAATCTTCCACGATACCTGCGTCTCTCCGCCATTAAGCCCGATTCTGATAGTGAATTCCGTAATTTTTAATTGATCTCATCGTCATTTTTACGGGTGTTTATGCAAGAATCAACTCTTCAATCCCCTTTAGCAAAAGTTTGCAAGAGTCCCATACTCAACTGGAATGGGGCTCTTGCAAACTTTTCCTAGGAGCAAATAAGTAGTCCAGCGATAATCACGAAAACCGTGCTGAAAAAGTCTAAAATTCAGAAATAGACTCTGAAAACAGCTGTAATCGGAAGATTAAAATGGCGGAGCTGCGCAGGTACCGTAAGAGATTCCGATTTAATTTGTCAATTTCTCTATGGAAACGCAGAAATATGTCTCAAATTAAATATAAATCTCCCATGATACCTGCGTCTCTCCGCCATTAAGCCCGATTTTGAGAGTGAATTTCGTGATTTTTTAGTGTACTCATCGTCATTTTTACAGGTTTTTATGCAAGAATCAACTCTTCAATCACCTGTAGCAAACATTTGCAAGAGCCCCATTCTCGTGCGTTCTCAAAAGTGAAAAGAAATTCTCTTTAGCACTATACCAGAACTCTCATTGGTTCAATCGAACGTTCCAGTAATTCCAGTCTTTCCAATGGGGCTATTGCACACTTTTGCTATAAGCGATTTAATAGTCGATTGAGGCGTAAAAACCTCAAAAAATAACGATGGCGGCACTAAAAACTTTCAAAATCCACTCCTAAACTCAATAAACGCAGTTATTTGCGCGAGCGTAATGGTGGCCGAAGGCACTAACAATGGGAGATTCCTATCTTAATTTCGTCACTCTTTCTATGTTGACAAGGATGATTCACAGAGTAATTAGTCATCAGAGTGATGATCCACATCCGATGAATGGTACCGCAACACCTAGTGACACCGGTGTCAAATGAAAGTAGTCTCTTATTGGTCACTTCTTGATGGAGTTTCAGAATTGTTAGATGGGAATCTCCCATTGTTAGTGCCTTCGGCCACCATTACGCTCGCGCAAATAACTGCGTTTATTGAGTTTAGGAGTGGATTTTGGAAGTTTTTAGTGCCGCCATCGTTATTTTTTGAGGTTTTTACGCCATAATCGACTATTAAATCGCTTATAGAAAAAGTGTGCAATAGCCCCATTCCAGCATTTGAAAAAAATTAAAATATACATTATACAATGTCTGATATTAGGCTTTTTACATCGTGTGACACCGGTGTCACACGATGCAAAGAAGGGTGAATTGATGAGAAATGTGCTTTCTGAATTTTTGCGACTTTTTTTTTTTAACTTAGACCCATAGTGCGGTGAGATCGTGCGAGGAGCATAAATCATGATAATCCATTATCACTGATAAGAATTTAAGAGGACATAATATGGAAGGAGGCAGCTGCGAGCTGCTATACCCAATTGTTCATTTTCCTCATTATTTCGGTGTCATATTTTCCTTCTCACGTGATAAAATCACGTTCTCCACTGGTACTGTGCACTCTGTTTCCTGCTGAATTCTTTAAGTACTTAAACAATTTTATTTACATTCCAATCAAATGCAAAAATAGACTTGTCAAGTGATGACTGCGATGACAGCACAAGCAGGAGTTTCGATACATCGCTTTGGTTCGAAACAAAACCTGCTTCGCCATCCCACAGAGTCATTAATTAGCGAATTAATCGTCCCGATAAGGCAATCTTTTAACGTGAGGAAAATTTCAATGAGTTTAAAAATAAAGACGTCGCTTTTTCTCATCGATCACCGGAATGTCCGTATAATCCGACTCAAACTTCGAAAGTTTTGGTTTTTCAGCCAACCTTGATGTCCTTGAAGCATTAGGGGAGACCGGGGCTATATGAACCGGATTTTTTAAAAAGCTGTTTTTTAATCAAATGAATCAAAAAAAGTCGCTTTTTTACCCCCTACTGCAAGAGCATACTTTTTTAGTGACTAAATGGGGCTCTTGCAAACTTTTGCTACAGGGGAATGAAAAGCTGATTCTTGCATAAAAAAAAAAAAAAAAACCTGTAAAATTAATAAATTAAATTCACTCTCAGAATCGGGGAGATTCCTATCTGAATTGAGACATATCTCCTGTGTTGCCGTAGAGAGAGTGATAAATTAGACAGGAATCTCCCATGATACCTGCGTTGAACCGCCATGAAGATCTTGCCGTTGTAGCAGTTTTAAGGGGATTATTACTGAATTTTAGACTTTCTTAGTGTGATTTCCGTGGTTTTAGCTAGTTTTTACATCAGATTAGACTATTCATTTGCTCAAAGCAAAAGTTTGCAAGAGCCCCATTCAGCTGAACAAACTTGTTTTAATTCACCGTTGACTCCACCGATTGAGAAAAGATTACACAGTTCGGTTCAGTGTATGACTGTGCTGCACGAAAATACTCATACCTGTAATCTTTTCTCAATCGGTGCAATCTCCGTTAAATTATGAAAATATCCGCAAGTTTTTTAAAGTCATCGGCGACTCTACCGGTTGAGAAAATAATCCAGATGCGAGTATGTGAGTTTTTTTCTACACTAAACGGAATCGTGTTATATTTTCTCAACCGATGGAATCATCGGTGAATTGAAAAATGCCATTCATCATACACGAAACGGCAGCCATGCTTTGAAGCGTTTCAACCCATGCGCACAGTCAAAATGCACAGAAAAGGAAATCGCTGAAGTATATACAGACTCGGATCACAACGTTTGAAGAGCAAAATATACAAAATGTAGGACCGTAGGTACTCATTTACAAAAAAAGGTAAATACACAGATCGATTTGTGATAGGTGACAAGAAGAAAATATATAAGATAACGGTAGGTAATCGATTATTTCTATTGGTTTAAATGGAGTCACATTGACACCAATAATCAACTGGAGCAGCTCACAATGGGGCTATTGCACACTTTTTCTATAAGCGATTTAATAGTCGATTACGGCGTAAAAACCTCAAAAAATGACGATGGAGGCACTACAAACTTCTAAAATCCACTCCTAAACTCAATAAACGCAGTTATTTGCGCGAGCGTAATGGTGTCCGAAGGCACTAACAATGGGAGATTCCCATCTAACAATTCTGAAACTCCATCAAGAAGTGACCAATAAGAGACTACTTTCATTTGATACCGGTGTCACTAGGCGTTGCGGCACCATACATCGGATGAGGATCATCACTCTGATGACTAATTACTCTGTGAATCATCCTTGTCAACATAGAAAGAGCGACGAACTTAAGATAGGAATCTCCCATTGTTAGTGCCTTCGGCCACCATTACGCTCCCGCAAATAACTTCGTTTATTGAGTTTAGGAGTGGATTTTGGAAGTTTTTAGTGCCGCCATCGTTATTTTTTGAGGTTTTTACGCCATAATCGACTATTAAATCGCTCATAGCAAAAGTGTGCAATATCCCCATTAGCTTCATAGTGTAACATGACTCCAATAAAACCAATAGAATTAATCGATTCCCGTTATGTCTCATATTGTCGCTATCGGTGGAGCGTACTTACGTCATCAGCAAGCAGGTTATCAGATACTTCGTTACCGATTACTTCAAGTAGTATACCACTTCCAACGTCGAAATTGACGTAGAATAGGGTAAAGTCACGTCCCACGCATGTTAGCTGGGACTAAACGAAATTGAGCCCTAGTAAAATGAACGATTTTCTCAGTGAATCCCTGAGAAATCGATACTTCGGCATGGGTTCAAATGGCATAAAAAACATACTAAACGAATTTGAACCCTAGTAAAAAAATCGATTTTCAGGGGATTCAGTGAATCCCTGAGAAATCGATACTTCGGTATGGGTTCAAATGGCATACAAACATAGTTGCCACATTGCACGAACCGCCACTGCTATCGATGTGGGATAAAAGGGAGTAAATGAGACTTACATTGCTTCGAGAGGAATGTGACTGATTACTCCACATTTTTTTTTTAGACACTTATTTATCTACTTTTTTTTTAAATTTGTTTTATCAATTCTTTTTTTTATGACGCTCAACTTGCAATGTCATGGAAACATTTACCTCAAGAGGCAACTCTGCCAGACAGTCTAAAAAAGTGTGAAGAAAATGAACGAATGAAAAAAAGAGTGCCAGACAGAAATTATGGAGCAAAAAATGTTTTAAAACTTTAAAAAAGAATTAAATAGCTTGAAACTGTGTTCTTAGGGCCTTGGAGGGGAATGTCTTTTACTCGTTTACTTTCCTGCCAGACTGTTGAAGTCTCCGAATTTTTTTATTTACTTTTTTTTTCAACGATCAGCCACTATCAGGTGAGAATACACCGAATCACGATTAAAGTAAGGTCTCAAAGTCGATGCCCGTTATTGATAGATGATGTAATAATGAATTTACCATAGTTCGACTATTTACCAAATGTACCTTAGTCTTTTTAAAAGCAAAACAAGATTTACGCATTTTATCATTGGGAAAGCTGCAATTAGGTGGGACTCCCTCGTAGTCAGTGTCACCTGCTTATTCGACCACCGTCATTGAATTTTGTTGAACACATTCTTTATTGAGTTTGTATAAGTAGATTTTGAGACTTTTCGAGACTTGCAATGTGACTTTACCAAGAAAACCAGAGTTGGACAAAAAATTATTCGGAGATTATTCGGTGTGTCCGGCAACGCCGAGTCAATCGAATTATTCGACGAATAATTCTACAATTGACCTATACCTTCCGTGTGTTTCCCTTTCCTCAACTCAGGTAGCAAACCCAGTTTTCAGTGTTGCCGGAGTCATTTCATTATTTCTGATTATTCGGTTGCCCAACTCTGAAGAAAACTACCTTCCATAACGCTGTAGCAAAAGTTTGCAAACAGACCCACTGTTCCCCCTCAATAATAAATACAATTAATTTCTCCTCTTCTCATTCAAGAAACGATCAGCCACTACGGTCAAATTTAGACGACTTTCCATTTTATTGATCGATTTATTTGTTTATTAATCTATTTATTTATTTATTTATTTATTTATTTATTTATTTATTTATCTATTTATCTTTTTATTTACTATTCATTTATCTATTTATTTATCTATTCATTCAGCTATTCATTTATTCATTCATCTGTTCATTCATGTGTTCATTAATCTATTCATTTATCCATTCATCCATTCATCTATTTATTTATTTATTTTTTATTTATTTATCTATTTATTTACCTATTTTTCTATTTATTTATTTATTTATTTATTTATTTATTTATTTATTTATTTATTTATCTATTGATTTATTTATTAATTTATTCGTTTTGTTCCGACGATTGAGAAGACTTGACCCGAATCGCAAAACAACAAAGCAGAAGAGGAAACAGACGTGTCGTCATAAAACCGGTTTTGGCAGGGAAATGCGATTGGAATTGGTAAAGCTACGAACAACGACACGTGTACTGATCCCTCTTCTGGGGGGGGGGGGGGGCACACGGTGACTAAAAAGCAGAACCGCAAAAGTTTTGAAACTTCGACTAGTAAAAATCTGGAGTATATACCATGGAATGAATACTCTAGCTTGAACCACACTATAGAGCTTGATTTGAGGGTCATCCAGTGGCGTAACTTACGGGACCGCGGTGCGGGTGAGGGGCAATCGGGGGCCCTTAACGCAGCTAGGTAGAAGAAAAAAAAGATAGGGAGGAAAAAAAAGGGGGGAAAGAAAGAAGAGAAAAGAAAGAAAAAAGGATAGAAGAAAAAAAAATGAGGGGAGAAGGACTTCTGTTCAGTTCTTAAGTTAAGTAAGTATATTTTTCTTTAAAAACGCAGATCTTTCTGAAATCAGGCGCATTGTTTGAAGTGATAGGCCCTTCTTTCCAAATAAATTAGCCTCATAATTCTGTCTCTTAGGACTTTAGGAGTCCCCTCTTCACGGGAGGTTAGGTGAGGAAAAGCTAGCTAAAAGGGCCTCTTTCACTTTAGGAAGCCTGGAAGCAACTGCAGGGGATCTTTAGACCTTTCTATCATCGAACGCTCAGGGCCTCAGAACCCTAAAAGTGTTGTCTCTTGTAGATTTTAAGATCAAATTGCGTTTCGACAATTTACATTAGAGGATTTCGAACTTGGATTCGGTCGTAAAATCTGCGTGAGCTAACATTTTTTGGGATCAGAAATGCGACTTTCGTGCTGGCAGTTGTTATGAGTTAGGTGGGGGGGGGGGGGGGGGGGGTCCACCTCAATCTGAGGGGTAGGCCCGAGTTTCAAAGTTACGCCACACTGGGGTCATCGATGCCGTTTGGTGAGCAAAGAGTGAGGTGATATGCTATGAGTAGTTCAAGTCAAGTCCGACTTTATGCCGACTTGATCGGGTCTGTGTGTGTTTCTAAATAGAGAAAGAGAAAAATTAGATAGGAATCTCATATGATACCTGCTACACTCCATTAGGATGGCGCGTTAGTGCTCATTTCTCATTGCTCAGAACCCCTTTGTGACCTGATTTTGCGAACAGTCGCTCGGCGCTAACCAATTACGTAGTCACTGTCCCCGAAGTCATCAATTTTGCACATTGCTTGGTATTAACTCACAATCAGCTTAGCACGCGTGTGACGGACAGACGCGGCGCTGCTTCGAAACTGATTGTGACCTGATTTTGCGAGCTGTTACTGTATGCTACCGCGGATTGCTTTACCAACCAATGCTACCATTTAGAGAGATCATCTGCTCATGGTGCGCGCGCACACACCACCGTCAACCGGATCGTGACTTCACCACTCACCAGTATAAGGAAACTGGGGCTGTCGATGCAACAGCTTTATGGGACTTGATGACCATTAATGAACTGACCAAGGCGATCAGAGGCTGGAAACCATGGAATGAATACGATAGGTCAACAGAGAGAGGAAATTAAGGCCGTTTTGTCCCCCGTGGACGAAAGACCTTCGTTGGACTGTTTCTGACTGTTGTTCGAAAATGGGGTGTTACATATACACTCAGCTAAAGTCTACGTTCCCTTATACACTGAAAAAAGCGATAGTTAGGCCTGTGCGATGCCCAGTTCTGTGCATCGAAGTTCGATGTCCAAAAAACATCGACAATTGATCGATGCATCGAGACAAATTTTAAATTTATCGATGCATTTGCAATTTTTCTTTTGAAACCCATGAAAAATATCGAACTATTGGGTGTTCGGTGAACATCTTCGCATTCGACCTTTCACATGGGTTTAAATTGAGACAAATTTTATCAAGTTAAAAATGAGAAATCACCGGAAATCATGACATTTTCATACGTTTTTTAGATGGTTTGAGAAAAAATATGACTATTAGACCTGTTTTTAGTCAAAATATCGATAAATATCGAGTTTCGATGCATCGATTGACATCAACAATAGCATCGAATCCATTCGATAGGTAGCAGGAAAACATCGGAACTTCGATCGATGCATCGAACATCGCACAGGCCTAAGCGACAGTCATAATATATACCAGATTTTTAGTCATATTACAAGAATAAGCACAAAGATATGTGAACGAGAGAAAGTCTAGTACTTTGGCCCGAAAATTCTGGTGTTAGTACCAGAATATGGTCATGCTCATGGATCTAGAATTTCCTAAAAAAATTTCAAGAACTATGGTACAAAAACTAGAATTCTGGTAGTTGTACTATCCCTCACATAGGTTCACATCAGGGCTGCCGTTTTGCGTATAATCAATGCTATTTTTCTTTTCACCGATGATTCCACCGGTTGAGAAAAGATTACACAGTTCAATTCAATGTATGAATGTAATGCGCGAAAATACTCTGATCTGTAATCTTTCCGTAATCGGTGGAAACTTCGTTGATTAATTAAAATATCCGCAGGTTTTTTAAAGTCATCGACGACTCCACTGGTTGAGAAAAGATTACAGATGCGAGTATTTTAGTTTACTACGCAGTCATTCATGGAACTGAACTGTGTAATCTTTTCTCAACCGGTGGAATCATCGGTGAATTGAAAAATAGCATTGATTATACGCAAAACGGCAGCCCTGGTTCACATACTGTCATGCTTCTGGTAATCTTTTTTTTTTTTTTTCATTGTAGGCGTGAGAGAAAAGACAATGGAGAGAGCAATGTGGAGTGGTAGGATGCAAAGATTACATACTTTGGCTGCCTCCTGACGAACGGCGTGGGTGTTCCTATCGAGAGCGGCACACACAGAGAACGCCACTAGCGACTCCTCGTAGCGGCCCAGACTCAGCAAAGCCATTGCTCTCCTGTGATGACCCTGCAACCAAATCAAAATAAATAAAATGCATTAATACACCAATAAATAAATTCACAAGTAGGCTCGGTGAAAGAGAATGGCCACAGTAAATGGCCGTTACCTATTGCAAAACTATAGATAGATTTCAACTATAATCACAACAAAAGTAAGGTCCAACACAAAAGCTTAACCCCTTATGGACCAAGCCCGAGTATACACATTTTTCTCCTCTAGTCTATTTCGCATTGATTCAGTCATCACTCTAGATAAACACAAATATAGATGAGTACACTACAAGATAAGGTCTCGTCGGGCGCCTTCAATTCGTCGTATAGGCAATTCCAACTCCACCGAGTACGAACAGTTAACTACCTTCCCTGTATGAATGGAGGAGTGGTGTTCTCTTGAACTAACCTGGTCTGTAAACTGTAAAGGGTAAATTGCATGTTTGAACCGAAAGAGTTTATACAGACATACAGTCGCAATGGGGTAGTTGCAAGGGTCTGAAATGGTGTTTTTTTATAAGGAAAATGAAAGTACTTCATGAGCTAAGAACAAAGATGCCTTTGGTTTTAATCAAGTCCCATTTTTCCGCGGAGATGAGATTTTGGTCCAAAATACATGTTTTAAATGGGAATTCCGCGTAGTGAAGTCAAACTACGCAGACGTCATAGGGCTGCCATTTTGCGTATAATCAATGCTGTTTTTCTATTCACCGATGATTCCACCGGTTGAGAAAAGATTACACAGTTCAGTTCAGCGTATGACTGTAATTCACGAAAATACTCTGATATGTAATCTTTCCTTAATCGGTGGAAACTCCTTTGATTAATTAAAATATCCGCAAGTTTTTCAAAGGTTTCGACGACTCCACCGGTTGAAAAAAGATTACAGATGCTAGTATATTCATGCAGTACAGTCAAACACTGAGCTGTGTAATCTTTTCTCAAGCGGTGGAATCATCGGTGAATTGAAAAATAGCATTGATTATACGCAAAACGGCAGCCCTTGCAGACGATCTTTCACAACTGTACACGTGTGACCGTGTGTATCTCCAAAACCGGGACACTTGGGGGAAAAACCAAAGGCACCATTGTTCTCGCCCATCAAGTGCAATCAATTTTTTATGAAAAATACAAAATTTCAGACCCTTGCAACTGCCCTATTGAATGGACAGCCTACGTGGTCACTTGTCGATTCTGAAAAGGACAGAAATGAAAGACGGCCTCTGATTGGCTGATGAGCCTATGCCCAAACTTTTTCATCCTTAGTCAATTCGCGTGACGTTGAAAATTTATTTAAAAAAAATAAACTATGCTGAAAAAATAAGTATGAAACAGCCTTGAATAATAGTACTTTTGGTTTTAGAGAGAAACAGAGCGAACGGGGATTATTACCACGAGAGTGAGAGAGACAAATACGATTATTTGGAACCAGAATGTAACACTTTTCTATAAACATCGATCTTTGACGTCACCAATAATAAAACGGTCTATTAATTAGCTTGTCACAGTTTTGAACGGAAGACATTCCTAAATTCCTTTATCACACCATCCGCGGTTTTAAAATGTTCCTTGCGTCATTCGTGCCCGTTCCCACTTAAAGAAAAATCGCTAATCTAGTTAAGTTGTCTTTGGTATGGAGTGTTTCTACATCTTTTTTCCTGTTTCAGTTCAGAGTTCCTCTTATTCGCCGTTTCTCTTTGTGAGATTATCAGTGGCGAGGCGTGAAATTTGGCAAAAATGTATAGTTTCTCCATTTAAAAACACCAAAAAGGTCGATCGCTTCAGTCATCGGCGATAACCAGGCATTTCGACCTTTCTAATGAGGTTAAATGGGGAAACAGGAACGTTGCCAAATCGCACGCCTCGGAGATTATACACGATAGCACAGCCGTAGCCTGCCAGGAATTGGTCTTTCTCGCTCTTTGCCCATTTGACTGCAGCATGCATTAAAAAAGTGGGGCTGTAATCACGTGACCAAAGATTACTTATCAAACCGGACATACAGAGGGGATCATAAAGATTACAGAATTCTGACTCGAAAAGATTATACTTTTCCCACTTTTCCAGTGTTTGTTTACAAAACTATAGAACAAACATAGAACAGTGAACAGTGGAACATGGAACATGAAACAGTTTTGTAAAAGACTAACTTATAAAAAGTAATCTTTGCGAGCCAAAATTCTATGATCTTTATGATCCCCTGTATGCCTGGTTGTATCACGGCTGGAGTCAACGTAACGAAATTCGGGCTTATGCCATATCTGTATATATGTTTAAGTAATCTTTGCACGTGGCAGGCCCTATCTCCATCCTTTTTTAACACACGGTTCAAACAGGCAAAGAGAGAGAGAGAGAGAGAGAGAGAGAGAGAGAGAGAGAGAGAGAGAGAGAGAGAGAGAGAGAGAGAGAGAGAGAGAGAGAGAGAGAGAGAGAGAGAGAGAGAGAGAGAGAGAGAGAGAGAGAGAGAGAGAGAGAGAGAGAGAGAGAGAGAGAGGACAAATTCCTGGCCAAAGCTATACCTATAGAGATAACTACCCGACTTCCCTCGAACAAATTCTGACCTTGTCTATCGACCCATTGCCACTGAAAGAAAAAAAATCTGACAAAAGCATCATGATCTAATTTTTCGTTTGTCACGACAAGTACTGGGTATACATATATAGGAATGCTATTCACCTATTGAACTTCGCATATTCCAGCTCAATAGCAGCTTCAATTAATTAATAATTAATTTCGTAATAATTATCATGCTCGATAGTATAATATTCTCTAACACATCGTTAATTACCCTTGATTCAAGTCATCAACCGCGCGATTTTTCTCTCGCAAGTTCAAAAAGAGCTTCAACTTGGCAGACATTTAAACGGTTAATGGCTCCGTATGGGCCATTGACATTCCTACGCGGCGCGGCGCTGCGCTGTGGTTTGAGATCTGCGAAAAGTGGCCAAAAATTAGCGAAGTAATTTTCTCACCAATGGGGTCCGTTGCAAACTTCCGCTACAACGATTAAGAGTGTTGAAACTACTGTAAAATCGCCTGAAAAGGCCATTGGTGGCATCAGAATGTCATAAAATGCAATAATAAACTAACAAGAGGCGTTTAATGAAGTGCAAGATGGCAGATAAATATCGAGTAATTTGTATGTATGCACCGTGAACATCCAAGGATGGCCAACTTTGACAACCTCACTGGAGGTAGAGGTTATGTGTTTGTTTACGTTGTGATTGGTTGTGATCGATATTGTGAGGTTGGCTATCCTTGGATGTTCGTGGTGCATGCATACGAATTGCTCGATATTTATCCGCCATCTTGGATTTCATTAAATGCCTCTTGTGAGTTTATTATTGCATTTTATGACTTTCTGATGCCACCAATGGCGACTTTTCAGGCAATTTTATATGAGATTACACAATTTTAATCGTTGCAGCGAAAGTTTGCAACAGACCCATTGGTATTAAAAGTTTATAAATGATAAATTGATGAAAAATTTACTTTCAGAATTTTTGCCACTTTTTTGACATTTTCAGACCACACTGAGGCGATGGTGAAGCAAACTACGGCTGAAATTGCGAGAGGAGATTGCCCCTTAATTCTTTGGGAGTGAATTTTGGATTTATTTCCACGTGTTTGACCTAGCATGGGCGAATTTAGGATAAAAGATGAATGCGAAGGACGAAAATGCATGAGATTTTAGAGGTGGGAAAAAACCGCCTACATTAACTTTTGTTTCCAAATTAGGTCGTATTAAAAATAAATATCGCATCTCAAAACCAAACTTATCTCAACAATTTTTGTCTCAATAAATCATCAAAGTACGAAAAATTGGCAACACACCGCATAGCAAGAAACCTAAAAGCTCTTATTTCAGTCCATATAACCAAATTAACACGGCCCACAGGGCAGTGAGAAAATTGCTCCAAAATCGCTTTAGGCAGCTTTACTCGGCAAATTATCGAGACATTTAAAAACTGAAAAAAAAACACCTTGTTCTTTTGTGGAAAGGAAGCGATTGCCTTTTCAAATTCTGACGCAACTTAATTTTTGACCGGAAAATCTTGCCCTGAATAATTTTTCACAAAGGCAGCATTTCTCAGTCAAAAATTGAGATACGTTAGAACTTAATAAAAAAGACAATCTCTTCCTATCTACAAAAGAAAAATGTGTCTTTTTTTTGTTTTTTGTTTTTTTTTTTTTTCAGTTTTTAAATAACTCGATAACTTGCCGAGTAAAGATGCCTAAAGCTATTTAGGAGCTGCACTGCACTGTGCGGCCCGGCCGTTAAAATTCTAAGTTAGACAAGTTATAATAAAAAACTGTGCGTGCACGCCAAAAAGTGACGAAGTAAAGATAGAATGAGAAAAACAAAACAACAAAAACAGAAAAGATTTCAGAATCTAAAACTTACTTTTCCCCAGGAGGGCCGTAGCCTGACTACTTCGTCTGCATCCGCTAGAGCTTCTTGACACCTACCGATGACACAGAGAGCGTGCGACCGATTGCTTAGAACTAGATAGTTTTTTGGGGCTGCAACAGAATAAAGAAAACGACTTACATCAGAAAATGAAAAGAAAAGCTGAAAAACGCTAAAACACAACACTAGAGACCAAAAAAAAACATGAGAAAAGCATGAGGCAAGTGTAGTGCGTACAGTTTTGTTCGGGAGTCACCGGCTGCAACGATTAACACAGCCTACTGTTGAGTGGTGGAGCTCAACAAAAGGCTGTGATTGATCCGCGGTCCCGGAAACGGAAACAGGTTTTGGCTCATCAGTCAACAGTGGGCTTATGTTGGCTGTTGTTTCGATGAGTTCCGACTAAAATTGAGCCATTGAGCCGCAGAAAAGTGGAAACCTGTCGCAAGCTTTGTGCTGGGTCTCTATTTGTCTCTGAACATAACACACTGGGAAAAAAATATTACCGCAGAAGCATGGCAATATGTAAACCAATGTAAAAGATAGTACGATTACCAAAATCCTAGTGTTTGTACCATAATTTCTTGACATTTTGAGGAAATTCTAGTTCCATGATCATCTCAAACCACAGTTTGCCTGTTCCCTTGAAATTTCCTAATTATTCTTCCAAGCGCGCACGGAAAAAACTACGGTGAAAATAACCATACGGATACCTGATTTTGGCACCTGCTTGATGTTATGGTAATGTTCACCGGAAGTATACTATTTTTTGACTAGGTACTTTGATTGCATGTCGAATTTACTCCAAGTATCGGTAAATGTACCATACTTATGGTCAAGTTTACCATAACATCTAGCAGGTGCCAAAATCAGGTATCCGTATGGTTATTTTCACTAATCTTTTTTTTCCGTGCGAGGTCGCAGAGAGCTTAAGACGTGGAAACTAAAAGAAAGCGCCTTCAATTCAAAACTCGAGCAAAACGCACGACACGAAATGGAAGTTATCGGTATTATCATACCGACTAATGTTCCATACGATACGACCGGCGCGCATCGGCATTGTGACGATAAAGATGTTTCTTTCTTCTTTTTCTTTTCTTTCAGTAGACAATCTTTGTACAGTCAATTATTAATTAGCTCTAGAAGGTCATACTCACTGTCGAGAGTATGTAATACCCCGCGCTCTCTTCCTCTTCGCTTTTTGTTTCATTTTTTAAACTAGAGCAATAAATGGTTGAAGTTTTTCGGTTAATTTTTTGTTCTTTTGAAAAACGGGAGGGGCAATTCGGTGATAGTATTTTAAGCTGAATAATTTTTTTGAAAAAAGAAAAAGAAAAAAAAATGAAGACAGTAAAAATTTGACAAGAATCAAACCTTAATCACATAATTTATTCCCCTTCTCGCAAATATGCTTTTTAGGCAAATAG